>CM034048.1:11286504-11737658 GCA_019804595.1 Bruguiera parviflora | reverse complement strand
GGGTGTATGTCTTTTAATGAGACAGAAAGACCTACAAATATATGGCAAACAATGACTGAGTTAACAATGACTGAGTTTTGAACGCACCACCATATAACTAGGTCATCACTTTCTCCTTAAAGAGAGTATTTTAAGATATATAGTAATTATGTTTTATATGTTTCAAGATCTCTTTATTTATATGTTTTAAGATTCTTTTCTTGTAAAGACATTTCTAATATCATTTATCACGAAATTATTATTATTTTTTTTAAAATAATTTTTTAAAGTGTATTAATTATTTGATTAATAAGAATATATATATGTTAATTAATTGATAAAATTAAAAAATTGACACTAATTTTATTAAATAATATATTAAGAAAAATAAATTTAACTCATATTTATAAATTATTTATGATATAAATACAACTCAATGTAATTAGGACTTCCCTCTACCAAAGCTAGCCAGCCTTGACGACTCCCTTCAAATGTACTCCCAAGTGGGCATCCCATCCCAGTTTTTCAGAGATTGCAATGCCACCTTCAGGTCCTAACCATCATTGGAAAAGGCATAACTTTGGCGTTCTGAGCTTTGATTTCAAGTCTGCTGGGTCCGCTAACAGAAAACTAACTATGATCATAACGGCTTAACAATGGGTTAGGACTCCTTGGCTATTGGAATATTCCCATTACCTTACTCTGAAAAGGCACCTTGGGTGGTGCCCAACCAATGCCTTTGAGATTATCCTAACTGACAGAGGTATAAATGGAAACATACAATTTTTTTTTTATTTTTTTTATTTTTTTATTTACTAGATGTGCGCTGTGGAGGCAACCTGACTAATATGAGGGTGAACATGACGGAAACCATTTAAGAGGACAGGATATAACATAAAGCAGACTGTTCATCTATTGCTTTTCAGCCGTCCAATAACAAATACTTTCACAGAATGTACATCTATACCAAGAACTTTGGGTTGGGGGGTTCTGGGGTAAAAGGAAAAGAAAGTTGACAATGAAAAAAAAAAAAAAAAAAGAGGGTAAAAGAAGAAAAATGCGTTTACCATTGGGTTTTGGTGATTGGTGGGGGCATTGGTAGTAAGGCAAAGCACTAGAGTCATTTGGCAAGGAAAGGCTCCTCTGTTGCTGGCCATTCCTTGACCAGTAATCCCACCTGTATTCTGAATACCATTTCTGGAAATAGGGCTAGAACCAACACGGTCAGCCTGCATGCTCTGAAAATAATACAATGAGCTTGCCATATCCCTAAGATTGGGCAGTGCTTTTAGTGCCTCAACAACTTCCCTCATTGGGGACCTGGCTTTTGGATCCTGGAAAAGGCATTGAGCAGCCTTCTGAGCACCTATCACGGAAAAGTGGCCTTCAAGCTGAGGGTCTATTAGTCGATAGAATCTTCTTCTATCTCCTAGATGTGGCATAGCCCATCTCAAAAAGGTTATGCTCTCCATTAGGTTGGTTCTTCTTATCCATGGATCTTTCACCAGTAATCATTTCCAGTAGAACCACACCAAAATTGTAGACGACAGACACTCTTTGATATGAGATGCCCTGACACACGAAAGCATGTATCTAATCAAACTCAAGAGAAAAGGTAGGCGGCGTCTTGTTTCACAGGACAAATTGCATTAGGCCATCAAACCAGTTAATTTAAGTATATCAGGATATAAAGTGGAACCATAGCTCAGGCTTGATTCATTGAGAATGAGAAAGTAAACATTACAACAGCCGCCACCCAATGGATTGCTTTTATGTGCTATCAGAATTTGAAGCTCTAGGAAGCAGAGCACAATGGCGCTGGAGTATTGATCACCCAAGTCCCAGAATGTAGCTTTGATGCAAGCTTCCTTCTGTTTTTTGAATTTCAGTTCCGGCAGTTACTTCCAGTAGAAGAAAGAGGCACTCAATCTTCCTTTAGAAGTCACCTAAGTTTATTTTGATGTAATCAGTCTTATGCTTAAATTTTAAATAGGATTTGATTGACTTGTTGATCAAGATTGCCCACTTCTTTCCACTTTTTTTAACTCCTAGTATTAGATTCAAATTTGTTTTGAATTTGCATTTGAATTTTTCGAACCTTTGTATTTGAATTAGAATTGATGTAAACCTGTACTGATGAACTATTTCAGAAAGCTCCATATATATATATTGAAGCTTGTAAGCCAGAAACGAATGAACCGCACATACAAATCTCCTTTTGCTCCTCTCTGGTCCTTAGTTCTTGAGCTTACTTCTGCCGCACTAAACCAGAAAGTTTTCTGGTTACGTTTGTGCTCATAGCTTCTGTTGTACCAACAGAATTAACGCAAGGAAATACAATGGTAAGAAGCTCACATTTGTGCAGCCATCCACACAAAGCACATCCTTTTTTATCCTTTTGATTTGACTCGCTTAAAAAGTGAAAAAGGTGTATACTTATATTTGTTTATATTATGCCGAAGAGGAAGACTAAGTGAGCAAAGAAAGTCACCCATCTTGGGATGTGGATCAATCTTTTGTCATCAGTTGGAGTTACAACATTGGCATCTGTGGAGGGTTTTTTCGTACTATACGAGTCGTAGGTGGCTACTTGAGCGTATGAGAACTCGAGGACCATGGAAGTGGACGGGAAGCACGGAACCGGTTCCTCTTCTGAAGCTCACGGACAATGACCCTATTAGATTCTTACCTCAGATTCTGGATCCAATCCACCAAACACTTTAAGGTGTTGTATCAACATCCAACAGATCCAGAGATTGTCTACCCCACGAGTGAAGGATGCTCTCGTGTAGTCCTGCACAATGTGAGCAAAAATAGAATTAAAAGACGATGAACCGGAAAAGAATTTTCTCCTCCACAGTACTGCCCCTGTGGCCTACGCCAATTCCAACCTAGCTAGAATTCTCGATCAACATGCTCCTGTATTGTTTCTTTCCTTTAATTGATCATCTGGATATGTAAACCCACCTAACTGTATTTTCAGTTCGCTGAATTGAACTTCTTAATGGAGGTGATGTGCCCCCATTATTATTATTATTACGCCTTTTGTAATCCACCCGGTATGCTAATTATTTTTCAGGAACCATTCACGGTGAATTAACCGTGTCAAATTACAAAGTCATGTGAACTGACCTAAACAAAGAGAAAATCTCGAAAAACAGAACAAAGAAAAGTCATTCGATCAGAGTCTTCCCTATCTGGTCTTTCTGTTGTGTATGGACGGTTCATTCTAGCTCACTAAAGTTGTCAATATTTGAGGCCCCTTCTTTTGGTCTCTTTCCTTTTGAAACCTCAATTTTCGAATGAAGTATATATAGTCCTGGCGGAGCCATTGCTGGAAATTAGTGCAACCAGAAAAATTACATTTTTCTTGTATATGATGATGATATTCTTGTAGGGAAATGTGCTTCTTCCACTTTGCTTTTGGCATGGCACAACTTAATTTTGAGAATCAATCGGAGCTAATTGATCAAAATCAACGGCTTATGTTGAAAAGCAAAGAGAAGGGGTTAACTAAAGAGTTGACTGTTCAGTAAAGCCATAGAGAGATAATTTCTTGCCGACTTTCTTAATTTTGGCAAGGATGACATGGCTTTAATTGGATTGGACAGGTGGATTCATGCTCAAGCTATTTGGTGTGATATAATATTAAAAAGAAAAGGAGGGGTGTTTTTTTTTTCCTGCATTGAAAGGTGGGTTATGTTTTTCTCTCTAAAAACGAAACCCAAAAAAAAAAAATAAAAAAAAAAATAAAAAAAAAAATATATATATATATAGCAAAAATGGAAAAAAAAAAAAACATTTGAAGAGAAGGTCATAGAGAACAAAAGAAAAGAGAATTCAATTTTTGACGACGACTTAATGGAACTCTTTGTTGCGCTTCTTTATATGGACAGAGGTTATATGACTACTGATTGCAAATTTATAATTATTGTCCATTAAACATTACAAATACATAATTAATGATCTTAAGAATAATGCGACACGAAATTTTTCTCCCATCAACAAAATTGCCGGCTCTAATATTTCCGATAAATTTTATGGTGGTTCACTTGTAACACTTTCCACCATTGCAGTACCGAGCCAACCAGAAATGAGAACATTTAAAATATGCTTAAGTTGAGCATATAAACTTTGGTTATTTTATGTCATTGTTTGCTGATCTATCAACCACCTTTCTGACCCGCTTACCTAACTTTCTAGATAAACCAACGGTGGTGCTTATCGGGGATGACTATGACTCTTTAACACAGTGCTAGAAAAGCCATTCTGGGGTACGAATGAAACAAAGAATTGGCAAAAGGTTGGAAGCAAACGTTGGTGAGTGAGGAACTGTAATCTATCGTTGCATTATTATAATTAGTGCATGGGAGATACCAAATTTGTCACCGATCGCTGCCACTTTTCAAGTTAATAGACTGACAAAGCTCTTAAATCATCGCGTACACTTTCTAGAGTTTTAAGTCTGGTAGGTCAGGCATAGCACAACAAATAACACGGGGTTACATTACCAGCACAGATTCTACAATGAAATATTTTGGTCAAATTTCCGTCACTTCACGTTATTGATGGTAACTATTCACACCCCGTTTTGATTTTTTTTGACTAAGAATTGCATTTATGAGCCGTATGTCACGGGTTAATTACTTTTTTCTCAAAAGGGGCCTGTTGGGGTATGCAGTACACCCGCTTATAAAGTCCAAGTTTCTCCTTTTTTTTAACGATATAGGAGTGGGATGACCGCAACCCGTTATATTCTCCTACACAGAATTAATCGACGTCCTCATCGATGTTCTTGGACACGCACCGAGCCAGTTTCTCGGTAACCCGTTATATTCTCTCACACCGAATTAATCGACGTCCTCATTGATGTTCTTGGACACACACCGAGCCAGTTTCTCGGCATTCTGCGCCAAGTCAAGATCCTACGGCGGGAGGGGTAGGCTCTGATACCACTCTGTTACGGGGTTATTACCTTCTTCCCAAAAGACAGCCTGTAGGGATGCAGAGTACACCCACTTATAAGACCCAAGTTCCCTCTTTTACTAGACGATATGTGAGTGGAATAACCGCAATACGTTACACGTATCAGCTAAGCACCAACTAGCGTTCTGAAAGTTGAGTATAGCTGTCTTAAAATTTTGGCAATAGGTTTCGCGGTGACAATGCCGATGTTCACTTTCAAAGACGTAGTAGCCACAGAGCTAATGACAGCCATTAGTCAGGGTTGCAGCATTGCAGTCATCATTTCCACTTCAAGTGATCTCTCTATGGCTAAAAATGACTGACACCGGAGACTTGGAATCTGCCGAAACAAATATGGGCCAATAGAGTGGGTGATTGATCACATTACTTGACCAACGAGCTCCATTGGAGGCAATTAATTTGTAATGCCCCAAATGCAAATTTGTATAATACTATCATATAATTATTATATTTAAAACTTATAATTTCTATCGTTACTATAATTATATATTGACAAACTTAAAATATAGAATTAATAGTTAAAACAAAAGGAATAATAGAATAGACAAATGCCTTAAACTCGCCATATTCGTCTAATTTTATCCACTCATAATATTATTATAAGAAGATTTCAAAATCAGCCACAGTCAATTATTCTGCTACTAGTAAAAATTGAGACAGTAGAATAAAGCTAAGTTGCAATAGAAAAATGTCTGAATAACACCACGATTGATTTGGAGGCCACAAAAGCATACAACGCCGGGCCCTCGTAAAATAAAACCAACCGACTTTATCGAGCTTCAAGAGACATCGTAATGTCTTTGGGGGCAAAATTCTTTGCAGAGATTCCAGTCAAGAGAGAGAAAGTGGAAAATGCGACCTTCACAGCCTCTTTTTAGCGCGTAGGAACAGTAGACCCTCTCCCCGGTGTCCACCATTGCTCAGTGGGCATATATATATATATAAGAAAAAAAAAAAACAAGAACAAGTTAGAAAGACGTCACGCGTCACTTTTCGTTGTACTTTTTTTATTTAAAAAAATTTTAATGTATCATTGCAATAAAATTGTAAATACATAATTAGTTGTTATAATTTAATAATATAGACTCGGATTTCCAGTTCATACCTCGCGTTCAGGTATTCAAATTCCAAAAAAAGAAAGAAAAAAAAATCGAACTTCCCTGTAATATTAGAGTATCACAGGGAAGCCGCACTCGGCCATTCACTCAAGTCAGACCCTAAAAAAGCCAAAAAAAAAAAAAAAATTCCAAGCACACACAGCATTCTAACTGGCCCCCCTTCTCTCTCCCCCCCCTCTCTCTGTTGGAATTCTCTCTTAATGATTCACTCGGCCACTCGCTCAAGTCAGACCCCAAAAAGCCAAACCTTAAAAAAACACACACACACACCCAGCATTCTGACAGCCCCTCCTCTCTCTCCGTCTCTCTCTCTCTCTCTCTCTCTCTCTTGGAATTCTTTCTTAATTATTCAAAACAAGAACATTCATACCCATAAATGATCTTGGAATCCACACTTCTCTTTCCTGGTTATTGGGCTTCGGATCTGCCACCCAATTCCCCAACACTCTCCCTTTCTTGGGTTTCCCAAACATTCTCCATCTTCCCCAGAATTCCCTTTCAGGGTCTGTTTATATAGTGAAAGAAAGTCTCTATAATTACTCAATAAAAGATAAGTCTTTATTGCTCTTCTTGATATCTGTAGCCATTATTACTCTTAAGAAAAGACAAAGCTTTGTGCTTTTTTCAGTTTGTATACTCAATGGCAGGAAGTCATCCACCTGAGGGTTTAGGTGATGATTTCTTTGAGCAGATATTGGCAGTGCAGCCAACTGGGTATGGTGGTGGTGGTGGTGGTGTTGGTGGAGGTGGAGGTGGAGGTGGAGAAGGAGGAGGAGGAGGAGGAGGAGAGGTGGTGGGGTCTAACATGTCCTTGATGGGTTTGCAATTGGGGTCTAGCAGTGGTGGTGGTGGTGGGTTGAGGAACAATAATACTATTAATATGGGATTGATGCCTTTAGGATTGAACTTGGAGCACCATGGGTTCTTGAGGCACCAGGAAGATGGTGGCAGTGCTTTGGATAATAACAGCAGTAGCAATAATGCTTCCTCTTCCTCCACTGCTTCTGGAATCAATGTAATTAACTCTCTCTCTCTCTCTCTAGCTTCTCTGTTTTTTTTTTTTTTGTTTGAACACTGTTATTTCATTTGTCTATTACCAACTGTTCCTGCCTTTTTTCCTCTTTGTCCAGTTTTGGTTATTTTCAAGTGGACTTGTTTATTCGCTGTTGTTTGTATCTCCTTTGTTGTCATGTGAGTGGTGTTACTATAGGCATGTGGATTGTGGGTTGTCAAAAGATGGGATCTTTCATTGAAAAGATTGGCAATTTTTTGAAGTTCTAACAAGATTACATTATTTTGGGTTTTATTTTTTGGTTTCGTGTGTTGCCAATTCTGTTTTTTCTTTGGGGGAAATGGTAATATACATAAACCAATACTAAGCGGCCAACATTTAAAAACTATGGACTTAATACCATGTCTTGTAGTTGTAACCATTTCCCAAACTTTTTCAGAGAATTTTCATACCAGAGATTCTCAACCCTTTTGTTATTTTAACCCCGTTTACCGGCCCTGCCTATCAAAATTTCAAAACAATAGCTGCTTACTTATGTCATCTGTAACGGGACTTTACCCATCAGTCTAGATTCTTCCTCCAGAACATAAGAAAAGGTTCGAGAAAAAGTTCGACTTCAAATATGGTAGCCTTAAATACAAAAAATAAAAAATAAAAATAAAAATAAAAATTGTAATGGGAATTTGCTGCTGCTAGATGACAATATGTGGAGCAAGTAGAACTGTTATGGTCAATGTTCTTAATTGTACTATTTTTGGGTGGCAGGAAAGAGATTCCGTGCACATGTCAACAATGTTCCCGGCGTTTGGACAATTGCAAAACCAGTCAATCCGCGCTGCACCACCACCACCTGGTCCACCTCCACCTCCAACCCACCAGGTAGTGAAACTGTTGGCATTTTTTGGACTGCATGCCATTCCTAACTTGGTCCATTTACTTCCCAGTTAACCCCCACAATTTGATGATCCCGGGGCTAGTTTTGGCATCACACTTTTTCTGTCTGTCCTCTGCTCTACTAAATGCTTCACTTCCAAAGAGATAAACTCTCTTAAAGTTGTAAATTCTTGAAAATTTATGCAATTGAGTTTTAATTTTTTTTGAATTTTCAAATTAATCTTAAATCTTTAGTTTTCATTCTATATGAATTCTCTTTTGGGTAAAAATTGATCAAATTAATAAATATATAATTTCACCTTAATCGAGATAATATAAAAAATTACTCAAATATATCTTAAAAATATAAAAATACATTTAAATGCATATATTATTAAAATTTTCTCATTTTTTTCACATATAAAAAATAAAAACATAAATTCTTGCAAAAAAAAATAAAATAAAATTTTGAAAGAAGGAAGAATATTTAGTAAATTAATAATTTATGTATTTTAAAGATATATTTAGATATTTTGTACATTATGTCAAATAGAATTTATACAAAATAAAAATTAAAAATTCCCTAGTTCGAAAATTCAAAAAAATTTAAAATTCATTTATAAAATTTTCTAAAGACTTAGCACTTCAGAAAAGTCCAACTGATGGTTACAATTTGCAGATTTTTTTGCGTGATTTTCGGACCAAATCCAAATGAATAGCTTGAAGTTCCGAGTTGTGTCTCTTCTAACCATCCTAGTAATTTTAACATGACAGAGCTCCGTTATATGCATGCGATTAATTTGATAAAAATATACATCAAACTACTATAATGGAATAATGTGTGGCTCAGATCAATTTAATTATATTCATATAACTTCATGTTAAAACCATCAAGACATGAAGTGATGGTTACGAAGCTTTGAGATTTCCTTTGTTCAAGAATGAAATAATCAAATACTAACTAAAGATGCCTTATGAGAGTCCTTTTCGTGACTGGTTTTTCAAGTTGGAGTTTCACATAATTACCTTACACTTAACGGCTGATATTACCATTGACAGATTGGTGGTTTCAAGGGAATTGTTCTTCACCAAGTTGTGGAGGAATCACTTGCATGCTTTCTATATCCTTGCTTCCTACATTGTAAATAAAATTCAGTTCAGTCTCCTAATACGTAATATTGTTGGTGTTTCAGCAGTTTCATAGCCAGCCAACACCAGGAGCAGTTTCTGCTGTGCAGCACCCACCTGCCATCCGCCCAAGGGTGCGAGCAAGACGAGGGCAAGCCACGGATCCTCACAGCATTGCCGAGCGGGTATTATTGGTTCCTTTCTGTCGCAAAATCCCCTGAACGTAGGGCTCTTTTTGTGTCCAAGTTCGTTTTAAATAGTGCAATGATGTTCCTCTTACTAGAGCTATTTGCGAATGCTTACCAAAATTTTAAGCTTTTGGTCGTAGTTATCTTCTGTCACGTGCTGTGAGATGGATGGCTACTATTATGCCACAGTCTCTAGTTGTACAAAGGACCTTCAATTAGTAATTCCTTCCAAGATGATATGTCTATTACATATGTGAATTCTTGTGCGTATTTGAGAAAATATCGATGTTTCAAGCAGATTTAATTGAAGTACTCTTTATATGCAGCTACGCAGGGAAAGAATTGCAGAGAGAATGAAGGCTTTGCAGGAGCTTGTTCCTACCGCCAACAAGGTTTTATGACCCTAGCACGATTTCTAGTTATTTCACAATCCAACTTTTGATTGGCTTGTTATTCTACAACTCTCAAGTTCTTCAATCTGCATCGTCTGTGTTCTGCATACAATGGAGTCGTGAATGCACGGAGGATGTACTTGGCCTATGTTTTGGGCATGTTTTTGTCCAATTCTTTTCTTGTTTCTTTCTCATCACAACTTTAAGCTTGCCTTCGTGCCATGTACATTGTTGAACGACCTCAATGGATTTATTTGTTTCTGAAGTTTCAAAACCTTTACGATGGTTCAAATATTATACGTGCTAATGCATTCCAACATGCCTGCAGACGGATAGGGCAGCTATGCTTGATGAAATTGTGGATTATGTGAAGTTTCTAAGGCTCCAAGTCAAGGTATTGAACTGATTCCTACTAGTTGTTTCGTTATTGTTTTGGAAAGTCTTCAGTACATCTTCATACCATGGTAGGCCCTAACTTGCTGAACATCCTAGAGATAATTGAAGGCCTTTAAAGGGTTTTTGTTTTTTTTTTTGTATGAACTGACGAAAATGTCGGGTCTCAAGAGTTTACCAGTATCAGAAGCATCCACTCTGTAATGAAGTCGTTATTGAATAATATGGACCTGAATTGTACTTCTTTTCTCATTTTAACAATTTCATGTTTACTGGCCTTCATGTTGTTTTATTTCCATGAACGTAATTAGGTATTGAGCATGAGTAGATTGGGTGCAGCGGGTGCAGTTGCTCAGCTTGTAGCCGACTTACCATTAGCGTCAGTTGAGGTAGTAATGTTAGATGATTTATGATTTAAGGGTTGCGTTCTTGATTCTCTAATATCATCAGTACACTATGTGTGTGAATATGTTAATGTTGTACGCTGTAGTGGGAATATTTGCAGCATCTATTGAATTATGTGTTTAATGTTATCAAGGGAGAGGGCGTCCAAGGAGGAGCAAATCCGCAAGCATGGGAGAAGTGGTCCAATGATGGCACTGAAGAACAAGTAGCCAAGCTGATGGAAGGAGACATTAGGGGTGCCATGCAATTTCTTCAGTCCAAACAACTCTGTATCATGCCTATATCGCTTGCTTCTGTGATATTCCGAGCACAGCCACCGGACGCATCAAGTATTGTCAAGCCCGAATCAAACACCACTTCATGATCTGAAGCACGAATGTGCAAATTCATGTGCTCATCAGTCCTCCCAGCAGGCATATGGAAACACCAAATCTTGTTATGCTCCTATTTTTAGAACAATACTCAGTTCAAGTTCTTAATTTCCTACTGGAAAATCAACAAGGAAGGATATCGTATCAGCCAAAGGGTGAAACGTCACAGGCATTTGGGGCCATGCCTTTTTCAAGTCAAGAAAAAATCTCTTCAAAATCTTTATTGATGTGTCACTTCCCTGTTTTAATATCTGTGATGGTGTGTTAGTGGAGAATGACCAAAACCAAAATGTTAGTGATGAAAGATCTCCACTTTTTTTTCTCTGTGGTTAGTAGTGCGAATGTGGGGCCAGTCAAAAGGGATTGATGGGTATGGATTTACTGTTTTGTATGCAAGTTGAAAACTTTTTCTTTTTTGAACGGTGCTAGTTGAAAACTTGAAGAGGACAAATCTTGATTTTCTTATGAAGCTATGCTGCGAGCTCTTGTTTTGACAAAAATAATTTCATTTGACAGCATTCTGTTTCCAGTTTTGTGGGCTCCGAGAGACCCAATTAAGGAAAAGCCGAGAACTTTACAACACGACAAAACTTTCTGGTCTCTTATACAAAGATACATTTGCAGGTGGAGAAAACCCACCAGAAAGGACCCAGCCTGGCCCAAAAGCCACACAAATTTGGATTCCTTCTCTCCGATTCTGGTAAACACAAAGGTAGGGCTTTCAAAATTTCTTGACTTAGAACCCACTGGCAACGGGGGCGCCTATGTTTTTGCCCGATAATTGTTAAACCAAAATCAGCACGAGTTCTATCCACGTGGGCTTTATTCGTTTTGTGCATTACATGTGACCAAATGTTAAAGGCTTCCCCCTTGAGCTCGATTTCCGTATATTTCTTTTGCAGGTAAAGATTGAATCTTCCAGTCCATTCCCTCCAGCTTTGGAGACTAGAGTAAATTTTCTGCTAAGAAATGGAATTTACTTGAGTGGGGTCTTAAGAATTGGGCGAAATTTTGATAGAAATTGAACCTTGGTTGAAAATATGTATTATAGTAATGATTTTGAAGCCTCTGTAAAGGGGATTCCTCTTCTTCGTTTTTGGCTTGATGAGCTGCCATGGATGGACAACTAGCTCAGTGTTGCAGTTGGTTCATATAAATTGATTGTTGTGATTTGTCACTTTCTATCCCCTGCATATTGATTCATGTCCTGTCATGGGAAGGAGGGGTATCCGTTTTCTCAGTTCTAGTGCTGCAAGCTGTAGAAAGATTGACTGGGATCCTACTGTATCCCTACAACTCAATCATCCATCCCTTGTCTTGCTTGAGAAAAGCAGTACCAGGGATCATTTCAAGCAGATTATGGGGCAGATAATGAGGTGCAATCTCATTGGTAAAACATTTCCGATGAGTAGACTCATTTTTTTCTCAGCAATTTCACACCCTGAGAATCTAGACATGGCCATGATACTTTTCAATCACTTTACTCCTAATCCTAACTTGTACATTTACAACACTATGATCTCTGCTTTGTCTTCGGTAAAGGGTCAGTCTTTTAGTCTATATGGTTCTATGTTGAGGTCTGGTATTCACCCAGATAAACACACACTTCTCCACCTTCTTCATGATGCCAAAAATTTTTTGGAAGCAAAGCAAATTCATTGCCAGGCTGTTGTTACAGGCTGCCTGTCTTATGGGTATCTGCAGAATTCACTTGTCAAGGTTTACCTAGAGAATGGACTGCTGTCGCTTGCACATAAGGTTTTTGAACATATGTTAGTTCCAGATGCTGTTTCCTTCAATGTCATGATCACTGGGTATGCTAAAAAAGGATGTGGTCTGGAAGTGTTGCAGTTGTTCCGTAGGATGGTGGATTTGGGACTTGAACCTGATGAATATACCATCTTAGGCCTCCTTATTGCTTGCGGGCAATTGGGATATATGAAATTGGGGAAATCTGTTCATGCATGGATGAAAAGGAGGAAGGCTATTTTGTCTTCAAATATGATCCTGGATAATGCTCTTCTGGATATGTATTTGAAGTGCCAAGATTTGGAACTTGCTCGGAAGACATTTAGTGCATTGACACAAAAAGATTTTTTTTCATGGAACACCATAATTGCAGGTTGTGCAAAGGTTGGTGAGACGGAACTTGCGCAGGCATATTTTGATCAAATGCCAAGCAAAGATATTGTTTCTTGGAATTCTATAATTGCTGGCTATGCTAGTAGAGGTGGCTTCACAATAGTAGGAAAGTTATTGAGTGATATGGTAGCAGTCGGTGTTATGCCCAACAATGTCACAATGGTTTGCTTCATCTCTGCTGCAGCCGAAGTTGGAGCTCTAAACCAAGGGAGGTGGGCACATGGATGGCTAATTAGAATGCATATGAGAATGTGTGCTTTCTTGGCTTCAGCATTGATAGACATGTATTGCAAGTGCGGACATATTGAAAGAGCTTTTACTGTTTTCAGCACAATTACTGAAAAGGATATTAGAGTATGGACAACAATGATAACTGGCTTTGCATTCCATGGCTACGGATTGGAAGCTTTAAAACTGTTCTCCAGGATGCAAGATTATGTGACTCCAAATGAGGTTACTTTTATTTCTCTTCTCACGGCATGTAGTCACAGTGGGCTTGTGGATGCGGGGATTAAAATATTCCATAGTATGAAAGAGTATGGCATTGAACCAGGAATTGAGCACTATGGATGCTTGGTTGATCTGTTGGGGCGATCAGGCAGAGTGGCTGAGGCAAAAGGTGTCATTGAAAGGATGCCCATGAAAGCAAGTCGATCCATCTGGGGGACAATACTAAATGCTTGTCGAGCTCAGGGAGATGTGGAAATGGCAGAGATAGCTTTGACAGAGCTACTAAAGATGGAGCCTGGGGAAGAAGGAGGATACATTTTGTTGTCCAACATATATGCTGCTAGCGGGAGGTGGAGCTACAGTGACAAGATCAGGGGGATCATGGACAGTAGAGGGGTAAAGAAAGCTGCTGGTCGCAGCAGTGTGGTTGTGAATGGAACTATTCACAATTTTGTGGCTGCAGGTAACTCGCATCCAGCACACAAGGAAGTCAGGTTCATTTTGAATTGTCTGAAAAATGAGATGAACCTGGAGGAAACTGTTTTTCGTTTAGACACTAACCTAGTAGAACATACCTGAACTAACCATCCGCTATTCTTTGGTCACCCGCAGCAATATCTGTGTATCCATAGATGCATTCTTTGCCGGAAGACTTGTCGAGGACTAAAATACTTTGGGAGTAACTTAAAACCAGGTTGTGTTTATTAAGTAGCGGTATGAGACTCAATGGTTTTCATGAACTTTAATGAATGCTACAAAAAAAGATGTCAAATTTATAAGAAATGATCGTCTGTTGCGTAACTTATATACCCAATAAATTTTTCAATGGACACCAAAATTAAAAAATAATAATAATAAACAAAAAAAAAAAAAACAAAATCTGGCAAAAAAGATTGCTTGGGGGGAAATGGGGTTGCCTGGCAACCCAATTTGCGCCGCTCGTGGTGCGGGCAGTACACTACCTTCTTCAATCAAAGTTGTTTTCTAAACCCGAACTTCAATCAAAATTCATTGATAAAAACTAGTTTTCAAGTTTCGTACTGATAACAAAACGAGCGCTTCGTGTGCCCTCGAGGAAGTCATTTTATATCTTTTTGAGTGACACTAAGAAACGTTTTCCATTTGGTAATAATAAATTTATAATTAAATTTATTTAATTTTTGGGGACAAAAATTGTGATCATTATGATAACTTACATTTATAAAAATTAAACTACAAGAGACTCTCCAACGAGAATTACAGTAAATCCATCTTCTAGAATTACAGTATATCATCATAACAAAATTTGAGAATTGGCAAAGAAATCACGGAACATTAATGTGTTGCAATTTTACGTGATGTGGGGTGCCATTAGAGAGGGGGCGTGTGGACGAAACGCGCTTCGAGGGAGTTTACGACAGAGCATCGGGCGGGGAATCTCAGTCGCGCGAGTTTTGGACAAGGGCAGCTAAGCTAACTGTGTTTTGTCGCGTGAACAGACATGCCGTCTCCATAATTAATTCAGGCACGATCGTAAGCCGCCCGCATCGAAGACCTTTGTCAGCCCATCGGACGATCGTGATGCAACAATGGGTTCCCCGGCAAGGAACGAGAAGCGTTGGATCAAGGGGCGACGGGAATGGAGGTTGTGTGCAGGCCATGTGAAACGGGCCCACGGGGGTTGGTGTTGATGGGCAAGGAATGGTGTAATCAATCGGCCTTTTAATTGATCGTCACGAGTTTGAAGGCAGTCTGTGCAGGCTGGCATGGCCTACCGGCTCCCAGGAGCCATTGCCACGGTTCTATAAACAATGTTCGGTGTCTACTGTTGGCACCTGTACTTAATTATATTTTAAGCATCATGGTAGCAATTGGAAATTTATTTAAAAGGGATTCCTGTTACACACACACACACACACACAAACACACACACACACACACAAACACACACACACACACACCGATCGTCTACTCTGCAAAGTTGTCATTCTCTTTGAGATTTTTAACGCTTGACTGCTTTTAGGAGGGGTTCCAAATCATTAAATATTGAACCAACTCTTCCTTGGTTCTCCTCATTGCAATCTTTAAAAGTATTTAATTGTTTTATAATATAATATCCAGTTATATATATATATATATATATATATATATGTATAGAATGAAATAGAAAAGAATCATCAAAATGAAATATTTTTTTATATATAGTTAAATTGTAATTATATTATATAACTAATATTTAAAAAAAAAATAAAAAAAAAATTGTAGTGAATTTTTCTGTGTTTCTTTATGACAACTAATGATGCATATTGAAGCAAAAGTGCAGATTTCACAATGAATGTGCACGGCAGACCCTTCTTTTGCCTAGTGACACCTACGGGGCAAAAATTGGTCCTATAATATGTGACCAAAACATCAATTTGGAAGCATAAGAGAGCAAGAAGGGTCCACTATTCTCGTTGATTTATGACACCGAATTACGAGCTTTCACTTTTTGTGTCTGGCTAAGTTTCCGTCTTCCACTTGTGGCTAGCCAACCACGAGCCCCACTCCTTCACCCTTTGGGTCCCTGCAGTCTTCGAGAAGACCAGATGGATCCCTCGACTGCCACCTCAAGTTAATCATCACCATATTCGAGTTATCTGTTTCCAATATTTTAAGACAATTTTCTTGTTATGTTTTCTCTACAGTATATAATTTTTTTGCTGATGATATGTTCCATGAGAATGAAGCCTTTTTTTTTTTTTACTTTTTTTATCTTTAGTATTAAAATTTAATTAACTCTGATAATTTTTATTAAAATTTATTGATTCTGACATTATTATTAAAACTCAATAATTTTAATATTATTATAAAAATTTAAAAACTCAATTAATTCTAATACGATTATTAGAATTTAATTAATTTTAATAATATTATTAGACAATTATATAATTTTTTTATTTTATTAATTTAATAAAATATTACATACTAATAAAAAATATTCACATATAATATAAATATAAAACTTTAAATGACCAATTACACAATAAATTAAAATATTTAAATTTTTATATAATAATAATAATAATAATAATAACAACTCTTATTCTTAATCTAATATGGTGATGATTAATTTATTGATAGGATAATGGTGATGATTGTCAACTAAAAAGCTTTACTGCCATCAATACATTTTCTCAAAGAGGGAGTTGGATCATTGCCTGTATGTTTATCCAAAAAGGTAAATAAAAAATAAAAAAAAAATTACCCGGGAGTTGTTGTGCTCGCCACTATTGTTTTGCTGGTTTAACGCGCATGCATCGAGTGGCTGTAATTGTTTGCACGTTGCTGTCAATTTCTCGATAAAAAATATTGTTAGGAGTAGGAGGGAGAAAATCCACTCGCCACCGTAGCACCGCCACGTTAACGCTTTAATTGCGGTGACCTACTTGCGATTTGGTTATCCGATTATTTTTGTTTAAATTTAATCCATTGAAATGCTTCTTCAATTATGGTTCCACCGATCTCCTCCCATCTGACCGTTCCCCACCCTTTTACAGCTATAATCCATTGGTTGTTTCTTCTTCTTCTTCTTTTTCTTTTTTTTTTTACTATTTATTTATTTATTTATTACTAATATTTTTCATGGGGGGGGACGAGTCAATCGGATAGATAGAAACGCATGCATCTACAACGTAGGATGGGGTTTTGGATTGCAGTCACTTGACAATGGAAGATGGATATAAGCTTTCAAGTAGTTAAGGTTGGTCAATCAAATCATTTCATTTCACACAAACAATGACCCCACCCTACTAATTATATGTTCAAAACAACCACCGCAGTCTAAGATTTGATCTATTTTCTTGATGTAATTATCTAGTTCGACTAAATTAATTTCCGTAATATATAAAAAAAATTAATTTTAGTCTTATTTAACCTTTTAATCAAATGAAATCAAATTTATAGTCGAGTTGTCTACATTTTTTTTTGTTTTTCTTTTGGCCATATCATCAACTTAGTTCAATCTTTAAAATTATGCAATTCTCTTTTATTTCATAAATTTTTAGTCTAATTATGTAATTTTCTTTTGTCATAAGTTATTACCTTCTCTTCAAAAAACAACTCATTGAAGTATGCAATACACTCATTTATAAGATTTAAGTTTCTTCTTTTTTTTATGATACGAGAGTGAGACGATCGCGACCCATTATATTTTATTATTATTATTATTATTATTATTATTATTATTATTATTTGTTGGAGTGGATCTTCGTATTTATGAAGAAATGCTAGAGTGTCTTAATGCAAATTCAAGCATCAACAACAGAAATTCTTCGAGTAAATGCATGAAAACCAGGGGCGGGAGTGGCTGTCCTCTAAATTCCAAGAGAAGCACAACAGTACGGACGTTTTGTGAAACAGTACAGTTGTTGTGTTGTGGATAGGCACCGAGAGAGAAAGAGTTTCGTGATGTGCTGTGAGAGCAACACAACCAAAATTGTTGACTGTTTAAGATGAGACCATCCAAAAAGAAGAAAGAAAGAGGAAAAAAAAAAAATCTTTGTAGCCGCAGTTTGTTCCTTACAAGTGACCACAAAGATTTTTCCCTTTATATAATAATATATAAAAGTTATATATATATATATATATATATATAATGTAGTAATAAATTTTGATTTTTATATCCATTTATAATAACTAGAAAACTGGTCGATAACAGAGGGCGACACCACACGTGTGGAGTCCTTGTATCGATGCTGATACTATTACTGGCAGTGCTCTGCCAGTGGGTGCTAAAAATGTCCTCGTAAACTTCACATGTGAGTGGGGCCACTCGAGTGTGACAGTGTGGGTTAAATTAAAAGCTTTTGTGGGCGTTTTCATGGCCTACATCCCACACGTGGGGACGTCTGGGTGTTGCGATTGGCTGGCATGGGGCCTCCCCTCGCTCCCTCTCTCGCTCTCGCTCTCTCTCTGTGTTTTTGGGTGTTGCCCTGTTGGACTCTGTACTCGGATGGCACGTCCCCATCGATCTCGCTTTCTGTGCTTTGTCAGCTTTTGCGAGTAATTAAGTTCTGGTCTACCTGCTAGTTGGCCATCCCTTGCACCGCCGGCAACTTGCACCATTGGACGCAACCTTGGAATCATATTAGAGACATTTGAAATTCGTTACCACGCCGTACATCGATCATTTCATCGAGAGGTCAAGGTCTCCAGAATGCAGTTGAAATTCGCCCCATCCATGTCCATTTGAAATGGGAATAGAAATTTACGTGCGAATTTTTGATTCTTACGCACAAAACTGTTACCCTGAGTCGCACAATAGTTTTTATTAATTTTTCAAAAATTATGTCGGATTCGATTTTACCATTATAATCCAAATTAAATTAATAAAATTGATATGTAATATTAAATAATTACATAATTATATATATATATTATATAAAAATATTTATATAAAAAATTAAAATAGAATAAAATTAAAATAAATAAAATATAAATATTTTATAAAATTTATAAATCTCAAATTTTGAAAATACTAAAAAATGGCCTCGTTTAAATATATATATATTTTTTGATTATTTTTACAATACTATTTTTTAAAAAAAATTGGATCCATTTCATTGATTTATATAATAATTTTAATTTGACTAATTTTAACAAAAAAAATAAATAAATTGAATAACAAATCAGTTTTCAATTTTTGTAGTTGAACCAACTAATCTGATCTGGTTCTTAAAACACTTATAACAAAAGTTTTGACACGCATCAAAACCCGGATCAAACCCAGAATCGGGGCATGAATAACATTTCTCATTTGAAACACGTAAGAGCGTCATGGGTTTAATGAACGGCAAGGGTCGTCAAATACTGCAAGCGAAATTGAATCCGCTCGACTTCTAATAAAGAAGAAAAACAATGAGAAAAACCATAATATGGAAGTCAAATGAAGAATGCTAGTCTGCGAGACTAAGGAAGTAGGACAAACAAAAGTATGCTGTGGCGCCCTAATTTTCAAGGAAGAAGAAAAGCAAGGCACAGCCTTATCCTTACAGCTAATTGTGAGCGCTGTGAGTCATGCATGCATTGTCAAAGCATAAAAGTGCTGCTGCTTAGATATTGATGCTGTTGAAAAGCGAAACCATTTTATTCCATCCGACATCTTACGAAGCTTCATCTGCATCTCAAGTGTAAGCCAGTAAGTGACGAATCCTATGGACATGACAGGGCAGAGCAGGTTTTTATGTTTCATCGACGTGAAAGTTTTTATTTTTAACGCACGCCCTTATGCACGCATTAGGCCCGAGTGAGCACGTTATGGATCACTTCTCGTACTGGGCACCGTTGCTAAATGATTGAACATTAGACTGTGACGCAAGCAGCCAAATGCATATGAAAGAGATGAACCAAACCATAATACTGGTGATTTATGGTTTGTTCGTTATCGAAAATTACATGATCTAACAAATTATGAGCTTCTAGTCACCGAGTCTAATTGAATATATAAGTCAAAAAAAAAAAAACACAAAAGCTAACTATAAAAAACTGTCTAACATAAAAACTTAAGGTCCAAAAGGGTGATATTGATGATGTTGCTAACTTTTTGACTTTTATTAAATTAGGATATAATAATTTTTAGATTTACAAAACAAAAGTTTTTTTTTTTTTTGGGGTTGGAGGGGGGGGGGGGGGGGGAGGGGGTAAATGAATGAATGAATGAATGATAGTTAAGAATTTGTTTGAGGAAGAAATTTGACAAAATTAGAATGAAATACTTGAAAAGATCGATTGGTGCAACACATTATCTTTCAGGGAAAATAACTGGCCAACCCAACAAGAATCTTGATTAAATGATCCACCTCTTTTCGTGCATGTAATGTTCTCCATTGGGACATCTCTCATTATTCAACAACGTCGATCCAGACCATGTTCTCCTATGAATAAGCACTTTGTTTATGGTGTTCTTGGAGCAGGGCACATGTAGTGTCGGATGTAGAGGAGCCCAAATGGGCATACCCAGCCTGCTTTTCGACATTGGGGGTTTGGTTGGGGCCCGCCAAATTTCCATCTCCGCCAATGACTCTCTGTCACATGGGAGGTTTCGCTGACTTTCACAACTTGACCGCGTTTTAGTCTCGTGGGGTTCACCAGTCCACGTGGCGAATGTTGATTCCTCGAGAGTTCGAATCCGAGTCGGGAGCTAAAATAGATACTATTCTATGTGCCTGACCTCAGTTTAACTTTAAAATGCACCCAAAAAAAAAAAAAAAAAAAAGAAAAACGCCCCCTAGTTTAAGTGGTGGTTCGAATATCTTTGTATTTTTTATTTATTTATTTTTGGGTCAAATCAGTTTGAGCTTAATGGATGACAGGGACATCACAAAAAATGATAATTTAATTCTTAATTACGCAACTCACTTATTTACTTGAATAACATTAAAAAGGGTTGTTAATTATGTAATATATATTTTTTTCATTTCATTAGTATCGACATTTGAGTCTTAGTTATTAAAAACTCAAAATTAGGAGCTCAATAGATCTACGAGTCAATGGCTCCTAACATATAACATAGATTTTGCCAAAATTAATGAGTGACTCCTCGTATAATTAGGTGACAACATCACAACTAATTAGAAAAAAATTAATAAATTTGATTTTTATTTTTCCATTATCACCCTTGTGTGGCTCTCTTCTCCAAAATAGTCTTCTTCCTCCCCCCCCCCCCCTCAATAGGATGGCTAATCTAGAGAATGGAGATAAAACCATTAGCGCCCTTTGTTTATTAGACACGGCGGTTGGTTTGGGCACCTAAGTTTCTGATATAACATATGAAATATAATTTCATTGTTAAAACAATACTTAAAGCTAAAGAATATTGCTTACGCTTCCATGATTAAAAATTTATATATTTAATTTGAAAATTTTATATTCATATATTATAATTGTGAGACTTAAGAAGAAAAAAAGCCACGTGTAATGGACAAAAAAAAAGTACAATTATTGATCCCACAAAAAAATAAATAAATTTACTAAATGAAAGTACAAGAAAATTGACAACGGAGCACTAAAGTTTAGCCTTTTATTTGTACCTACATTTGCAGAAGCAGTATTTTACGTGATGCGGGAAAGTAGATTCCCATAAAAAAAGGATTTAGAATAGCGGAAAATTTTTGGCCAAAATGAGTATTCTCAAAAAGGAGACTGCAAAGGAATTTGTGTTAAAAGATGTGTCTGCATGGGCCACCCATGCAATGGAAAGCGAATGTATCAAAGAATTAACTTGAAAATTCTAAGGGCTACGGTTTATACAGTGATATATATAAAATGGTATATCGGGGCATGAAGGGAAAATTTTTGGAATATAAAAAAAAAATGTTCATAACTCATGTTGATTGGAAATTGATTGTGTGGTAGAGGCCAAAGCTTTTACAGTGTACTTTAGATAAGGATCAAGATCAGTCTAATCTGTATTGCCTTAGCCTTTTGATATAGCTTTAAAAATAATGGATGGACGTACAGATTCCTACTCGGCTGTGTGCAAGCCTTTTTCCCATTTACTCTTCTTTCATTTTTGCCATTTTTGTGGGCGGCTATGAGTTATGGTGGCACACTTATATGTGCCACTATGTAGGTGGCTTTGGATAATAACCATTGGAAGTGGAGTCTGCATTTAACCACATTTTGCACTGAAATGATTTTGGAGTACCCCTCGGGTCGACAAGATTCCTTGTTTTATTTTGAAAACCCATCAGAAATTTTGATCTCTCTGTCAATCAGAACTACTGCCCAGACCTAAGTTTTTGCAATCCTTCGGGTGGGAATCTTTTATTTATTTCCAGCATTTAATTGAACTTAAAACTCCATTATTGATGGAGAAAGTCAACTCGGTTTTGTAAAGTCCCTTTCTTAATTAAATGATCTTTGGCAATTTTGTTAATAATAGAAGTAATTCCAAGTCTTGGACTTCTTATCTGTGCAATTATTATTATTATTTTTTTTGCAGTCTTTGATTTCACCATTTGATACGAAAAATTGACTTATTTAGCAAAATGGATATGCTTCTCACTCTGTAGACATGTTGAAATGAGGTTTTCTTTTTGTCAATTCTCTGTATGACTTTTTTCTGAGGCAAGTTCTCTATACGAATTCAATTTTAACCGGACTAGAGAAGTGGGCTTGGCGCAATGCACAAGTTTGATGCGCTGTATTATTTCACTGCAATTTCCCTCCAACCCCACCTCCCCCCCCCCCCAAAAAAAAAAAAAAAACCAATCTGGTTTAGTATATCTAGTTGCGAGAACAAGACTGTTTGTGGAGGTCGTATCTCAACTCTTTTAAATTTTTACAAAAATGCAATCTTCTATTCAAAGGAGAAAAAGAAGTACTTCTTTTTAATTATAACAATGTAAATGACACATTAGTCCATCAGGTGCACATGGCGACCATGATTGTTGAACTACACCAACCTCATGTGGTTAATTTGATCAAATTATGAGCAGTTGGGCATAACCCAAAAGCTCATTTGCCGAATGGTGTCATTATACCAATTACTACTTTTAGAAGCCAAATTCGTAAAGGTAAAAAAAGACCCAACACACAACCAAAAGCTCTTTTATATGGTTTTCCTTGATATGGTTAGATTCCAACACTATTGGTGGAACCTTACAGGAAACATATGGCAATCCAGCGAGGCCAAATCGGCAGTCCAATCTCCTCACTAAAGATGAATATGACATCAGGCATGACACCATTCTCTCGGCAAGCAATGGACTTCCCAGCTAACTTCATCCCGACTACGTGTCGCCATATCTGTCGTCTAAAATTCCCCAATGACAAATACCCCCAAACATTGAGTTTTTATCACAGGTGCATCAACTAGACGCATATCAAATAGCACGCCGCATATTTTGTAATTATTAATGTTAATGTCTCCATCGTTAATTATAATTATATATTCAAAAATTAATGATTTTTTTTTTCTTCAGATCCTATAAATATAAAAATTTTATGTGTTGAGACACTGTATATATCCATTGTAACTTTACTGTTAAAGCTTTAAATTATTACCCACTACAGGGATTTGTCCCTTCTTCTCTACTTTACAGGGATCTCTATAGGTCTCTTATTACCTGTACAATACAATCAAGAGCAATATTAACAACTGACCCCAAGAAGGAGAGAGAGAGAGAGAGAGAGAGAGAGAGAGAGAGAGGGAGGGAGAGGGAGGAACCGCATTGCATATAGAAAGGTGAAAAGGGTTGTAGGTAAACCAATAGTTCTGAGGGTTTTCACGTAGGTTTGGCGAGAAATGACTAGCAAATTGGAAGCAGAGGCGAACAAGTATAGCATGATCAATTTTGAAGAGACAGAGCTGCGTCTAGGATTGCCTGGAGGCGGTGGAATTGGGAATGGGAATGATGGTGGGGAGGCTGTGAAGAGCAGTTCTGGGAAGAGAGGGTTTGCAGAGACTGTGGATCTGAAGCTCAAGCTTTCATCAACGAAGGGATTGGACAAGAATGGAGAGGAGAAGAATATTATGAAGGAGAAAAATGCCGGTGCTCCTCGCTCAAATGATCCTGCGAAGCCACCGGCCAAGTAATGTTCTTTAAAATATGATTATCTTCTCGGATGTCCGTTTTCTTCAATCTATTCTTGTTTGCTCCTCTTTCGGTTTATTGCTTTTGCTTCTTGAATAGTTTTCGCTGCCATTTAGTAGTTTGAAGATATGATATTTACAATAACAACGAAATTTAAATGAATCTGGTTAGAGTGATTTTTAGGATTGTAGGCTTCGAGTATGGGTTGAAGTCAAATCTAGTTAATTAAAAAAAGAAAAAAAAATGATAACACAACGTTAAAACTTTGGATTTTATCTAAAGATTGCTTACGCGTGTACAAAGTTCAGAAAATAATTGCACACGCTTGTTTTTTTTTTTTTTAAAAACCTATTTATTCTTATACACAAATTCGTGTATCGATTGTGTATGTACAGATGAGAAAAACTTATGGGGTTTTCTTTGTTTTTTTGCTTTTTTTTTTATATATATCTTTTTTCTTGTTTTGTCCCTCTTCGGTTGAATGTTTCTTCTCTTCCTTCTTTGCTTCTTCACTTATTTCCTGGTTGTTTAGCTGCATTTTTTCATGGTGCTGGTTTGCTTGTCGGGAACATAGGCAAAAGAACAAAACAAGGGGAATCTTTTTTTTTTTTTTTCTAATACTTTCTTGACGACCAGACAATTCAAGATTAGATTTCCTTTTTTTTTTTTTTTTTTTTTTACCGAAGCAATAGTGTACAGGTACAAGCCACCAAAACTTTGAACATGTGGAATAAGAGGCAAAATAGTCCAATCGGCAGGATTCAACTCATTTTGTTGACAATATGATTGCTGCGTGGATATGCTTTTTCTGCCGCGGACTCTCTGTTTTACCATAATGTAATTATTCTTTTGTTACTTAGAAAATAATGCTGTAATATAAAATTAAAATGGCATATGTTGAAGAAACAGACTTAAACAAAATGGCCGAATCAGTCTAAATTAAGCATAAAAAGGAAGATGCACTATTTTCATATTTTCGAGGTAGTTTCTGGCTTGGATATGATGATTAACCCATAATCAAAACCCTTATGGAGGACAAAAGGCTAATAGTTCATCAAAATCTTGGTTGTGTTTGCAAACTAATTTCAGGGCACAAGTTGTGGGTTGGCCACCCGTTAGATCGTTCCGGAAAAATGTCATGGCTGTCCAGAAAACCGCCGGTGATGAGGTCGAAAAGGGTGGCAGCAGCGGTGGTGCGGCTTTCATCAAGGTTAGCATGGACGGTGCACCATATCTACGTAAAGTGGACTTGAAGCTGTACAAAAGCTACCAAGAACTCTCTGCTGCATTAGGCAAAATGCTCAGCTCCTTCACAATTGGTAATGAACATTACAATTAAATCGCATAAACAGTGGCTGTTCCCTAAAATTAGATTAAGACTAAGATTATATTAATTACTAATGGATCTTATGACTGATTTTTTATTTGATTCCAAATCAGGTAATTGTGGGTCGCAAGGAGTGAAGGATTTCATGAATGAGAGCAAATTGATAGATCTTTTGAATGGTTCTGATTATGTGCCAACTTACGAAGACAAAGACGGAGATTGGATGCTTGTAGGAGATGTGCCCTGGGAGTAAGTTCGTTTTTCATACATACATACATATATATATATATATATATATTTTTTTTTATTTTTTTATTTTTTTTTCTTTTTCCCTTCGGATGCCTTGGCTAAACACTAATTTTGATTTTTCTTTTCAATAATTTCACAGCATGTTTGTTGACTCTTGCAAGCGCTTGAGGATAATGAAAGGGTCTGAGGCAATTGGACTTGGTTAGTGTTATCAATATAATGTAACTTAGAATGACGTACAAATTTTGTGAATTGTAATTATGTGTACAATAAAACCGTAAAAGAGAATGTGAATTAACCCTTTTCCTTTAACCTCGACTTACAGCCCCTAGAGCAGTGGAGAAATGCAAGAACAGAACCTGAACAAGAAATTTTCGCAATTGCATGTATAAACAGTTATCAAATTGATCGATCCTCAAGTCCACGGTCGAAGGAAATTAGCAGGTGGATCGGGTTGAATCAAAGTACGGGAGCTTCAAAACGTCGTCGTTGCTCTCTATCAATGTAATATAGACCCTGTTTTACTTGTCAAGATGTCTTCTCTAATTATTTTTCTAGTTGTCAAACTTACTATGGTTGTTTTTGTTTCCCTTTATTTTGTAATGTGCTAAATAGCATGTATTTCATATTTTTGTAATGTATGACTGGATTCTCTTCCATGATGTATATCTTTCTAAATTTTCCATCTTGGTTATTATAATTATTGGTTGATGAGGAATTGAACGATTTCCATGAATGAAAGTGATAAGGTGGAGGCAGCCTCCATGTGCTTGCTGTTAAGGGCATTTATGCAACTAATTATTTATTTATTTATTTTTCGATGTGGTCCATGTCTTCGAGCTACTCATCAACTGCTTGACGGGTAGTTTCAGGGCCATTAGAAATGATTGGAAGTCTTGTGTGTGTGTGTGTGGGGGGGGGGGGGGAGGGTAAAGCATAAAATCTGTATAATCCATAAAATAAAAATATGAATCACTATTTCCCAGCAGTGAATTGAGGTGAGAGTAGCCATAGATTTCTTTGATTGATGGTTCGTTATCATCTCGTGGAAAGACATTGAAAGAATTTACATTTGTCGATACATATTAAGATTTCAAATCTCGAAAAAAAGGAAAGAATGAAGAAGACTTATAGATTGTATCCTGGATCGGACACGGTCAGACTAATCCAAAAAATCATGAGTAAATAACTTAATAACTGCCATGTGGATCCATCTGGTTGATTCCTATGGAGAGACAGAACGAATGTGAGAAACCAAAGTTAGTAACATTTTTATTATAACAAACATTAGACAATCAGTTATTGTACATCTCGTATGCCTCATGGTAACATGGGAGAAGAAAGTCTTCTCCACAATAAAAAACATACACGGGAGAGGCAAGTTTGCAATTTGCTTACACTTTCTAGAAGATTAATGTAGCATGGATCTATACATATATATATATATATATGGATGATGACATTAGTGCCACGGCAAGTATAAATCAATCCATTACTTTCTTTTCGTTCCGAAGTTTGATTAGTGAGAATCTCCTTTCACACAAAAAGGTCTCCACTTCTCCGATTGCATGCGGCGGCTTTTCTAAAGAATTCATTTCAACAGTGTCACGATGTGGTCCGTGATTTAAATCTCAACCAGAAGGAGGAGAAAAAAGAAAAGACAGGTTTGGAAGGAAGTGAAAAGGGCAAGAGGGTCAGACGAGGCATCATTTTAAGGATGACTAATGTGTGTTCTGAACCAATTCCTTCGGTTTGCAGAGGACTGTAATGGAGAGCGGAAGTAATAAATAATAGACCAACTTAGGTACATCATGATAAAATTTGAGTGCTCAGGCCATTGATCAAATTATCAAATGGGTGCTTAATGATAAGTGGGGCTATCGTGTCCGATAAAAGTTTACGGGTCGCAGCTTGCCATTGTTCTTCGTGACTAACTAGCAAAAGGAGTTTCTCCGTATGAATATACCTCTTGACATAAAATAGATACATGTAAAATAACATTGCCCTGGTTGACTTGATTATTAATTATATATTTGTAATTATTATTATTATTAATTATAATTATATGTTAAGCACCGTTAATTTTACAATCATAAATCACAACAGTATGGCATAATACTTTTTGTGTATCTGCTTATGTTCCGCCCCGGAAAACCCACCATTGTATAACGTTTATATTAATTGTTTGCTCTTTCGTATATACAAAACTAGTTCAAAAACTGTTTTCGCTGGAGAAAATAAATAAATAAATAAATAAAATTGTTGGGTATTGCACCATACCCAGTTTTCGACCTCAGACTGTAATGCCCACATCCCCCCCGTCCTCCCACTTCGAGGCTGCTCATTTGCAGGACGGGGCAACACTCTTGGGCCGCTCCAATCATTTTGCCGACCCATCCGACCCAATTTTCGAATTGGAGCTACCATCCAACCATTAAGTGAGATGGTTAGATGCCCAACTCAACCATTTTTCATGCTGTGTCGGCTTCCCCAACCCCCCATCTTCTTCTTTTTTTTTAATAATAAAAAGTATTTTAAATCATAAATTATATATATATATATCTTTTATTTTTATAAATCCTATACTCTTACAATCAAAATTCAAAATTTTTATAATTTTTGATTTTTAATTATTGAAATATCCTTAACAGAAATTTTTACAAATTTTTTAATTGTAGCTTAATGTTGAGCATCTAAAAAGAATAAGGATAAAATAGTTTATAAGAACTTAAAATTTCATGAGATTTAATCTAAATTATAATATTTATGAGTTTTATTATTTACACACTTGACATTTTAACTAGATATTGTTTTATAAAAACGCGGGCAGATCAAAAGCCCGAATTGGTATTTTATCATTTGTGGTCAACCAATGAGAGGAATACTGGGAATTCAGCGTAGCCCTCGTTTGTGGTCTGCCGATTTTGAGTTTTGGGTCAGACCATGAACTTTAGTCTGTTGGATTTAGGTTACTCGCATGGCATCGATTTCGCCAAGATAAAGATGACATGGGAAATGGCAGTATTCACATCTATACCATTCTAAAAAGAAAAATAATCAATTGTCATAACATAAGATTAATTTGATTGCCAAATATATATATATATATATATATATATTGCAAATTCTTTAATCCTGTGCTGTAAATAATCAACTTTCAATAAATTCCGTACTATGATCGTAATAGGCTTAATTCCACACTGTAATTATGTTTCAAATTATTTACCTAACATATTAATTAAAGCTAATAAATAACAAATGAACAGATTAGATCAACCGATTGATTGATTAAAAGAAAGGAGAAAAAAAGAAAAAGAAAAAGCAACAATCTAACAGTTAAAAATACAAGAAAGTCAGTATTCTTTTTCTTAATGTATTCATAAGAACACGACATTAAACAACCCCGAGATAGAAAATGTCTAAAATATGAATTCACTGTTCATAGTATCTGTAAAATATAAGTAGAATTATTTGAGTTCTTATCAAAGTGTAAAATTTAGAAAAAGGGCATTCGTCGAGGAGATTCCAAGTTTCAACTTGATAGGAGAATATGAAAATTTGTAAAAAGAAGAGAAAAGATTTTTCTTTTTTGTTGTCTTTATTTTTCTGTAACTTATAATTGAATAAACTCTTCAAGTGCTTTAAAAAAAAAAAAAAGACGAGTAATCTGCGGTTGTTCATTTGACCTGCCATTGTTTTTAACTCACTCCTCAATTAAATTTTATTTATTAATACAACGTTGTCGACATGTCAAAAATTTGACATGGTTTTCCTTGTTTGGGTGGCATGCGGGTCAGCCATTGGAGTGGCGCCAGACATTCAGCTGGACTGCCTTTGATTCACATGTGAGAAACCCAGCGATTCAAGATTATATATATATATATATATATATATATATATATATGTAATGTCTCTTCTTAAAAGACCTCCTAGATGATTTTCAAAACTCAAATGGTGACAAATGAGGGGAGTTTTGTAATTTAACAAAAATCACAATGCTTCTTCTCAACTTTCTCACCGTTTTCTCACCAAAATGGTTAGACTAAAAAGCTGTGGGTTTCATATAAAATTTTCACTCAGTTTTCAATGTTTCTTTTTCATGGAGTAATCAAACAAGGGAAAATCTATATTCCTATGTATTTTCTTTCTCAAGCTTTTAATTTCACATGAACCAAACAAATATCATTTAAAAGCTCCAATTACCTTTTGGTTTTTGGCTCTATATAGTTAAAGTCCCACTCTTTGATTTGTTCATTCTGGTTTTGATTTGACGGAGGGCTTCCTTCCATGCGCCGTCTTCAACTCAAGTACATAAACAAACTTCGGCCGGACCATATTCTTGCCTCCGTCGTGCATGGTTGTTTTCCTTCTAGAAATATGGCCATGAGACCCACCCCTTGTCAACCCAAATCTAATTTCACTTTTTAGTTTTCACCCAAAAAAGAAAAAAAAAAAAAAGAGTAAGATGACAAATTAAGTGGGAATTGAAGACTAATTGTGCAGAGATGAGTGTTTATCTAATTTCCACATATATCTCGAATATTACATGTTCTATATTCATGTAGGTGACAAATCCTGCAACTGGAGTCCAAAGAATGGCGAGAATTGTCGACCAATGCAGCAATACAGGCCTAGACTTAGACATCAAAGTATTCCAACAATCGGACACCAATGGAGAGGGCTATTTTCATGGTCATCTTAACGTGAATTACGAATTTGTGGATTGCCAAGACAGCTGAATTCTACGTACCTCCTCAACTATTTACGGTGATGATCAATGAAAACCTCTTCTTATGAATGTAACCGATGATGGATAATGTGTTTTTGGTTGACATTAATGTGTTAATGCAAACTCATATATATCCCAACAACACCGTTATTTTTTATTTTTTAAAAAAATATTAACAATAAATCAGTTCAATATTATTAAGAGGATATAAAAGAATAAAAGTATATTCTTAATACATTATCGAGTACTGGTTGAAGCAAAGACTATAACTAGACAATGAGATTTATTTGCTTAATAGTAATTTAGTTCGTTAACAAATGTTTGTGACGAAGATTCATATTTGACCGATGAAGGTTACAAACGCCGTAACTGGGGCTCATGAAATAGTGAGGATTGTCGATAAATGCAAAAAATGAAAGAGGTCTGACCTTGGACAGAGCTGTGCTTCAGTACGGATTTGTGAATTGTAAGGATTGAAGAACTTAGCTAAGAACACAGTTGTCTAGGAAGAATGACTTTGGCTTAATCAACAAAAGGTTGCTGGTCAATTTAACAAGAAGCTGCCTTATGCAACTTCAGTTTTCTGAAATAATTGAGTAACAGCAATTACCCCACCATCGATGGGCGGCACACGACATCACGGATGCTACGCATATTTTCATGGACTTTTTCTTTTTCTTTTCATACAATAATAACGTCTCATTACACATCACTCGGCTGATAATAACTTGGAGGGTCGATTTCGCTTTGTTGTCCTCTTCAGCGAAGAAGTTACTTAAAAGGGTTGATTTTGCTTTGAAGCTGATGGGCTTGGAGATCACCTGATTGTTCTTGCCGGATCCTTAAACAAAGCTGGGGCCGTGATAGATCTTCCGGCAGAGAAATCATCAGAAATAGGTGACGATTGCCTAATTTGAGTACTATTGAAAAGAGAGAGCAAAGAACAAGAGAAATCGTCTTTCCTTTTGTTTGTGCATATTTATTATGTTTGTGTACAAAAGCTGGTGTTGAATCGAAGAGAAATGGGAGAAAGGTCCGAATAATAACAAATATAAAGCATGGTTGAAAGAATGGAAACGTTAAATCAATTCACAAAAGGAAGTCTTGCTTTTTCTGAAATGTCAACTTATCGTGTGGATTAATGTTGAAATTCCCGGTGGAGGTACATTGATTTTTGCTCAACTTTTTATTTTTATTATATATATATATATATATATATATATATTTTGAACATCAACATCGTTAATAAAACAAAAACTAAAATCTAAGCACCTTATTCAAAAGTCGCCACCCATCATAATGGACAACACTTTATGGAATGGCAGCGTCATCTAAACTGAGAATTCGATATAGTTAATATCACAAAGCAATATCTACTCCAATTTTGGATTAGAAATTGGTAATTTCTGCCAAGATTAGAAGATTTACTAAAAGAAATAATTACTAAACTACTAGGCAACATGTGCGTGCGTGTCCAGTGGTTGATGTTGTGGTAACATATTTTAATGGCAGCAAATCTAAATGGAACCGAACTGCCGAAAGCAAGATAAGAGATCATTGGGCCAGTTGTGTTATCTCTGTCCTCAAGGGGCCGTCTTGTTCAATGCAGAGCCTAAGGAGGGCCTCAAGGCACACCCCACATAGCGTGGCCCAAAGAAGCATCCTTCCCGAGTGATTTTAACTCACGCACGGGTGATCCCAATTCTCTAAAAAGATTGATTGCTCGAAAATACCACAGCCAGCGATGCCCGAATCTGTACTTTTCTTAATCTAGTTAACTGGGGATGGAGAGAAGTTGGCCGTGAGTGAGATTTAAAATTTTTCACTCCAAAATTGCCCCATGTTGCAAGACGACTAGAAGCCACGACCTTGTCACGTAAACCCACGTAAACGTTTTCATGGGTAACAAATATCGCAGCCGGAGCTCAAACAACAGTGCGGATTGCGGATCAGTGTGGCAATTGGGGGGAGGGGGGTTGGGTTTAGACCTGGATATTGGGGTTTTTAGACGATTGGGCACGGATGGACCAACGGTCCAGGGTCAACTTACGGTGAATTACCAGTTCGTGAAACTGTGGAGATTGATGCAATTCTCCTCCTCAAAATCATTGTTATGTTATAAAAAAAAAAAAAAACAACAACAACAACGGGGCTAATGCATACATCTCTTTATCATAAATAAGATAATTATGACTTGCTCCACTTAACTTTTCACTAATGTAGGCAATTGGGCACCTTTTTTACATTAAAACAAAACTCAATTTTAAAAGTTTTTGCAAAATCAGGTAAAGTAAGTATGGGTGCAAAACTTAATTTTTCCTTGATGCAATTAAAAGTCTTGTTTTGATCACTACCCTACTTAAAACTCATGTTTTTTTAATAACCTTAGCTAATGATGCAACAATGGTGCTAAAGTCTCGAATAAAGTGTTTATAAAAACTAACTAGACCATGAAAGCTATGTATATCACTAATTGACTCAGGTGTAGGCCAATCACAAATTGCCTTAACTTTTTCCTTATCAACCTTAATACTTTTAGCATTCATAACATAACCAAAAAATATGATCTAATTAGTACAAAAGGAATATTTCTTGAAGTTAACATATAATTTTTCAAAATATAAAACAATTAAAATAGGATGTAAATAACCAATATGCTCTTTTAAGATTTTGCTATAGATCAAAATATCATCAAAATATATAACTACAAATTTACCAATAAATAATTTCAAAATATGATTTATTAATTACATAAAAGTGCATGGTGCATTAGTAAGACTAAATGACATAACAAGTTATTCATACAAACTATACTTAGTTTTGAAAGAAAACTATACTTAGGAGACCAACGCATAAGAATTGTCGTTTGACTTTTCAAATTTCACCTGCGAGGTAAGAATTGGTGCCCAAAAAAGGCATCCATCGACGCGTGGATGCGACCACCTGTGGACAAAGGCGGCATGGCCTGCCCATACATCCCTAACGAAATTGCCATGAGACGGCTTGTCATGTCAAGCTGATATTCGTCTGGGTGAATCGAACCCATTCCTTTGAATAGGCAGAAAGGACAACCCTGTGTCCTTAAAATATATATATATATATATATAAAAATAAATATTATGACACGAAAAATGATTTTATCAGGGAAAATTTTACAGACAGTTAAAATTCTTCCCCCGCCTCCTCGATTCTCTAATCCCCGCTGTCGATCCCAAATAGAAGAAAGAAAGAAAAAAAAAAAAAATCCCCATTCCTAAAGCTCTCCTTCTCAATAAAAATACATTTTTAAGAGCCAACAAAAATTATTGTTCTTTCACCCCAAGTGATTCAACTGAGAAGTTTCAATTCTTGGGCGTTTGCAGAAATAAATTAATCGTTCTCGATAAAACTGGACGTAAAGAATTTTATCCGACACAATAATATCTGACTATTAATGAAAATTAAAAAAAAAAAAAAAGAAGATATGCGATAGCTCGTGGCCTGTCCTAAAAGTAATTCCAATCAATAAATGTGACCAGCAAATCATAAATAAATAGAATATAAAAATCAACGAAATAATTAGGACATAAGGGTGAAGCAGCAGCACCTACCAGTGCAGCCATTGTCCCAACTCCCCAACTCTTACACCACACGCTTTCTCAGAACACCGAATGCCGAAACGGCGACGTTTCCTCACATACACACACGCTCTCTGTCACACACAAGCGCACGCAGACGCGCACACACGCCGGGAGGTTCACGCACGAAACACCCGCATCCTCTCTTTTGCGTGTCCAAAGTTCTAACACAGCTCCTCCTCTTCGAACCCAGGACACAACCACACGTAGTTCCTATTCTCTCTCTCTCTCTCTCTCTCTAAAACGCCCACAACAACAGCAACCAATCTCGAATTTGTCGCCATCCATCCTCAGATCTTTCTTGGTCCTTTTAACCAATTACCGGTTATTTATTACCGGATTTCCCTTCTGGGGTTGTAATGTTTCTTGACTTGAATGCAGTAGCATAGATAAATAAGATATACAGAGAGAGAGAGAGAGAGAGAGATGATGGCTGGACAGGTGGTGAAAGTGAAGAGGGAGACATTGGAAGCATGCATGACATGCCCACTTTGCAATAAGCTGCTCAGGGATGCAACCACAATATCTTTATGTCTCCACACGTGTAAAGTTTCTATCTTGATTCATATTGCCACGATTTCACCCTTCATCTTTTGACGAATTTATGATCTTTGGGGATGTTATTTTACGATCCGGTTTCCCTCCGTTTCCAATTCCTTGATTTCCTCGTCGAGATTGGTCGCTTCTTGGCTTAGCATTTATTTGACCGTCGACTGGGTGTTTTGATTTGGCAATTTGGATGCTTTTGGATTCGGGATTGGTCACTCTTATGTTAGATTTTCGTGGGGTTGATTTGATTTCCGTGGCATGTCCATTTATGGCCTTGGTTCCATGCTCCCCACGTTAGTACACGTGCTTGATCAAAGATTTGGTTAAACCATGTTCGTTTACTTCAACTGATATGGCGATCTTTACGTGGAGTTATGGTCGGTTCTTACTATTACTGTCGTCATAAGCTATGCTAGTGGAAAGCATATGGCGGAGATAGCTTGTTCTGTCTTTGTAGCTTTGATCTGTGTTATGGTAACAAATTCGAAACTTTGAATTGTTGGTTATTGTGAAAGATTGCTACTTTGAGGTCGATAATCAATAATAACTCCCCGCTTCCATGCATGATCTCCATGCTTTATGGCTAGCAAGTTCGTGATGCTACGATCTTCAGAAATTGTCATTGCTGCTTATTAATTCACTTACCATTTGAATTTATTGTGATGATGCATGCTAATTATGAAGTACTAGTGTCAATTCATTGGCACCTGGTTTGTGTTGGCCAATAGTAGATCTAGCAATTCTGTTTGTCGATTTAATTTGCACGTGTTTTGTCTCAAATGGCTTCGTTATAGTTGTTTGAGAAGTCCACTGATATTCCATTCTTATCGTTTGTACACTGTTCTTTTCCTTATTCCTTTGTTTTTAGCGACCTTCTCTAATGTAATTCTGGAATTGAAACTAGTCTGCAGGAAATGCATTTACGAAAAGCTCTCAGATGAAGAGGTAGATTGCTGTCCTGTTTGCAATATTGATTTGGGCTGCCTTCCAGTGGAGAAACTCAGGTTTAACTTTGTCTCTGTTATGGCTGAGCCACACAGTTTGGTTTAAAATTGGCATACATATCACTTTCTTCCCAAACTACACGACATTGTATGTAGATAAGTTGAATTAGTCAATGGTGGCATGAATGGTCCTTGTGGTTCCAATATATTCAGCTTTCAATACTTAATTAATCGTTGGTCAAACCGGGAATGAGGTTAGTCATTGGTTAGTCTTGTGCAATAACTGCAATTTTGAGAGTGTCAAGCTTTCAAGGGTGATCAGAGCAGTTGGCCTTGAGGTTGCTTGCTGATTAGTGGAATACACATTAAAACTTATGTTCGCTTTGGAATTTTCTGGCGCACTTGCATTCTAGACCTTCTTCTTCTCTTGTGTTCTTGTTTGGGGCTAGTTGCTACGTACTCAAAGTAAATTTTCTTGATTGGTATATTTGGTGTTTGTGATAATGTAATTAGATTTGGTGGGACTGTATCGCATGCTTTTACACACTTATTCTTGGAGTTCTGAAACTTGTCTACATCATAGATGTTGGTGCAATTTGAAAACTAAAATGTTAGGCCTCTTATTGGACTTCTGAGTTGGCTTGGGATAGGGTTTGTCAACACGCTGGCATTTGTGTCACAGTTTGCCTCAATTAACAGTAGATCAAATACCTGCAACATAATCTGATATTCCTTCTTACCTTCAGAGCTAACTTTTAGCCTTAATTAGCTGCTGCTCCTCTTGAGGTCTCTTTTGATAATCTCCTGTGAAAATATCGAGCCCAGGCCATATGTGTTTTTCTTCTCTGTTAAAGACATTCTGAATGTGCTGGGACTGGCTAATCTATTCATGTTTGTTTTTTAATTATTTGCAGGCCAGACCATAATTTGGAAGATATAAGGGCCAAAATATTTCCTTATAAAAGAAGGAAAATTAGGGCCCCTGAAGTGATGCCGTCAGTTGCATTGCCAACAAAACGAAAGGAGAGGTCATTATCATCATTGGTTGTGAGTGCTCCCAAAGTGCCAATGCAAACTGGCCTGACAGGAAGGAGATCTAAAGCTGGTGCAAGAAAGGCTTCTACTTTACGAGGATGCAGTTTTACTTCTGAGGAAGCCAACAAGAAAGAAGATTCTATGGACGATCACCCAATGAGCTCAAGCTCACCTGACTGTCCTAACAAGATTGCACAAAATGGAAGGCAGGTAATGGAAGCAGCACTTTGGCCATTGTCCTTGGATGGCTTGAAATTCAAACTTTTCTTTGTTGCAAGGCCATCTTGTTGCTGAATGCTTCTCCACCGTATTTATAGTTAATTTTTCCTGCAAAATATGCAGGACTTCTCTGTGGCTGAGCCTTCTGATGAACAAAATCCAAATCATAAAGAGGATGATAGTGAAATAATGGAAGGAAAAGCTGATCTATGGACGCCATTAACTTGTCTTTTTGAAGCTGCAAACAGAACCAAGTTGTCTAAATCAAATTCACAAGGGTTGTCTCTTGCCAAATCAGAATCCCTGCATACCCCTGATTGTGAACCTCGTTCACCTGAAAGGAAACCCAGAGTAGGGTCACAAAATGGCCATGAAAGTGAGCTGTATATGCCTAAGCCCAAAAACAAAGAGCATGGGCGGGACATGAAAGTTGAAGATGATAAGCCTAGGGCAAATACCCTTCCATCATCAGTGAAGCGTAGAAGACTAACAGCAGCACGAAAAAGGGGTGCTACATCTCAGGATCTGAATGGCTCGGCTCAGGCCTTGATAGATGTTGCAGGTGCCAAGAGCAATCAAAGAGATTGTCCAATTTGGTTCTCATTGGTTGCATCTGAAGACCAGTAAGTGACTTCTGTCGCATTCATCATGATGCTCATGAGATGCATGCTAAATGATAGTTATTTACTTCTAGAAAGCAGCTAAAGATTGCTTCACTTCTGGTGTTTGACTTTCTGTGTAATGACTTCAGGAAAGGGGATGCTTCCTTGCCACAGATATCTACATGTTACTTGAGGATCAAGTGAGTTTTAAGTCTCATTACCTATTTAAAATTCCCGTTATCTTGAAGCACAGTAACATCTCCATGGTTTGAGTGCTGTAAATCTATTGTGTTAAAGGGTTGATAACATATTCTGTATTCTTACAAGCGTTCAAGCTTTTATTATTGGAGAATGAATCTATTGATTCTTTGTTAATAAATGGCCTCCATTTGGCAGGGTTTCAGTCAATGGCTTTACACTAAGTATTTTTCGCTTTCATCTTAGCTGATGAAGTGGTTGATTGACTTCAAAATTGATACACTCATCCTCGGACTCTTTGTGTGATTGACTTCTTAATTTCTCATCACAGGGACCGTCGAATGCCCGTCTCATTCATCCAGAAATACCTTGTAAAGAAACTAGACCTTAGTAGTGAGGCCGAGGTGAGTACGCATCTCTCACATTCCAAAAAAATGGGATTGTGTTGCCATGTTAAGAGCAAGAAGAGACCATACGTGAAAATTTTCAACATTGGATGCACACAAAGACAAGCACGTAAAATCTGCTCATGCAGGCAACTTCTAATCCCCCTGCAATTTGTATAAACGTTGTACATTTAAGTAGAAAGTGCGTCCCAGTGCCAAGGCTCTTAAAACTGTAGGGTGTGGGCAAGGACACAACTTTACTCTTGCTTTTAGAGAAGACTGTTTCTGGGTATGAAATATTACTTCATAAACAATGCAATGAACTTCTGTAGAAAGCTATGGTTTATGCCTTCACCATGAATCGTGATATTTGCTTGCTTCTGAGCTATATATGTTTCTGTTTGTAGGTGGAGATAATGTGCCGTGGCCGGCGGGTTAATCCAACACTGGAACTACAAGAAGTAGTAGACTTGTGGTTTCGGGCGGCGTCAACGGCAAAGAAAATGCCAGCATCTGTGGGTTCCTCAGCTAAGGACTTTGTGATGGTGCTGTCATATTGTCGAAAAGTCCAAGCATCTTAATTTAGCCCTTCATGAATTTTTCTTTGTAATCTTTTATCAATTTTACATCTTTTATTTATCTTATGCGTCTCTGATGGATCTCCAAATAGACCAAATCTATATGGTTCCCCTCAACCATCCGGTCCACCACTCAATACGTGTACTTTATTTGATTAACGTGATGTCTTGGCCATATGGTCATATATTTCGTTGTTGTTTGAATAATATGATAAATTTATGAAATCAGCTGGATTCTATTAAATTCAGTATATGAAAAGTTGATTCTTTTTATTATTATTATTATTATTTTTTGTTGCATAAATGGGGAAAAAAAAAAAACCAAAATAATCTAGTAAGCAACAACAACAGTGGGCGGTAACAACTCCACGTAGGTCCATCAGTATCTCCACTGGTGGCTCCTATAATATGATACCGAGAATCCTCGTACTAACAAGTTTTGGCTATTATCCTCGTATTAACAAGTTTATTTGATCTCAAGATTGGAGCTTTCACTTCTTGAATCTCAGATTCTCAAACAAATAGCTTTTGCTCGTCGTCCATAACTCGATTCCCATCCCAACACACACCGAAGAGAGACACCTCCACCATTGTGGAACTTTCGGCACGACAACTTCTGATCGTACGTTCTTTTAACATCTACCTCGTCCACCATCAAGCCCTCTGTCTTTGTTTTGACACAAGATTGATCCTTTCTTACGATAATTTCTCTTCCTTTCCATCAAGATTCTATTGAAAATAAATTCCAACACTGATTTTCACTGAAAGTACTTAGATTTTTCGATTGGTCTTAATTTTAATTTTTCTCTGTAATTGTCAGAAAAAAGGTGTTTCTAAAAATGACGGTATTTTTTATATTCTTTTTGAGTATTACCGCATAATAATAATAATATTATTATTATTATTTATTGAATAATATAATAAATATAACAAAACAGTAAAAAAAAATAATTTTATTTATCTATAAAATTAAATAAAATATACTTTTATATTGATCCTTAAGTATCGATAGCTTTTCTCTCATCTGTAAATTGGAATGGCGCAAGTTTTCCGGGGCTGGGCGAAGCCCGAGGCTCATCCTAAACCCAACAAAACGGCGTCGTGGCAGTGCACATATATGCTCAAAATTGCCAATAAGCCCTACGGCAAGCTTTCTGCTAAACTAAAGTAAAACAGCTGTCCACTGCAAAAAACTGTCCTTTTGATTGAAAGGGAAGTGGGAAAGGAAAATGTCATCTGCGCTATTGAAGAGATCCCGCAATAGCTCTTCGCTTCTCTTGCAAAGCCGTTGCAATAAAAGACATCATATTCCTCCCTTGTTGTCTTGTTTATTTGAACCCCAGAACAAACCTCAAGACTCCTCAAAGCCTCAAAAATTTTCGCTTTCAAATGCCAAGGACGAGGTTTTGTCATCTGGGTTGCCTTCAGTTTTTCTCAGAACCATAAAGAACCCATCTTGGTCTCGTTCTGCGCGGTCAGGAAATTTTCAGTTTTCGCTTTTGAGGAAGAAAGATGCGGTTTTGATTTCTGGGAATGGTGTTTTGAAGAGGAATATTTCCGGGATTGCTTCAGTTTTGATTTCGAGGGTAATAATTCCGTATGGTTTTAATGAGGCTCAGTTCCATCTGGGGCGTTTTTGCTTGTTCAGTAGTCAAGTAGCCGTGGAATTATCAACCTCTGATGGACTGACCATTAATGGGATTGCTGCTAATAATTGGACAATTTTGGATGAAAGCGAGAGTGATTGGAAGAGTCATGCTGCTTCCATTGCTCAGTCCATCCAATTCATCAAGAAGCGTTTGCAGGTGTAAGCTTGTGTTCGACTTTAAGCCCGACTTGTCAGTTGGCATTGAAAATTTATTTTTGTGGTCAAATGCAGCATGCGGAGTTTAAATTTGTGTCCGTTGATTCAATTCAGGGAATGTTCTGCACTGCACTTGATTTTATGCTTGTAGGTCGAATTTTATCTTTTTCTTATTTTTGGATGCCTCCTCGATCTGAATTCTTATGTTGTTATCTGTGTCTGCAGTGGAGAAAGTTGATAGTTAGGTTGGACCTCTTATCAGCAGAGTTGAATAAGCCAAACCTTTGGGATGATCCTGTGCATGCTGGAAAGATAAGCCGTGAGTATGGTTTGCTGATGGGTAAAATGAAAGAAGTGAAGGCATTTGAACAAGAATTGCTTGAGCACATTGACATGATAAAGCTGGCTCGTGAAGAAGATGATTCTGACTTAGAATTGGTGGGCTCTCCTTTTTCTTTTTAGACATGCATACATTCTGCTTCATGTTTACTGTCTTGTATCTTGCGCAACATAGCATTGAGCGAAATGATGTCTTCCTTCTTGGCTCTTTGCGCAACTTATTTTGCATATGCTGATTATTACAATAATTGGCGTATGCTTATGACAACTTTATCGGATATTCAATCTAGCAGGGAGAAGCAGAGGATTGATTTTTTAAATGTATAGAATGATGAAATGAATAACCTTAGTTATGAACTAAAGTAGTGAGTAATTCTTCATTAGATGGTGGCTTTGTTGTAGTGTTATAAACAGGTAAGCAGTGCAAAACTACAAGTAATTCAATGAGATTTAAGATGGATGTAATCAAGTACTGATAATATATCACCAGATCTAGCTAGCACAGTCATAAAACTTCTAGATTATGCAAGCATTTGTTCATGTAGAATGCTCTGCATCTTGCAGGAATCATTGAAAGCTTTGCTTCAGATGAGAAGAAATATTAAGGAGAAAGAGCTTGAAGCTTTGTTGTCCGGAGAACATGACTCTTGCACTTGTTACATAGAGGTTGTTTCACATACGTGCTGTCCATTCTCAAGTCTAGAAAGAAGCAGAACAATGTAGAACTCCATAGCTATTGAATTTTGGTTCCCTTCATTTAGGCAATGGAACAAATTTAATTGAAAATTTATGAACTTAAACCTTGTTATGTTGGTGCACAATCCAGGTCCAAGCTGGGGCTGGGGGTACTGAGAGCATGGACTGGGCAAAAATGGTGATGCAGATGTACAAGTCATGGGCTCAACAATGTGGTTATGGAGTAACTGTGGTGGATGAGATGGCTGGTGAGGTTGCAGGAATCAAGGTTCAGCTTCTTACCTCAATACCCAATTTTGTAATTGTTTTGAGTTACTTCCATATTTTTAGGGAAATCAGCAAGCAACCTTGCAGCTTTCACAAGTCATACTGCTTTCCTGTTCAGTTGCCCTTTCCTTCTTTTTGAATGTTTGAATGGCAAGATGATAGTCACAGCTTGATCTAATTATATCTCAGTAAACTTAAATTTTGAGTCAATTTCTTTGAGAACCCATTAGGCTTCCAACCTGATACCAATGATTTTTCAGCGTGCAACAATTAAAGTAGATGGTGAATATGCCTATGGATATGCCAAAGCAGAGGTAGGGGTGCACAGGTTAGTACGTATCTCACCTTTTGACAGTGCAAAGCGCCGGCACACTTCATTTGCAGCTGTTGCTGTAATTCCAATCCTGGGCGATGGATTTTCTCATGTTCAGATCAATGAATCTGATCTCCGTATAGAGAGATTTCGTGCTGGGGGAGCTGGGGGTCAGCATGTTAACACAACTGAGAGTGCTGTGAGAATAGTTCATATCCCTACAGGGATCACTGCAACTTGTCAAAATGAAAGGTGTGCAAAATAATGCATGATAGAAGTTTCAATACTAGTTTGAGTCAAGAATTGCCATTATCTTCTACTCGATGCTAATTTTTTTCTTGTGATGGCAGGTCACAACATATGAATAAGGCCTCAGCAATGACTGTGCTCCAGTCTCGATTGGACCAGCTTGAGATGGCCCGTCAGGCTCAGATGAATAAACAGCATACACAGTCACTCACAGATATAAGTTGGGGAAACCAGATTCGTTCCTATGTGCTCCATGTATGCAGCAGTTTTTATTAAGTTTTGGTAAAATCCTATTGACAATTCCAGCTCACGTTGCAATTTGTTCTCGATGCAGCCTTACCGGATTGTAAAGGATCTTAGAACCAACTATGAGGTCTCTGACACAGACTCTGTATTGGAGGGAGACCTAGATGGCTTCATCCTAAGCTATTTATCTGCCTCATTAGATAAAGATGAAGACCACTAGTAACCTTAGTTCTTGCGCAAACTACATTATTCTGCATACTGCAAAGCTTAGCTGGTGCTGGATGACCCAGGATCATCTGACAACTGACTGGGCCAATTTTCGGAAGCTTGATACGCTAAGCTGCAGTGATTGCTGCACATTCTGGCGTAGCTGTAGTCAGATGGCATTAGGAGACACAATCGTTGAGTTTGTATAGCAGGTATTACTAGAGAGTGGTGGAAGCATGAAAAGGAGTTCGCTTTACAAAGCTTTTATTTGTTTGCAATAAAGGGCCGATATCAGAAAGAAAATTGACACGGTTCCCTTGTACAGTTTTCCTCAATTTTGAAATGGGGTGTGTGGTTACAAGGGATTATAAGGATGAAGAAAAAATGGTAATTGTAGCTTCAGGTTTTGAGAATACAACCTTTAATTTTTATTGTTTTTACTGTTTTAACTGTTGTATTTGACTTCCACAACCTTTCATCCCAATCCCTCCGCTCCATCTTGCTACTACTCTCTCTAAAATATCGATCTTTTCGGGTTGCACCTTAAAGTTCTCATTGCCAAAAAGAGCCCGGCGTTTTTTGGTGTCTCTCTCTTCGTTAATTTTCATTTTATTCATATAACTCATGTCAGACAAGTTCATTTCTTTGATTCGTTAATTCAGAAAAGTGTTAATAAAAAATTTTGTTTTGTAGTCATAAGCTCGGTGGTTCTTAGCCTCTTGTCTGAACAACTAAAATTCAAAACCTGTTACTGAGACAAACTTTTGAATCTTCGTTTTATTTCAATCTTTGTTTTGGTTATAACAGTGATAGATTGAATGTTACGGACATTGTCTATCCTTCCACTTTTTCTGCTCTCTGTGTTTTTCTAGATTGATTATTTTCATTTTTTTTTATTTCTTCCTTTTTTTCCTAATGTTCTGGCCATTTAAGCCTCTTTTCCTTGAGAAAGAAGGAAACTAAGATACGATTAATGGCCAAAAAGGAAAACCAACATATGGAGTTAATTAAATAGTTAAAGCACAAAGCCAAAATACCAAGTTATACTTTAAATTGATGTGCGCGTCATTTCCTTTTACATTAAGAAAAAACCAGCATTTAGCCACAAATATTAACTAATATAATAGATGGATCAATAATCGTATAAACTTAATTGCACAAAATTATGGACTCTCTTAGAACTTGGGAAAAATGGGGTCAATGTTTGGCTTTTGATGTGTGCAACCAAAGTGGGCCCTGCATAGCCTCGGCCTTTATATGGATTCCTTCGTTTAGATGTCTGCAGATTGAGGTTGGACTGAAAACTGTCGTTGCTCTCCTTGGAAGTTTGGCATATTAAACAACCGATTCCACGAGCTTGAGGATGAGATCAAGATTGCCGAGGCAACTTTATGGTACTTTATAGAAATATACTTGTAGATATCCTGCATTTGTTACATGTAGCACGTACGTATATGTATGTAATTGGGTAAATGGATGATCTTTTGCATTATCTGGAGGCGAGCATGGAGAATTACACTCAAATATAGCATTAATTCTTACTTTTGGCTGATGGGTGTGTCTGTTCGTTATTGCTTCTGCTTTCTGATTTCCTTTTTGTTTTTTTTTTTTTTGGGCCTTTGTTTGATTTGGGTCGTGGCTGGGTACGTGAATGTGTTTATTCTGTTGCTGAATACATTTGGATGAATGCGAAAGTTTGGTGGTTTCGTGTAAGGAGAGCGTGTGGAAGTTAGAAATTGACTCTGTTGGATAGGATCAATTTGATAGTCAGTAGCCATTCCGATCTGGTTTATTGAACTTTTACTGACAGAGGGATTATTTTCAGTTATTTTCTGTAGTTAGAAGTGGTTAGGCAAGTTTTAGCTTTAGTAATGTCCAGTTAAATTCAACCATGGTGAAAGCTAATATTTTTTATTTTGTATGAACTAATTGCGAAAAAAACAAAAAAACGAGTATGTTGATGCAGAAGACTCCCTCACGGTGAAGTTTGGAGAAGATTATGTATATTTCTGTACTCTTATTTTTACTGAAATGTTTTAGCAACTGGAACATGTAACCTATAGATCAAAGTAATTGGCCGCATAAATTAATTGCAATAGTTGCCAGCGATTTCCTTTCTACAGTTTGACTTCCCATTGTATTGCAACAGCACTGCATGGGGGTATGACTTACAATTTACAATACGTCTCTAGTCAAGCCAAATTTGATCCCTCTACATCTTGTTTCATGTCAGACATGCGTAACCATGCGCGTCCTGCTTTCCTCATATGTTCTGTTCCTCTTATTCAGTCGCCCCCTTTTCTCAGGAACAAACGATAATCTAGAAGATGCAAGCAATGAGTTGATTTTCATTGACGAGGATCTTATTCAATTCCAAGTCCGAGAAGTGTTTGCTCAAGTTCAGAAGGAAGAAGTTGAGAGAGGGATAGAGGAGATGAAAGAAGTGACAGGCAAGAACTTGGAAAAACTTGAGGAAGAGAAAGATTCGGTTCTGGCCCGGATGGCTGAGTTAAAGAAAATTTTGTATGGGATGTTTGGGGACCTCGTCAACCTGGAGGAGGACTAATGAGGTAGGTGTCCGTTTCCTGTGGCTACTACATTACCATCATCAATTTACCAATGTCGCAAACATCATAGCCTTGCTGAAAATGCACATGCAGGGACTGCTTGATCAGAAAATTGTTTAACATTGAATGTGCTTCCTACACTCGGAGGTCACAGCTGAACCCTCTAATGAATTCTATTGTTATTGCCAAATGATTTTGCATTTGCTACAAAGAAGCAAACTTGCCAAGCATACTTAGCTTTGGCATTCCCTGCAGGTGCTAGTTATGCAAATTAGACTGTTTGATCATAAGAACGCGCCGTTTTCTCCCCATCCAAGTCACCCACTGGGGATCACTCGAGACCACTTCGTAGCCTGCATTTCTGTATAGCTTTTGAGCACCGTAATCATCTGCATATGCCCGAAGGACAAGATATTCAAAGCCCCACAGAAAGGAAAGCACGTCACAGGCTTTGAGCAATACACTTGCTATTTTCCTCCTCCTGTTAGTTGAGAACTTTGGATTAACTTCAAACATTGCAAGATCGTTAGACACTAAACTAAGATAGCACAATCTTACCTGAAACTTTTTGTGACAGCTATCCCTGAAACATAAAGATACTCCTCTGCCCCACTGAGATGTTGGAGGACAGCTTCATCTCTCAATGCCGTGACATCCACTATACCTACAAGTTTCCCTCCAGATATGGAAGAGTCGTCTGCAGGCTCAGCAACCAAACATGCGTATCTGTTAATGGTAAGATAATTGTCAATGTTTTACAGTGAATCACCCAAAGCATCAATTTGACCTATCAAAAGATTAAGCAAAGAGTCAGTTGAGACTCGTGGCCCACAATTACCTGTCTGGAGGCGAGTTCCTAAGTTTGTAAAGAAGCCCAGAAAGCACTTCAGCCTGTAATTTGTGGAGGCAATGAAAAGCAACGATTTTGAATTCTAGAAGAAAGCCTTTTTCCCCTTCTTCTTCCTTTTTTTTTTTTTTAAATAAAAAATAAATTTTTTTTTGTCGTCTCCTTTTTACCAATCAAAACCCCAAAAAAATATTCAGTGTGATGACGACAGGATTAGAAAAAGGACCTTGAAGAATTGGAAGAATACATCATCAAAGAGAGCAACAGGTGAGTGGAATGCTTCAGCTTGTATTTGAGCCACTTCCCTCATCTCACCGTGATCATTTTCAGCCAATCTTCTCACCTGCCACCCAAACTCACTTGCCAAATACCCCAACTTCTCTTCTTTATCTCCACGGCTCCTTTTTTCTTCAGTCCAAACTTGCTGAGCAGCTGCTGCTGTATCTGATGACATTGAAGACGTACCACAGCATTGCACAATACAACCCTCATCCCTGATACTCACAGGCTTTGTTCCTGTATGGCCACTTGAGTACTTTTTCCAACTTCCATGATCAAGTAGTTTAGTATCTTTACATGCACATGTTAGTTTCGCACTGATGCTTAGCAGACGGGCCATCCTTCGCTTATGGTATAAAGGTTTACGGGATAAAAAAGATTGCTACTGGTCTCTAGCATTTCGTGTACACTTGTAGCCAATTTGATCCCTTATCTGTGAAGATTTTTTTTTTTTTTTTTACGTAACTTTAAATTTTTTCAAAATTTTTATTTAAATTCTCTAACTTTTAATTCATCACAATTTAATATTTCTAAGACAAAAATTATTATAAATATTAAATACTTAATGCTTTTAATGAAATATACCAAAAACACACGATTACACATTGAAATGCTTTTTAATTTCCATCTCCTCCTTCGTCATTGTCATCATTTTCTTTCACCATCACTTTAATTTTATTTGGAAGAAAAAACATTTTTTCTTTAGCGAGTTGAGTGATTGGAGAATATAGTTCACGGTGTATTTATTTATTTATTTTAAGATATTTTGTTAAATACTTAACATTTATAGTAATTTTCGTTCAAAAGAGTCCTCAATTCAGTGAGATTTTAAAAGTGTGAAATTCAAACCAGAATTTTTAAAAAAGATTAAGGACCATATTAAAAAAATATATATATATAAGATGAAATTGAGTCTTATCCGTAGACATGACTGGTCTCAAGTACTTGTTTGCCCAGAGCCACATGTCCTGAATGCTATTATGGAAGTGCTTTACCCTAACACGTGTAAAACCTCCAGATAGTTTGGCAGTCCCTATATTTCTTGTAATGACAACAATGGACACAAAGGCCATGGCCCGTAAGAATTTGACCGTACATGAACCTGTTGGGGGGGTGTCAGCTATCAGACGTAGTGACCATACCATAGATTCACTTAACCAATGAGTTCCAACTTACTCAGAGGAAGCCGTTCCTCAAACTGAATATTTTGAATTTGAATTTTATAATTAGAGTCAATTTAAAAAAAAAAAAAAATTGTATACTCAGTCCACGTTACCAAATAATACAAAGAAAATTAGAATCTTGATACCCTTTTTCCCTCTCCTCATCTACCATCCCTTAGGATGGAAAAAAAAAAACCCTTTTTAAAAGAAAAACAAGAAATAATTCTCCCATAATTAGTGTTTTACACCATGCAGAAGAAAAACTAATGTTATGAAAAAACAAATAAATATTTATATAATTCTAATGATTTTTTTATGTTGATCATATTATAACTGAAAAAAAAAAACCTCAAATAATTATATATATATATTTGGAACGGGCTAAAGATTTCCCTATCCTAATCCCCCTCTTAAGTTCTAGCTCATGTAAGGGGGAAAAAAAAAAAAACATAAAAAAGAAATCTTCCCTCCTCTCCTCCTTGCTTCCCCTCTTGTGGCTTCAATACCAAGAAAAGCTTACAGCTTCTTAAAAACACTTGGAAGATGAAGAAGAAGAACAACTAATATCTTCATCTCCCAAAATTACGTTTATTTCTTATCTGTGCCATGAAGCTTTCTCCCAGCATCAACAGCTTCCCTGTAAAGACATGCAAAGTGCATCATTAAAATACATGCAACTCAATGTCAACCGTGAAACACTCAAAATCAATGAACTGACAGTCTTCTTGCACATGAATGAAAATAGAAGCATCAATGGCGGAGATGCCTTTAATGGGGGCTTTGGGGTTGGGAGGTGGGAGTGTTTTTGGGGTATGGGAAGGCAATGAGAATTTGTTTGCAAACCTAAAAGCTTGTACAAGCTCCTTATTTTCGGCGTCCAGCTTCACGCCCTCATAGAAAGCATTTGCCGCTTCCTCAAATCTCTGCAATTACAAGGTCATCATGTGTCCTGGACAACATAATTTTACCATATTGGTTTCATGAACTGAAAAGATGAGAGGAGAGTGCATGCCTGCAGCAACCGCAGGGCTGCACCCTCACGGTACCAAGCTTTTGGCCAATCTAGCCTTAATTCTCTGCAGGCCTTCGCATCAGATAATGCATGATCTGCTTGACCCAAGCGTAGCCAACAAAGACTTCTATTCGAAAACAAAGTAGCATCTGTAGGATCTAGATCAATTGCCTGCAAAAGGGATGCAAAGTCAGTACTGATTCACATCAACAGAGCTAAGCAAATTTTGTGGTAGGGAAAGCAACTAAACTATTTACATCATCATCAGGAAGTAAAATTAACCCACTAAAAAGGACAACTTCTTTTCTCATATGTTTCTGAACAATGCCTTCATTTCATATGTTAGTCTGTTGAGCAGTTACTCTTACATTGACCTTGTTGCTTGAACCAATATCAACTTCCACTTTTGAGACCACAGCAAAAAGCCAACTTATTTCCAAGACCACATTCAACAGAAACTCAGTCTAATGTGAAAAATCAAGTGCTGTGGGTGAGGTGACAGTCATTTTCATACTTGAAACAAAGAAAAGGACCATGTTTCAACTCCATGTCATCCACTGATGCATCTCAATAAAGCAACCGACCCACCCGAGGAAGGAGAATAAAATTGAGCTCTTCAATGCAAATACAGGATAGATAATGTACTTGTGTATAAGCATTCACAGCCATAAGATATTCCTTTCTTCTGAAAGCATCATCTCCTCTTGATTTTGCTTCTGCAGCCCTTCTCTTTGCTTCGGGTGATACCTGATCAAGTAGTGGACATTAATAAGGGTACCAAGAACAAGAGACAGAAAATTGAAGATAATGGTAAGATGTAAGTGCCAGCAATCTGGGTTAATTTCACACATCTATAGCTTAGTTTAACATATCTATATCATGAAAAGTGCTATAAATACTCTAGAATTAATTAATCAAAATCAAGAACAAAGTTATAAGCAAAATTCGTACCTCGGGAAGATCCTTTTTAGGTGGTGCAGTTTCCTTTGAAATGTTGACTTCCTTTAGCTTCTCCCTTTCTTCCTGCAAATTTGCCCATGATAAATAGAGATTTTCTAATTGATCTAAAAGGTGCATACAGTGTGCGTTCTTTCGCCCCCCCCCCCAAAATGATATCTGTTTGTTGATAGAATGCTAAGAAAAAAAAAAGGAAAAAGGAAAAAAGAAAACTAGAAATAAACAGACATGTCTTGTATTCTGATAAAATGACACTGAACATATCATATTGTGAATACCATGTTTTGCAGGCTCAAAAAAGAAAGCAGTTCACAAACATTTAACCTTATGGTAATGTAACAATAAGAAGGGCATTGTTAATTTATTGTCCAGACCAAAAAAGAAAAAAAAATGAAAGAATTCGCGAATCAATGGTTACTCTAAACAGATTGCTAAAACAAAAGTATTTGTGGCCTTAGAAACAAGTGGGGGGCTCATATTTGTCTTGTGAAAAGCAAAACCAAGTCATTATAGATCTTAAACACCTCTTGTTTGTTGACCTCAGATTGATGTGCAATAATGCCATCAACGGTCCACTTTGGAATGGACTCAACTTTGGAGGTCAATGGAAAAAGGACATTCACAGCCCCATAGTTGCCTCTGGCTGCTGCAACTTGTATTGGCTTCAGGCCATCCTGGTCGGCAAAGGGAATTGTATTAGTTCAAACTAAGATAGGTTCAACAGAAGTAACATGAAAGCACCAAACATTCACAAGATTACTGTGTTTTATCTCACATTACATTGCAGTTCAATAAGTTAACAAGCTAAATATGCTGCTTTAATATGAAACCCAAAAAAAGAGAAAAAAAAAAAAACGCTTGAACATTAATTTATGTAATTTAACTGCTAAGAAGCAGGAAAAAAATTATGGCATATAGTTATTAATTTGGCATAAACCCAATCATAAGAAACAAATGCATATAAATGGAAACAAATATTTATGACACTTCAACTAGTAACAGCATACATCAAACAAGAGAATAAAGCAGAAGTAGTGACAATTTTTCTAGTAAGTGAATGCAGCAATGGTCCCACCTCATCAGTAATGTTGGGATCAGCCCCAGCCTTTAATAGACAATTCAAAATTTCTGACCTTCCTATGTCAGCAGCAATATGCAGAGGGGTTGTTCCACTAGCATGAACATTCACATTAGCAGCTGCCTGCATATTAAAGTACAACGGCCATGACATGGCAAAGTCATATACAGACCATAAAATAAGATACTCAAGCACCAAAAAAGTTCTCTTGCACAATCTTCAAGCTCCCACAAATGGCAAACTCAAAAAGTCCATTTCATGATTTGCAATTACTATTGGATATACAAGTACATGATACTTTGAAGTTTCAAAACTACTTGCAAAAGAGTCAAACATTTAACTGAAATATTGACAGTAAATATCAACTGCAGACAGAAAAGAAATTTTAAAAAAGTTTTAAGTTAAAAGGGACTGTGATATGAATAAATATGTGAAGATTTTCTATAAATCCAAGAATACACACAAGAGAACTCAGAAAATTGCCCAAAGCACTAGATTCCAAAGGAAATACCTGAACCAACAAGTCAACACATGCTAATGAACCTGCTGCCACAGCTGACAATAATGGGGATATATTATCTTCGGTTTCATCATTGGGCTGCAAAGAGAACGCCAGAGAGTATAAATGGAAAATAAGACATCTCCAGATTGTTAATGGCAATGGCCAATGATGTTGAACAAGTAAGAATAAAGGACAAAAAGAACAAAAATTAGGGAAATATTAGAAAATGAAAAGTGCAGGGGAAGAAAGAGCAGAAGGAACTAGAAAAGGGGACACAAAAGGAGTGAGATACAAGGAACATGAATAAGAAGAACAAAAGAAATATAAGAAAGCAAAAACAGATAACTTTTCTCTTCAGTCAAATCCTGCCATTCAAACTGGATTACTAAGAATGTAAAAGGATACCACTAGATAGAATCCAAGAACAATACAAAATCATAAATTTGGCTCAGTGAGAAAAAGGAAAATCTTTCAATCATCCAAAGGTAATCAAAATGGAGGGAAAGTCATAATGACTATGGACTCATCTTGTATTCAGGATAGGTTCCCCATCAAGAAACAACCTAAAAAAGATTATACATGAAAAAGAAAAAAACAAATAAAAAGATAATAGTAATGATAAGGCTAATAATCTAATAAACAGTGAGACAGAAAAATAAAGTGACAATAAAGCTGATATGCCAATTCATGACTGTTGGAAAGTTGACTACCTGTTGAGCACACAAGAACAGTGAACTTACAACAGGCAACAACCATGCTAAAACAACCCCACTATGTACCAAAAGCTCAAAGAGTTTGCACCAAAGAGAAGTCCTATCAGAAGGCAGGGATACAGGATGCCACAAAAACAGAATGATAGCACAAAAGTATACAGTTGTAAAACCCAGCACAGCAAATCATTCAAGTCCCTTTCCAAGAAGAGGTAACAAAGGCTCACCCACCACAATGACACAAACATAAGAATACAAATATATGGCAATTCCTCAAATGGCAATAACAAGTAGAGGAATAAGAGCAAAAATTACATTAGCATGATGCTCTAACAAAACTTTTAACGCATCTTGTTGATCATGGCCAGCAGCCCAAATCAAAGGTGAGCCTGAATCACTTTCCAAGTCAACCTCAACACCCTTGGCAAGTAGATATTTCAGCAACTCAATATTTCCTGCAAACGACAATGGCAATTGTTGAAACAAAATTCAAAATGAGAAGGTGCCCTCCCTCAACCAATCAACAAAAAGGTAAAATCAAAAAGAGGAACTAGCCTGGGAAAAGGGGAGAGAGAGAGAGAAAGAGAGAGAGAGTACCTATCCCAGCAGAATGATGCAAAGCTGTGGCCCCTGAATCACTTGGTATAGAAGGATTGGCACCATGATCAAGAAGGTATTTTGCAGTAGCAGTATGCCCTTGCCGAGCAGCATGAACTAAAGGAGTCTCACCTACATTTAAGCAGCAGACTCTGGAAAATTATATAAGGCAACAGTTCACCAATAAAAGCAACACTCAATTTGAATAGAGAAACATGCCCGTAAAGCTCTTCAATCCTGTAATAAGATACATCCATAAAGAAATGACAACTGATACAGCATATTTCATGGTCATGTTCTTAGATTCAGGGTCAAAATGGGGAGACACAAAGTTCACCCGTTAACGCATATCCTCAGCCATTGTGTGGCAAAAGTTTACATCTTGCATTTCAAAATATAGGTGCACAACTTTCTATTCAAGAGGATAGCAGCAATTTGAAAATCCTGTCGAGATATGCCTAACCTCTTTTGGGGAAATCAGTGCATTATAGTACCTTGTTTCTATCCCATGAGGCCCCTAGATTGCATAACATCTTATTTTCTAGCATCTTTTAGGATTGGACTCATAAAGATGAGCAAGTCTACCAGTATTTTCCCAATCCAATTCAACTCATAGCTTTGCCATTTCATGGCCTGAAATTTCTGTTGGACAAATTAAATTTGAAAACACTTCTTGTGACAGTTCCTTTTGTTTTTAGCAGGACATGTGACATGAAATTGCCAAAAATAGGAAGATATAAAAATAATACACTCTTAATTTTCAGATAATTTAGTGTATGGATACCTTCTGCATCTTTTGTATCCACATCAAGCCTCACTTCCTCCACCAAGTATTTACACACCTCAGTCTGCCCCTCTCTTGCAGCAAAATGAAGTGCCCCTCGTTTGTTAGCATCTTTGATACCTGCCACAGTTTCTGCCATTCCATTCCCGTCACCTAGCTGTTCTGCCATTTCTATTTACAACAATCACCAGAATCAAACTTTGAACCAAAGAAATAGAACATCTCACAAAACTAAAGGATCAACAGTAGAGCAGTTCACCACATGAAAAGCAAAAAGAAAGCCAAGATTCAAAAAAGAAAGAGGAACCTCCTCTTGAGAATACTCCACAACATTATAGGATAAATTGTATACCAGTTCACCAAAGTAAAAGCAAAAAGAAAGCCAAGATTCAAAAAAGATCAGAGTGAACTTACTCTTGAGAAGATCAAGATTGCCGCTACACGCAGCATTCAGAAAGTGATGAACCTTTTCCCTATCTGCAATCCCAATCACAAGATTAGGGTGAAAAAAAAAAAGCTGAAAACTTTAGAAAGAGAAAAGAAAGGAACCCCCAAAATTATGAAACTTTACTCTGTCCATCAATTAAAGATGATAAAGATTCAAGATTTCTTACAACACATACAAAAGATTTGCGCGCGCGCACACACACACACACACACACATAAAGATATATGAAAGCAGATAGATATCTGGGTATTACCAGCAAAGGCGGCAGAGGCATCAGGGGCCATAGTTGGGTTTAGAGTCTTTAGACTTTTGAGAGAGAGAGAGCGGGGAGTAGAGAGAGAGAAACCCCAACACTATGTAAGTAGCTGATTGAAGTAGAAGTCTTTTTGTGGGATTCTATGCCTATGTTCGTGGCTCGTGGGTTTCAGAAGTAAAGAAAGACAGGAAGAAACACAGACAGACAACCTTCTGGCTTCTGGGGTTTATTGGCTAGCACAGGACAGCACATCAGAAAAACAGAAGCAATGAGCAATGCTTATAAAACCTTTATAAAGGTTTTTATACAACAATAATGTAATTCGCTTTTTTTTTTTTTAATTTTGTATGTGAGTTTTATTTGATAAGTATTTAATTTCATGATATTGATATTTACACGAAGAAAAATGTTTCATATATACATAAACGAAAAAATTCTGTGTCATATATACACAAGAAGAGTAATTTATTGCACATATGAAGGGTTTTTTTTTTTTTTTTTTTTTTTTTTTGTAAATAGTCTCTGCCTTAATTTTATTAAGTCATACAAATTGAGGAAATTTTTTTTGGTATACCTTTCAGCATTCCTAAACTTACTCTGAAACAAAATAGGTGATTTTTGTGTTTATAATGTCTAAGGGATTTTTTATGTAAAAAGAAAGCAACTTAGGCCTATCCAAACGGTCCAACCCAAATCTTCGCGTGCATGTTGTAAACCAAAGAAAAAAATAAATAAATAAATAAATATATATATATATATATATATATATAAAAGAGAGTCATTTCCTAGCCTAATATTTTAAACGGATTATTATTACACGATCATCATCCCTTAGAATTCGAGACTTTCAAATTTCAAAAACTATTTTTCTATTTGTGAAGATTAAAAATTAATTTTTAAACTTAAAATTAAAAGTTCTATTAATTTACCACTAAATTTTATAGTTAATGGTAAAAACAAAACAAAAAAAAAAAACCCTTTTTTTTAAGTCATTCCAAGGCCCTTTTTATTGCAAGGCTTTTATCATTTATGCATATTTCTCCTTAACTAATGATTTTGCATTAATTTTGTGCGGCAAAAAGTTTGGGAAGTCTATTTCACGAAGCAGATATATCAATAGCAAATGAATTTCGAAAGAAAGATGTGTGAGGTTGGAGGCCTTTTTCGATTAACTTGCCTCTCGTGTGTACCTGAATTAATGGTTTAAAACTTTAAAATTTAACTATGGACTAAGGAATACATAATTTTATTTTTTGAGATAATTAATTTTAAAACTAAAAGCACCTAATATGACTTGTTCTCATATTTCATAGCATCGAAAAGGACTAATATTTCCTAACCTTTTTGGGTTAAGACGATGCAAAAGCACCCCTCTCTTCACATGTGAAGTGGGAGAAACGGAATTTCATAATTGAATTGGAATTTCTTTGTTGTTTGACCAAGCAATGTCTCCAAATATTAATTGTATCGTCAACTAAATGAATTCTAAAACTAAATCAAAAATCATAGCTTCAATCCATGCCAGCAACTTGCCATATCAACCCAAAGATTGGAGATGCCGATGGAATAAAAGTTGACTTTTAGGGTGTACATTTCAAAGCAGTTTTTGGTTAATTGAACCGACTATAAACTTAAATTCGAGATTTTAGGAGGCTAGAGTCGGTAGCTATTGCAGTATAAAACTTCATTGTGAAAAGCAAATTTTTCTTTTCCTTTGTTTTTGAACTCCAAATTAAAAGCATATATATGTGCCGCATGTGTATGCCCGACACAATAAATGTTACATTCAATTAATGTAAATTTCCACAAACAAACAGGCAAAAATGCAGTGCCTACGAGTTTCCCTATATCCGATCCGTGTCCAAAAAAGATCGATCAACGTAGGATGAGAAGAAGAAGAAGAAGAAAAATGCATTTGCCAACCTGAGGATGACAAGTGCATTAAAAAAACAAGTTGGAATGGGAAGCCAGGTGACCAACTACAACTATCCGCACTGGCCTTGGCGATGGAAAAAGAACCCCCGGATGGCCACACCATTTACTTGCCGGCCTGAAGCATCGAACTCAAACAAGACTAAATTTTCTTCAATTTTCCTGGCAAACTTGAGCTAGCCAATGGCTCCCTCCCTCCCTATCTCAACAACTTTTGTTATTTTCTCGGTAATGTGTCATGTGTAGAGTCTCATTTTCTTAATTACTCCTTCAATTTCTCTTGTTCTCCCTCTCGCTAAACAAAATCCATTCCACACCTGCATCGTTAATTAAGAAGACTGCATTACTGAACAAGCCACTGCTTGTGCCCAATGCCTTAGCTTGGTCTTCACCTGCTGAGGATTATCCCCTGCAAAGACCAACAAAATCCATATAAATTCTACACCCTCGTGCATCGACAACTGTATATTTGATCATAATTTACTGATTAACACTGAAGTGCGGGTATGTTCTCGAGAAAACACTGTTTCCTTCTCATTTTTCCACTGACCTTTGATTCTTCTAACATATTCATTGAAGAATCTTCTTGACCCCCCCCCTTTTTTTTTGGTTCTTGCCTCCAATCCTCTGGCCAAAAATTTAAGCATTCTGCATGGCTTCATGCTCTTCTTAGAGCATGGAAACCTTGCTTAAACTGTAATGGTAAATGTGATGAAGAATATGAGAAAAGAAATTTCGCTGTGCTTGATCAAATATGTTATGAAACCTAATTTATGAGACGCATCTGAGACTTGGGTCTATATATTATTATACAAATATGCATCAAACGAATATAATCGTGTAGCGGGGAATCGCGTCTAGGGCATATCAGACAACAAACGAGAAAGGAGAAGCAGAATGTCTTATAATGTTGGTTTCTTGCGACAGGTTTATAGAACCTTTACCTGGGCTACATATTTTCCAATCTGGGTCGCTCTTCGGGCTGTCGAACGACGATGACCGCCCTCCCAGTGACGACGTCGACCTCCTCTGCGGCGTCGAAACGGGGCTCGGGGAGAGCTGCCGGTTCACGGCGAAATACAAGTCCAAAGCTGGCAATGTGCTGCACAACTGCTGCCCCTCCTCCTCATTGAACCCAAACCCAAGCTCTATGCAACCTTTAAGCTCATGCAAGTCCTCGTCGGTCAAGTCATCGTTTTCAACCGTATTATTCCCATCCTTCCTCCGCACCTGCCTCGAGAACTGGCGGCGGCGCCTCTCCCACGCCATGTCCCGCGTTGTCTCCACCATGGAAAGCTGCTTCGACAGCCGCTTCTTGCTTATCCACCTTGGTGGCGCCAACTTCATGTGCTGCAAGTCCTCTGAATCTGAGTCATTCAGTGATTGTAACGAGGACGAAGACAACGATGATGATAACGATTTTGTTTCCATTGCATCTATATGAATATCCTCTTTGCTCATGTCCTTTTTGTTGTTCATGTTTTTAACGAAAATGATGTCGGTGGCAACGACAGCAACGTTAATTTGCTGTCGTGCCGCAGCAACGAGGGAGAGTGTTGGGACGGGATGGGGCTGGTCCTGTAAGTTCAGCTTCAAGAATGTGCAGATATTTATGTAATGAATGAAAGGGGTGGCAACGACAGAAGCCCGGCTAGCCCAAGGCAAATGTGACAGAGAAGGCTTTTAATTGGGATAGCATTAGCAAGGTGGGCAGCTGGGCGGGTTGCGGCTGTCACGGCTATCCGTTGGAGGTGGAGATTTCGTTAGTTTGCTGTACCAACCATTCCTTTGTAACTGTCAGCAGCAACTTCCCTTTGCTATATTTGGGGGGTTAGATTAGATTGGCCAATTCTGGTAATTGAGCATGGGGCTTTTGTTGTTTGTTTGTGTGTGTGTGTGTGTGTGTGTACATTTTTGTCTATTTTGGCTAGTTTTGTTGCGATCCTGTAAAATGTTCCCGAAAAGACTGATGCTATACATTCTCCGGATTTTGGGAAGTATTTCAAGGGGAATTCTGTTATTTAGCGTAGTTATATGTGTGTACTATTAAGTATGTAGACACCCACTTAGTACCAGAAATTTGGGACAAGTGATGCGAAGCGGTTACCCTATTGTGACTCGATCTATCCGTATATCCCATAGTGTGATAGTTTGGTGCACTCAGAATGTCTTTCCTCTGGAACAAACTCATTTCTTCTCTAACACCTCGAGGGGCACTCTAGTATCTAATTTCAGGAGTTCACTCACATTACTTTTGTCACCCTACGTAATCCGAGTATTGTGGATTCTCCCAACTTTTTCGAGAATATTAATGGACATTTGCTTCATGCATCTTGCTAAGATGAGATAGCCCTTTGATAAGCAAGATGCTTTAACTCTGACTGATTGCCCTATCAATCATATGTCGTGCAGTGTTACAAGGTCACGAGCATCTTAATCATGCTGCTGTAATGAGCTGCCTATTTCTATTTCTTCATCCCTTTTATTTACCGCATGGGACTTGCATTTCTCCTATGATATCAATGTTAGTGGCAGTAAAATGATGGTGTTGAAACTGTTTGTTTTTCCTGTGACAAAAGGAAATTTGATAAATAAGATGATACTGTTTTGCCAATGTTGTCAAAGTTAGCGGTGGTGTTACATCTTATCAACAATAACTCTATTTTATCAGTTCATTCAATCTTCTTTTCTCATTTTCAATTTGTTTCCAGTAAGCACTTGGGCAAAGGACTGTTTCTTTTGACGTTTTACAAAAATCCTCGAGTTCACTATTCTGGTTAGCTAAGCTTGATCTCTGTATTTTTCTGTTTATCTTATTCAATGCCTCACTAATGTGGTTAAATATGACTGGGGACTGAACTTTATTAGTTGATTCCACCCTATCTGCCTCACTAATGTGGTTAAATACATATAATTGGTGCCTCGATATCTGCTGTTAGTCTTTCCCTGTTATGTTTTCAAATTCTCAGGCTAATATGCAATCTTATGCGGTCCAAAGATAAACCTAATAGATCCATGGACTGAATCCATTTTGGCAGGAGAATCTAAGGTAAAGGTTTGGAAGTCAGCTATCTAGTGAAGTCAGCTATAAAAAAGCAACTGGTTCTAATTATAGGAACATGTGTTAACTCAAAAAGATTATAGGAACATGTTGCTAAATTTAGCCTTTTCTAGATTCCAATGGATATCCAAACCTTTTATAACCAAGCAATCACTAAAAGGTCTGAGATTATTGCTCTCCTCCATCAATTTTCAACCACATGCCAATTTCAACAGTGGATGTTTAACAAAAGAAAGGAAGAAAGTAAAGAGCCAATGCCATAAAAGAACAAGAAAAGATTTACCATCTCTTCTTGCTTGGTTTGTTCCCCTCTAGTCTAGCCATGAGTGGCCATGGCTAAATAAAAGTGGCTTAGGCAGGCCAAAAGTTTCTATAAACAAATAAAAGAAAGAAAGAGGAGCAGCAGCAGTAGCAGCACTTTTAGTTTCCGGCGTACAGGAAATCTTCTTGCCTATTTTTCTGTGAACAAACCTTTTCTGTTTTTCTTGTACGCGGAGGTACGTGGCCTTTTGGTCCTTCCCCTTCAGCCATGTGCATCAATGCCCACATTTTGTTTTCTCTTGCTTGTTTCTCTGCTCTTTTCAATGCCCTTTTGGTCTTGAGCACAGGCCCGCAGGCTTTGTATTTGAACTGTGGTTCAGAAGATGGTGCCGCAGATGGGGATGGGCGAAAATGGGAATCAGATGTCAAGTACATTGCCGGAAATTATCCGCATGCCAGAGCCAGATACCAAGACTCACCAATTGTCTCAGAAGTTCCATAAATGGAAGCCAGAATCTTCACATCTGAAGCAACCTATAAGCTCCCCATCAAGTTGAAAACAAGCTATTGGCTCAGGCTGCATTTTTATCCAGCTGATAATTTGAGCCTTGATATCTCAAAGTCCTATTTTTCTGTTGTGGCGGCTGGTGTTACCCTCCTGAGCAATTTTAGTGCTTCAATCACAGCTTAGGCCCTTACACAGGCCTACCTTATAAGGGAGTATTCTCTGGCGCCCATAGCATCTGGTTTTCTTGATGTCATGTTTACGCCAGTAGAAAAATCTGAAACTTTTTCCTTTGTTAATGGCATTGAGTTGATTCCAATCCCTGAACTCTTTGGCTCAGGGACAATGGTGGGCTTTGAGGACCAGACTTTTGATGCGACCAGCTCGAATTTGCAGACAATGTATAGCTTGAATGTTGGGGGCCAGTTGATTCCTCCAAACAATGACTCTGGTGGTCTACCAAGGACTTGGTACAATGGCATGCCATATCTATATGGTGCTGCAACTGGGATGGATTTGCAGAGTAGTGACAATTTCAAAATCCAATATGGAGAATTGCCCCATTATTCAGCTCCTGCTGATGTTTATGCTACAGCAAGAGACATGGGAAATTCAAAGGACATGAACCCTCAATACAATCGGACATGGCTTTTCCGGGTTGATGCCAATTTCACTTACATCGTGAGGCTGCATTTCTGCGAGTTCAACTTAACCTAGGTCAACCAGAAAGTCTTTGACATTTACATCAACAATAAAACTGCCCGAGTTGATCCTCCGGCTGCTATAATTGGCTGGACAGGAAAGATTGGCATGCCCACGTATAAGGATTATGCTTTATTTGTCACTGATATGCCAGGTGATGAAGAGATTTGGTTGGCCATGCATCTATCAACTGAGTTGAAGTCTGAATATTATGATGCATCAATCAATGGAATAGAGATATTCAAGATGAGTGATGCAAAGAAGAACTTGGCAGGACCGAACCCTGAGCTGTCAGCAATGCTTGCCCGTTGTGTCCGAGAATAACACAAAAACGTTCAAATCAAATAACAAAGCTGTGATTGGAGGAGCAGCTGGAGGGGCTGCTGGGTTTGCCTTAGTGGCTGCAATATGCATTGCTGTTTATCAAAGGAAGAAAAGACTTCCTGGCCCTGATTCCCACACATCTAGCTGGCTGCCAATCTATTCCCATCCTACAGGAAGCAAATCAACAATCTCTGGGAAAAGCAATAGCAGCCATCTTCCAACGCTAGCTCAGGGTCTATGCCGGCATTTCACGCTGCCTGAGATAAAAAAAGGCAACCAAGAATTTCGATGAGTCCAATGTTATTGGTATTGGAGGCTCCAGCAAGGTGTACAAAGGTGTCATTGATCAAACGGTGAGGGTAGCCATCAAAAGGTCAAATCCTCAATCAGAACAAGGAGTTAACGAGTTCTAGACTGAGATTGAGATGCTTTCTAAGTTGAGACATAAGCATCTGGTCTCACTGATTGGATTTTGTGAAGAAGACAATGAGATGCGCCTAGTTTATGACTACATGGCGCTTGGAACCATGAGGGAGCATCTTTATAATAGCAAGAAAACTAAGCTGTCATGCAAGCAAAGGTTGGAGATTTGCATTGGAGCTGCCAGAGGACTCCACTACTTGCACACTGAGGCCAAGTACGCAATCATTCACAGGGATGTCAAAACTACAAACATTCTCTTGGATGAGAATTGGGTTGCCAAGGTTTCAGACTTTGGGCTCTCAAAAACTGGTCCTAATATGGAAAAGGGGCATGTTAGCACTGTGGTTAAAGGCAGTTTTGGCTACTTGGATCCTGAATACTTCAAAAGGCAGCAATTGACTGAGAAAACTGGTGTCTATTCATTTGGGATTGTCTTATTTGAGGCACTGTGTTCAAGGCCTGCCCTCAATCCTAACCTTCCAAAGGAACAGGCTAGTCTTGCTGATTGGGCTCTTCACTGCTACAGAAAAGGTACTCTTGAAGACCCCATTGATCCTCAGATCAATAAGCAAATCAAGCCCGAATGCCTCAAGTCGTTCGCGGGCACAGCTCTGAAGTGCTTGGCTGAATCAGGACTAGAACGCCCCAGCATGGGTGACGTGCTGTGGAATCTCGAATTTGCACTCCAATTGCAGAATAATCCTGATGACTCAAAGCATAGCTCAACAAGTTCAGTAAGGGACACTTCTGAAGAGAGTCTAGGAAACAGCAATTCATCATCACACTACAGTAACCACAGGCCGGGGAGCGATCATGGGATGAGTAGTATTGGATCTGATGACTCTAGTGATATATTCTTTCAGATTGCCAACCCAAAAGGGCGATGAACTTAACATCCTTGGCAATCACTGTGCAACTAGAATTGGGATATGACTAGAAATGAAGCCTTGGAACTCAAGCAACACATGAAAAAACCAGTTTTCTTTATTGAACAGGAGGGTGATCTTTTGTCGTTTCGATTTGTGTTGGGGGTGTAAATCACTGGAGAGACTGCCTAAAAATATCCTAGCAACCAGTACCCTACCAAGAGAATTTTAGAGAGAGAGAGAGAGTCAAGTTCATCATAGCTGGAACATTTATACAGTTCTTTGTACCTGCAATATGATCTTATGGATTATATTTGCATCTTCCTTATAGAGGAACTAGAATCGGTTTTCAGAATCTTCAGTTTTATTTCGATGTTTTCTTCAGATGAATCTTTATAAGTTGGGTTCCAACATCCAGCCATGCATAACCTGTCTGCTAGCAGTGTAATGACATGAAAATAATAATAATAATAATAATAATAAGTATATTTGTAAATTTTATTTGTAAATTTATGACATAAAGATAAAATAACTCTTTGAAAATTAAAAATTTAATCCAATTACTCTCGTTTAAATCACTAGTGTATGAGAATTCTTAGATAACTAATGAAATTATATCATTCGGTAGGAACTTGTGTCACAAGTTTATTTATTGGTGCAAATGTCACTCGAAACAATTTTAATTTTATCTTCTATTCACAAATAAAAAAGCATACGAGATGACCTTGTTGGACGACAATGCATGTGTCATGCCCAATTGCCTTGGAATTTCTTATTTACCATTTGTAATTTTTCGTAAAATATTTTGACAGCAGTCTTACTAAGTAGTCAAGTTTAGATACGCATCTCTTTATAAGTGACTACTAAATGTAATTTATTTATGGCATTATTGGGAGTGGCTTTGAAATTAAAAGGGCGATCCCATTGTCAACTTGTTCGTCATCGTTTAGTGGGCAATGCCATTGAAGGGTTCCCATAGATTTCCAAGTTAATATAACACAATCGGACAAAACATCAAAATCAAGAGCTTCTACATGCACCTTAGAGAGCTAAAATCATCCTCGCGAGGAGAAACATTCTATATTTAAATATTTATATAATTTTAATAATTTATTATATTGAATTAAAACGCAATAATTTAATAACTATTAATATAATATAAAATTTTAAATAAGTAATACTTTATATTATATAAATGAGAGTTTTTATCAAAAACATTAAATATTGTATTACTTTAATTATTTTAATATTAATTGTATTATAATTATAAAAATAAAATTTCTTTTTTCATTTTTATTTGTAATTGAAAAATCTAAAAATATTAAATTTAAGAAGAAATTCTTCAAAAAAAAAAAAGCGAGCAAAATTGATACGACGTAGGTTTTTTTTATTTAACAAAAAATAATTCATAAGTATATCAATTATTTATAAATCAAGACTGAAACTTTTATTTATTAATATTTTTATTTAAAATATTTTTATAAAATATATTTACTACACAAATACTGTTAATACGTAGTAGATTTGGAAGCTTCCGCTGTTAGAATCGACCGTATCCTGACATTTATTGGTCCCACGTTACACCGTTTTTCCTCGCTAAAAGTTAACGAAACCGACAACAAAAGGCCTGCCTCCAATCGACCTTCTTCGGACAAGTGTCAAGAGTATACACGTGGCAAAATCTATGCCCTCCCTCTTCAGCGGCCGCCTCTCGGGATAGTTCAACGAAAGCGTGGAAATAAAATAATCCTACGAATTATTAATAAAAGACTAAGGAAAATAAATAAAGAAATCTCCTTCAATTATCGTATAAATGTAATACAGACCAATCCATTTCAAATCAAACTTTTGGCGTAATAGGGCTCTTATAAAGAATTAAGCAAAGTTGACAAAAAAAAAAAAGAACTAGAATTAAGATTTATTGGCATAAATTATATATCAGTTGATTGCATATTTTATTTTTTAATTATTTAAAAATTATAAATATACAATTATCAGGTGTAAATCTAATACAGACCCCGTTCATCTCCCATAAAATATTTTCGTGTGGTAAAAAGAATTAAGCAGAGTTAGAAAACAGGGGAATATGTTAACTTGGTCTTTGGTGGGACCCCATCGGGTGACGGAGACATCAGTCTCTTTTGGTGTTCTTGGTCACTTCTGAACATAACTTGCTAAAGGGTCTTCTCTCTCCGGCGGTGTCTCTGTTGGATTCTTTGCCTTTTCCTTTTTCTGACATCCAAACTGTTTGGTTTATTGATGTGTGACCTTCGGGTTAGCTAAAAGGACACACCTCGTTTTCTCTTGGGTCAGTTCAACAACTCCCAGAAACAAAGCTCGAGTCTTGTTGTTCACAACATTGGATAAATATAATATGGTACTATTAATTGATCAAGTCTTGCAAGGTCTCTTTTTGTTGTTGTTGCCAATTTCTTTGTTTTTTTTTTTTTTTTTTCCTGACCCTTTTGTGAGAGTTCTTGTTAGTCAGAAATAGTGTTAAACTATGGTTAGATTCATTTTTGGAGTCTTGATTTCACTCTAAGCATTTACAAGAATGCTGAGCTTGAAGCAATAGCCAACTGGATTTAGGCCATTGTTGGAAATGGGTTTTTGAGTATTTTGTTTTGTGATGATAGTTTCGGCATTTTTTATTGGGTTCTTGTTTACTGGGGTTTAAGAGGCTTAACAACTTGAGGACTACTTTTTTGAGGTTGGTTATGGAGGAGGTTGAAGAGGCACACAAGGCAGCTGTTGAGAGCTGCCATAGATTTCTTGGCCTCTTGAGCCAAGCCAAAGATCAAGTTCAGCATAGGAATTTGATGGTGGAGACCGGAGAGGCTGTGCTCAAGTTTAAGAGAGTGGCGTTTCTTTTAAACGCTAGATTATGGCATAGAAGAGTGAGAAAGTTCAAGAAGTTTAGATCATCTTTACCTCAAAGCGTCTTCCTAGAAAGTCCTAATTGCAAAACAATTTTGGCACCAAAGCCCATCCAGATTGTGCCCGCTAATTTTTTGGAAGCCCCACCACCTGAAATGAACTCACTAACTAGGCCCTCTCTCCAAATTGCCCAAATAATGCCATCAAAACACTATCAATTTCTTCGACGACAACAGCAGCAGATGCGGAGGATGCAGATTCAGCATCGTCAGCAACAAATGGAATTTCAAGATGATTTGTTGTACTCGAGGAGTCATGGTGCAATAAACCTCAAATTTGATGGCTCCAGTGGCACACCAAACATGTCATCAACAAGGTCATTTCTATCGTCTCTGAGCTTGGATGGTACTGTGACGAACTTTGGTGGAGATTCATTCCATTTGATTGGTGTGCCTCAGTCGTCTGCTAGGTCCTCACAACAGACGAGGAGGTGTTCTGCAAGGGGAGAAGATGGGAATGCAAAATGTGGTGGAAATAGTAAATATCACTGTTCAAAGAGGAGGTCAGAATCAAAATCCCTACATTACAGTTCAATTCTTGTGCTTTTGGCTCATTTTGAGTGTAACCACGGTTATCTTTGCTCCAGGAAATTAAGGGTGAAAAGGTCGATAAAGGTGCCTGCTATTAGTAACAAGATGGCAGATATTCCTTCTGATGAGTATTCATGGAGGAAATATGGGCAAAAACCAATTAAGGGCTCTCCTCATCCAAGGTATATCTAAATCAAGCTTTTCTGTCAGACACTCCTATGGTTAGCTGCAAGTCTCAAAGGTGTTAGGTGGGGCACGTTGAAATGCAATATTATCTCCTTTGTTCTATGAATGAATCTTTACTGCAAGCCATCCAAGTCCTTTTTTTTTTTTTTTTTCGATGATGATGCTTGCTATACTTCGTGTGGTGCAGGGGATACTATAAATGCAGTTGTATGAGAAGCTGCCCAGCAAGGAAGCATGTTGAGAGATGCCTTGAAAATCCTTCTATGCTAATTGTCACTTATGAAGGCGAGCATAATCATTCCAGGTTCCTTGCAACACAATCTGCCAATACATAAGAGGTGGCGGACGTCTTAGTTCCATCTCATTTCAACAAAATTTCCAAATGTTCGAATCCAGCTGAAATTGATTGGACTCTTGTGTGTAAATTACCGCCGTTTGTATATATTATGGGGTTCAAACCAGAGACAGAGATGGTATAGCAGACTTTGCTTTTCAAATTATTTTGAGTTTTTTGTTTTTTTTGGGTAAATCTGCTTTGCACTGCATTTTCATAGGGATCAAAAGGTCTCAAACTTTCGTTGTCCAGACATTAGAGTTGCAGTTCATGTTTATACCAAGTTTCAGTTCCTTATTTAGCACGAAATTTTGCATATTGAGTTCGGAGTCGTGAAAACATCTTATTTATAAAAAACAAAAATAAAACCGCTTACATATAACATTTCTCTAAATTTTCCAGAACCTCATACACTGGAACACACCCACTTATTGTATACTCCCAAGTACGACCTGCTTTATCTTTTACAGGCGCGCTCTCTTCAGGGAAACTTCGAGTAGAACAGTGTAGTTCACCTGAGTCCGTGGAATAGATGGAGATTGATTTTTTTTTTTTTTCTTTTCTTCCTTTTGCAGTTTGTATTCTACTTTGCTGAATACTTGTTAATTCTGTCAGTCCCATTCGCAGTTCAGCTCTCAAGAACAAATGTCCAATTCAGTTTGTCGAAGGTCGGATATTTATAACAATTCTGACAACCGTGAGTGCTAAAATGAAGCGACTTGATCCCCTTTAGAAAGCTCAATTTACTGTTATGAAAAGCGAGGAAAGATCAAGGAGAATCATGACTAAGTGTGATAGCAATTTGCCAAATGTGGTGGAGAAGGAGACTTTTCGTCAGCATGTAATTCATCAACAAACAATAGTCTCCCTTATCCAAATGTTTCAAAACAATGGCATGAAGGAAAAGATGCCAATCAAATCCCACAAGAAAGGACCAAACACGAAGTTGGGTCCTCTCAAAGCGCATCACACCCTGTCGCAATGTTTTGGGAAATGACCCGACATGAGTCAGGTTATAACTCAGAACCCACTAGCTGCCATAGCTAAAATGATGATATCTGTTTCTTTCCAGAAAATAGTGGAACTAAGATGTGACTTCAAAGAAACAGCAGTTTGGCTTAAAATGAGGTATTACAATTGACTAACGACACAACATTTTGGTGCAGTGAGAAGCAACACAATTTTGAGTGGGGGACATTACATCATTGAACAGAGGGACTTTCAACCATTTGGAATATGCCACATGGTGCCAAAATTATTGTTAACATTTAAGAATTTAATTAGATATAAGCAAAACTTTAGGATGGCTCTTGAGTATTTGGCCAAGCTTCAAGGAAACCTAACTGATATTAAGGGGCCCCTGAGTTTTCATGTACTTGATAATGATTGATATGCCCGAAACTTGTTGGCTAGTCCCATAGGCTCCAACCCTGAAAACTGTCCAATATCATGGCTTTCAAGTGGTTGAAACTCATTGTGCAAACCGACAGCAAATTCCCCGGGACAAGCTCCACTGCTTTGTACATAATCCGCAATCTGCATCAGGTACCTCCAGAAAGTGATCGTTTATCAATGCTAAAGCTCTGGCAAACCTAACTTAAATATGCAAGTCATTGTTGTGCTTACGTGATTGGCTAGTGTCATGCCGCTGATAGCTGCTGATTCTACGTTTGATCCCAAAAGCCAGTCACCACAAATACCAGCCCGCCCTTGAGGATCAAAGATGCAAGGGATGCCTGGAGTGTTAGTTGGAAGAGCTGCACCCCTGCATGAACAAAAGAAAACAATTAACCTGATTGAATATAGTTAAGAAAATTTCCCTCGAATTTCCAACCCATTAACTTTTCCTTTGAGCACATACAAAAATTTATAGGCTTTGGTTTACCAATGCGTTAAATAAATTTCCCATTAGAATTTACCAGAATGTAACCCCACAAAAAAATTGGGAAAAGAAAGGCAAATTAGCAGCGCATTTGCTGTCAGCAACCCCAAGAATCCAGCATTACCACAGTTGGACTCGACTATAAAAGGGCTTTTGCAGTGAGGCTTTTCTCAGTCCTAGTGCAGATTCAACACCCTCAAGCATGCCCGTCTTCACTTTCTCTGCTGTGGCAGTTGGGATGTTTTCCTAATCACAAAAGAAAATTATGTAATAGTGATCATAAAAAAAGCATCTTTAGTTTTAATTCTGCTAATAGGAGCACTGCTTGGATTGGCAGTGATTGCTAATAAAGACTAATAAAAAACCACACAACTTAAAGTCAATGCTTGTTGCAACTTGTGATATGAGGCTTGTGGTCATCTGGCCACTTTATCTAACCTTGACTGCCAAACCCAAACATTAAATATCAAAGTTCTGCTTCATATAGTGGATTACTGGAATGAGACTAGGGACAAGGTTACGATGGCTTAACTCTCTTAATTTTGTTTTAACACGCAATTTGGTCTCACACAATTGCTACTTGCTGGTGATAACCTGTGGAACTTTGTTGCTCTTCCCATAAGCTGCACCACTGAAAATTGTCCAACAGTGAGGACCATTACTATTAGAGCTTGAAAGCTTCAGAGAGTTGTTTCCCATCCAAGAGACAGATTCAACTCCTTTCACAAAAGCTCCTTCAAACACAGGTGCACCACTTGGGATAGGAAGCGGATCCTCAAAGGCTGCGAGGAGGGCCCATATAGAGCTGAGTTCCAGCCTCTGAAGAAAACAGCAGTCACAAATGGTCCAAAAAATTCAGTGACAAGTTAAGCTGAAGCATGACAGTACACAAATAAAGCTTAATGGGCCTACCTTCATTTGCCTTGCTATTAGAGGCAAGCCTGAAGAAGCAAGCAAGCGATTTGCACATTTTCCTGTCATTAAGTAAGCCAGAATGGCAGTTTAAGTTAGAAGATAACATTATAGTTGGAAGAATTTCACCAAGAAGTCTCCATTACAAAAAGCGTTCATGCCTTTACATTTTTCAAAAATACTTGGATTATTTACAAGCGGATGAAACTACAATCCAAATTCCAAACTATTATGAGTTGATATAGACAACAGGAAAAAAGGACAAAATACAATTTCTATGCATTAGAATTTACAATAATATGGAAGTAATCTAATTGCAGCAGTACTTCTTCTGACAAGAAACATACAATAAATTGCACAGAACACATTGTGATCTGTTCCGGCAAGGTCCTTTTGTGTACATAAATGTTCTAGTCAAACCTATCTCAAATATATATATATATATTCAAAATAGAGAGAAAAGGTTGTGATAGAGGCATCAACCTACCATTATGTGCAATAACAATGACGTCAAACTGCCCATGAGGTTTTCCATTCTCGCTCAGGTGCCACATCCCATTGAATGGTTCAACTTTACTTATCCAGCAAGGTCTCTCTACATTAACCATGTGAGTCTGCAGCAAGTTCAACCATCACCTACAGGATAAGATTGATAGCCAAAGGCTAAAAACAGATAACTGTACCCTATAGAAAGTCTAAGAAATTATAAAGACGGTAGTGCTTTGTTATCTTCGGTTCATGTAGGACAACAAAAAGGTTGCCTCATAAGTTAGCAGCAATCATGGCCATAGTAATATAACCTCTCCAAAAGTTGTCTGATAATTCATATCTTTCCACCTAAAAGTCATTAGCAATATAACCATTATATTTAGTATACTAATGATATCAAATAATTAGAGAGTGATTACACAATCTGATGCAAACAACAGAAAAAATAATCCCCACTAGAAGGGCCCAGCAACCTCTGCTTAATGTCACACTTGAGGAAGAGTTATTTTGCACAGTTTTATTTGGATGGCAAAATGGTTACAGCTCAGAGGTTAGTAATTACTGCTTTCTCAAATCAAAATGAAGGCTTTAATTATCTGGTCAAACAACTTTTGTGACTGAAATTGAAGCAAAGTTCTATAAAATCAGGACAAATTTTGGCTAAGCACAAGGTTTTGATCTTAATTTGGCCCAAAGCATAGACTAAACAAACCAGTAAGGACAATCACCTGAGATAATAAGGAGTCAGCAAGAGGGCGCATCCCATTAACACCAATATATCTTGGAGGCGTGGAAGGAAAAGGGACAAATTGACCACCTACTTCAAGATCTCCAATTGTACCAAGCCAGTGTCGGATTAGGCCTTTCTCCAACCAATCATCGACCAACTCGGCAAAGCGAGGATCGCTCACAGTAAAGAATTGAGCAGCATGATCAAATATCAGTGGATGAGGATCAATTACTCTAGTTGCCATTCTTCCCCCCAAGCCATGGTTTCCCTAGAGAAGTATGAGCACCACTAAGATCAAAATATCTAACACATATACAACTTAACACATTGTCGGCTACATTCACAACAAAAATCGAAAACTGACCAACCGTGTCGAAAACGGTAGACTTGACACCTCTCTTCTCCAGGCTCAAAGCACAAACCAGGCCAGCCATGCCTCCACCTATTATCCCCACATGGGGTTCATCCGGGACTTGGCCATTGAACACAACCTGCTCTTGGTTGAACGATTTTTTGAGGATTGACCTCCTTGAGGTGCCATATGATGATTTCTTGCGGTTCTTGGATGTGGGTCTGAGGCTATCATCGGAGGGACTCTTGCTGTTGGGTTTGGAAGTGCAAGCAATTTTCAGGGTTTTGGGTGGTGAAAAGTTGAAGTAGATTAGTAAAGTTGAGGACTTTTGGCGAAATCTGAGAGATTGGAGAGGGAAAGCAGAGAGAGAGGTGACGGAGGGGATAGACTGAAGGCAATTGTTCATTGTATTTTTGGAGGGAGAACTAAGTGGAGAGAATAGATAACCAATCCAACCACAAAAGCTGACATCAGCCACAGGCTTCGTTACACTGATATTCTTAAAGTCGGAAAAGTTACATTAGACGCGTCTCAAATTTTCCGACGGTTCAAGTACTACACCTTCTATAATCGTTAATTATACATTCCTTTTAACACATAATTACAGTTAATATAGAATGGAGAGACGCGTCTGTGCGAAGTTAGCCGCATGCTGGGGCTCTTCTCTCTTAATTCCCCGTAACAATGTATATTCATTGCAACAATGCCAGAAGCGTTGATGTAATTTAGTGGCTTGCATGATTGACAGTACAGGCAAGCCTACGCTAGTAACAGGCACGGGTCCCGCTGAAGGGCAAGCACCAAGCAGCCAAGCACAATGTGCTAAATTTCAACTGGATCAATTCCAGTTACAAATTGTCGATCTTCATTAGATGCTAAAAAGAGATGTAAAGTCCACGAGTTGCAGAATTGAGAACAAAAATAAATGGTGGTTTAGGCCGAAAGAGACAATAAACATGCCATATCCAAACATTTTCCTTTAGAAAAAGTGTCAAATGTGGTAAGCAGTAATGCACCCTCAAGCAATGGATAAGAGCATACATTTCAAAAGAACACGGACATAAACCTAGTGCTTATGGAACACAGAGTTTCTGAAGAATGCATGTAAAAATACATTACTGAGGTAAGAAGACATAAGATGAAAGCAAGAAATCTGGTCCATACGAGAATCAGAAACTCTTTCTATATAACATGGTATGGACTGGTATAAGTAACAAAAGATATACAATTCACGTTGACACAAGCCACATGAAGAAGTCATGGCAAGCCGAAAGAAGCAGGCTATTTGTCTCTCAGAAACATCCAATATCACAACTAAGGAAACTTGAGATTTTTCCCACTTAAAGAGTTAGTAAAAGACCAGCAGTTTATGACTTAACAGAGATGTCTGCATTTGTCGGGCCAGTTATCTTGTCAGGAACAGCTTTAACTGGCACATGTTCCTGTTTAGATCGATCTTTGATCTTGCGGGCTCCATTCATAGCTTGTGGGCTGATTGGAACCTTAATTTTGGCAGAGTTCGGCATAGTAGAATCTCCTTTGTTGTTACCAACACTGTGGCGGTGCCGAGCACAATGCTTCCCCACTTCCTTTTGAGATGATTGAATTGCGTCACCGCAGCTCTTTCTCCGGTTTAAGTTTGGCGACTTTGGTCGAGTCAATGGGAGCTGGAGACAAATAAGGTAGACTTCATGTAAGGTCATCATGCAAAAGCTGCAAATAGAATTGGAGGACAAAAGGTCTCATGGCATACCTTCTTCAATTCAGCCTTTGGTGGAGGTGGTTCATAGTAAAAATTAGGTACTGGATTTGCTTTATAAGCCATGCTCTTCCTAAGCTGCTTGATGGCTGCATCTTGCTCTTCCTGGAAAATGAAGGATAATATTTCCAAAGATTACTAGAAACAAGCAGATAAACCACCAAACCCTCCCAGTGGCTACCACATCCCTATCCCCAAAAAACGCTGCCATACAAAAACAGGAAAGCATGCACTTATACTTACGTAAGAGACATATTAAGTGTAAGAGACACTTGACATACAAAAATGTAGTAGATAGAAGATGATGAAAAAAGTAGTCTACCTTGCTCCTCGCCTTGGCCTGGGTTCGCTCTGCCTCCAAAGCTTGGTTTTTTTCCTCTAGCTTTGAGTAGAACTAGATTCAGAAATAAATACAATTAGCTTATGAAGAGTAATAAAATTGGAGAGAATTAAAGAAAAGGGTTTAAGGAACATGCTTCATATAATTATGTGATGAGAATATACCTCCCTGCGTTTCTCTGCACGTTCAGCAGATCTAAATGTGGGAGCTGTTCCTATAGTTATAGATTTAACCGTTCGCACGGATGCAGCATTACTACACATTGCTAAGGATAACTGTTCCAGTCAGTAGAAAGCAATATATAAAACAGAACAAGGTTCAGAGGGAAGGCCCTTCTTTTTTAACCGCATCTCTATCAGATATGCGGTTAGAACAGTAATTTTGCTCAAGTCAAAAGAGGATACGAGGAAACAACAGACCAACTGTCATCTTCATCAAGATGATGCTTATTATCAGGTTGTGATGGCTTCCTTGCAGTAAGAGATGAATTTGACTACAGGAAATGGCATCAATTCCAAAGTCAGTGTATTAAAATGAAACATTGTGGCAATATTAAATTAAGGGTAAATCCATTGTTCTTCCTAAATTTCAGCTGCACTTCATACAATAGAAACTTCAAAGACCAATGGAAGATTCATTTGATGGTTTATGTTGAACAGTGACCACTTTAGCATGCCAGGGAAATCAAAAAATGCTTGTAGATCCAGATAAGTTCTAGGTTTAAAGCCAATCCACCACAAATCAAACAAGCTGTGTTTGAAACATATTTATTGACAGTGTATCTGAATGGTAACACTTCAAAAACACCAGAGTAGACCAGCCTAACCCCATCAGAAACCAAACACTCATTTGTGAATGTAGAAATTAGAGCCACTACACAGAATGAGAAATGTTTGGGTTGGAGGCAGAGAGGAAAATAAACATCAAATTAGAATGAATGTGGCTCTAAATTAGTGAAAGAAAACTGGAAAATCTAGCTTGTTTTCAAGTAATGCAACATTTTAGTTACCTGTGAAGTCTTTGCTGCAGTTGGAGACTGCAAATTGTTCACTGTTGCTGACTTATTCACATCTGCATGCTTGTCACTTACCGGAGCACAAGGTGGGGGAACAGTTTGTTGAGCGTGCACATTTCCTAAAACACCAGATTTTGGTATTGTAGAACCTGAATTTTTATCATCACTTGACTTCTGAGCGGCAGGTTTGCAGGTTTTTGGCTCAGGAGGATCAGCACCAAAATTTGTGCCTTTGACACCTAACATATCATGATTTTCACTGGAGTTTTCAACAGAGTCTTCGATGGTGCATTCCTTCTCATATTCCTGCTCTTCAATTGTATCCTCAGAAATTCTGGGAGCAACATGAGCTACATCATGTGACACGTGATTTGACTTCAGCACAACACCATTGGGCTTCTTGTCCATGTGTGCACTAGAAATTTCCCGTCCCATCAAACTGCATGAATATCAGTAATTTTAATTTCATAGTGTTTCATGAAAAAGATATTTCAGCTTACGCTGGCTGGTTTTACTCAAACAAATAGAAACTGCCAAAGATGTTGAATTCAGAGAACACCTTAACCACTTTTATCCATATGTGCAGGTAACTCTCTTTACTACCCTTTCATAACTAAAACTAAGACAATCAGTGAAAAAAATAATCCAGCAGATTGCAAGAAAAATCACCAACCAGAAAATTCATGCTGGGATCAAAGGGGGTCCAGTAAGATTAGTGTTGTTGAATGGGGGTAATACGTTGCACAGATTCTGCAACATAAACATGCGTGCACACTAAAACTACATTACACAAACATAAATGGATTGCGGGGTAAGGGGAGAAAGAGAGATCAAAGAAATCCATAAACATCACAGGAAAAAATGGAAACCACCCACCAAGACCCGGTAGATCACATAACTAACAATCCCGTAAAGGAGTTAGGTGTTCCATAAATGCTAGCAACTTCCTTCCCAGTTCCCCTTTCCCTACCGATAATAAGTAAGGAGGAAAAAATATTCAAAAGAGGAAGGCCTACAAGTTCTTTGGCAACTATCAGATAAACATAATACAACTTTTTCTAAAGCCTTTGTATGCCTTTTTCCCCTTAAAATCCCATAGAGAAGTTAAATACACGAACAAGTAGTGGATCAGTAAATACCGAAAACAATATATCCAGATCAAAGCAAAGCCAGTTGAAACAAAGGGTCACTCATCTACATAGAGCTCACTCCATACACAGTATAGGCAATCAAGATTACAAAAGGGAAAGACTACCATCAAAAGAAACTGGGAAAAAAAAAAAAAAACAAAAGGAAAAGAAGACAAGCCCTGATTGAAGGACAAGAAAGATCACAGACTTAACGAGCAAAAAGCGCAATCTCACACGTTAATCAAAATGAGTAAGTAAAGACCCTGACAGAGCGACAGAGATGTACATATCAGGGAGTTCAATTACCACATGGCACTTAAAATGGAAAGATAATAAATTCATTAAGCACCCAAATATCCGGAAAAACCCCCAAAGAGAATTCATCAAAATCCACAAACATAGAAAACAACAAGAAGAAGGACAAAAAGATAATCCAAGAAAACAGAAAGAACTAAAATTTACATCACCAGAGCCGTGACTTGAGAACCCCAGCAAGAGATAGAGAGGTGGAAGCAGCCAAGATCCCTCCTTTCTTCTAAGGAAGCATCAAAAGCCCCTCAAAATCTGAAAAAAAAAAAAAAGAAGCAAAAATAAAGCCAAACCATTGACAAAGAAGGAGCCAAAACAAATGGAGAAAAAATGGGAAAAAAAAAAAAAAGGAGACAGCTCAAACCTAAAAGAGAAGTTAGAAAACCTTAAAAACAGTGAAACAAAAAGATCAAAGAAAGAATGAAATAACCTCATAGATCGAGCCACATTGCTTTTTCTTTCTCCACAGCCCCCCCTCCAAAAAAAAACACACACACACGCACACACACGTAACACATCAGCAAACACAAAACAACATGAACCCAAGAACAACAATAATGTGCTAAGAAATTTTTCTTACAATTCTTGTCTCGATCTGACAAGATCGTGAGCTTCTCTCCCTCTCCCCACCTCTGCCAATGTCTGTCTCTCTCTCTCTCTCTCTCTCTCTCTCTCTCTCTCTCTCTCCCTACTAAAAATAAAGACTTGTTACTAAGAGGAGGAAAATGGCTTTGTGTGATTTTGCTTTTTAATAGCGCCAGAAGGGCTTTAAAACTGTTTTTTAACGGCGTCATATATAACGACATGTTCTCAACCTTTTTCCGGGTTTGCACGTTACGTTTTCATCTTTGACAAAAAATAAATAAATAAATAATAAATATATATACATATACATAATAAAAATATTAAATGTTATATTTATAGATTAAAGATTAAAATTTATTTTTAAAATTTTATTATCTAAACATTATCAAATCTAAATAACTTTATATTTTATATCTCGGGATGTTTTATGGTTTAAATTTTGATTCAGAGTCAAAAAAGATATTTATGCTAATAAAAGAATGTTGAAAAGTTAAAGTTGTGGTCCAATGGATTATCTTTGGTACCTTTATACGTGACATACCCGTGCGTACAAATCCACCAAAAAGAGTACAAAATTTAATTATTACGCACTTTGAACATACATTATATATATATATATATATATATATATATATATATATACACACTTAAACTCGAGTGATCATATTGTAAATTTTTATAAACAAAAATTAAGTTTAAAGATTTTAAAATTTAATTTTGAAGTTTTATATCCATTAATTTAAAATTAAGTGTTGAGAAATTTATTTAAACTTGATAATACGTATACAGTAAGTTTTTAATTTTTATTATTTTGGATAAAAAAATAATTAAATAAATACAAAGCCGAGGGAAAATAGGCGTCGGGGGAAAGTAAATAACGGGGAAGGTGGGGGTTAAGTGGCTGCGGCGGCACGCTGCGCCCAAAAGTCCAAAATCCTTATTTCGAATCCTAAACAAAGGCTTTACGTACCAAAAAGTAAGGAAAGGAGATTGCGAGAGAGACGGGAAGAGAGAGAGAGAGAGAGAGAGAGAGAGAGTATTTTCTGTGTTTTTGAGAGTATTTTCTGTGTTTTTTATCATTTTCTGTAAGATTATTTTCCGAGTTCAAAGTTTCTAGGCTGACCTTCACTTTCTTTTCTTTTTTTTTATATTATTTTTTATTTTTTTTTTTTTTTTGGGTCCAAAATAGCTCAGAAAACGGGTCCATTTAGCCAATTTACCATTTTTGACCCTCCTAACTTTTATTCATCACATCCGCATTTCTACGGTACTTTTACTTTTTTCAAAAAAAGAAAAAAAAATATATATATATACAAATACAAAGATTATTATTTTTATAGACTGAAGCTCATTTTCATTTAAATTTTTTATAACAAAATAACTACTTAAATATTATTAAATTAAGCGAATTTTATTTATTAATATTGAAATATGAACTAATACAAATATATATATATATATATCAAATTACAAATTATATCATCATTTCAAGCACGACGCTTTTTTCTTTTTTTTTTTTTTTTTTGGTTGTCTCTAATTAGGATTCAAACCATTGTATATTAATTTTCTTTATAAGAGAAAAATAATTCGGTGACAATTATATTTCAGGTCAGGCACCCAAACTCGTTAGTGTTACGATGGATTGAATGTGTCTGAACTCACAGAAATAATGATTTACATTCTAACGATATCTTTCCTTTTTGAGGTTCAAAAATAAACCCTTCGTTATGGGTGCGTAGGTGTAACGGCGCGATCAATAATAAGTCAATTCATAAAAATGTTTAGAACTTGAACTTGGTCGATATGTTCGTCTCTTTTCCACCTCCGAAATGAACGTCGAAGTTGCTAGCCCATCAGTTTAATGGCACGGAATAATTACCCGCGGAGGCACTTACGAGGCTTGCCAAAAGGACTTGCTTTTGCAATTTCCAGTTTCGGATTAGGTTTGAGCGTGTTGGGGCACAAAACCATGATAACAGGCATGCCATTTGTTGGTTGCTGTTCATTTGGGCTGCAGGTATCAGTTCAATGCCAGTTCTGCGCCCCCAATGGATTCTTCTTTTGGTGGAGCAGTACTGCTTGTCATAATGGTAAAGCAGTGAATAATTCTCATTTCATGGTGGGTTGGGAATTCAATTTGAGAAGGCTTGGAGGGAATGATACGGGTTAAAATTATTGTTTGTGCCATAAATGGCAACGTGGGGTGGTACCAATCTTGTTTGTGCCAATCTGATTTTCGGTGCTTTTTATGGGGATGAGTGTTAATGGCGTTGGCGATGAAATTGAAAGAACTTACTCACGACACTTGGCAATAAAAATGTCTAGCTGTCGTCCATCAGGTCTTGAATGATCCAAATTAACCCGAGTGTCCTAATCCAAGTTTAGAAACACAGACACATCCAAGTATATTGGCAATGCATTTGAAATCTTGTGTTGGTGCTGTCTAGGCTAGTTTCTTCCACAGTGACCTCAGGGATTTCAAAATTCCTGGCATCCTCTCTTCTTGTTTTTCTTTCTATTCTTTCTTCTTCTTCTTCTTCTTCTTCTTTTTTCCCCCCTCGGGCTGAGTGTTTTATTGGTTGGTGAGTGCCGACGACAAGACAATTACATGGGGTATTTTTTGCTGGTCAAAATTCACGAAATATGGTCATAAAAATTTGAAAAAACGGCCAAGCTTACTGGTCAAGTCTCGATGCATTCGAAGTGAATCCCTGCCAGTCGTCTCTTTGCATTTCAACCATACAGTTTCTGACCCATTTGCCTTCTCACTCCTCGCTGCTCTGCAACATGGCGAAGATAAAAGCCCTTCTCTCGTTTCCTCAAAGTAATACACCGCGCCACCAGAGTTTTTAAAATTTCATACAATTTAATGCCGCCGTGGTTACCAGTACTATAAAGCTGATAGGGAAACCGCCAGCCATTTTGTAAGTGTTAGGTTCGGCCACATTAACTACTTTTTTTTTTTTTTTTTTAAATAATTCTGTCCAAACAGTAAAGTTACGCGAACGTAGATGAATTAACGTGTTTCAAACAAAAATGTTTCGTATTATATTAACACTGTCAATTATATAATTTTAATTTTTTAATATATAATTACAATATAACGATAAAAAGCAATAATAGTATAACATAGCCCTGTCAAGTTTTCCATGAATCTCTTTCTTCTTAACATAAAAATGCAGGTCAGATCCTATTCTCAATGAAGAACACTGCAATAGTCAGACACTACGCAGAGGAATATCCAACACCTAATTGTCGAAGTTTAATTTATAATACACTTTCTTGAGTAAAGCTAATTAAGAAGTAAGTGTGTCACCAACCCCATACCATGACCTTTAAATCCCTGAAAAATGCTCACGAGCCTTTTACTATTTAACGAATTTGTTGTTGACGACATTAACTCCTTGCGTGCACAATACAGTGTTGCAATATGTGGTATGTGTGCACGATCTCCTTAATAATGCCGGGCGTCTCTAGTACAGTCACGAGGGACCCAACATCTAATACGACGCATATCGACAAAGGTGATATATTGGGGCACACCCAAATACAGAACTCGTCTTGATACGATACAGTCAATGACAGAATGGAATTTTTAACCATTTAGATCTTAATTTAAATAACGTTCGATTGCCACTTGTTAATGTGTAGATCCAACCTTCAAATTGGGCACCAAATGTGGAGTATTGGTATTGTAGTGATAAAAGGCAAACTTGAAATCGTATGGATTAAGTTTACCATCTTACATTCGAATCTTATTATATGTATTCTATGCTTTAAGTTAGAATCATTGATGATGAAAGCTATACTACCGACTTGAGCTAAAATATAAGCTCGTTCATGATAAGTGCATTAGGAGGCAAATATTCAACGGTTTAGTTAAAATTTGGGGTCCTATAGGAAAATTTGTTGACTTGGGGTGGGGATTTGATTGAATAAAATTCTAATTCGGTGACCTATTTGAACGTCTGTTTGAAATGGATTAGACTCTTGTTGTCCAGTCTTTATAGATTCTCTCAACATCCAAGGTTCCAGAAAGTCAAAAAGATGAACCGCTTTCTTGAAAAATTTTCCCTCCCTCCTTGCTTTTCTCCTCAATTTTCTGTCTTCAAACGGAATAAGGCCATCAATTTGAATCACTCCGATGGTCCACTCTACCCCAATTCACGTTATTAAACAATGCTTTGTCTTCTAATGCTTGCTTAGCGAAGAAAATTATCAATAACATACGAGCCTAATGATTGTAGACTAGGAGTTATGCTCATAGCAAATTCTTGAGTTTGAGAAGATTATTGGCTAAATAATTAATACTTACCTTTAGATTTGATGTAATTAGCCATCCAACCCATGACGATAATAGTGGGCCAGCCAGCTCATCAATGGCCAATGCAATTATAAGAAAATTTAAAGAAATAAAGTTACATTTTTTTACCGACAATTTGAATTTTTGGTGAGATGAAAAACACTTGATTTTAACAATAGATCATGGTAATTAATACGTGGTCTACCAAATATATTTATTTGCGCTAGAGTCACAAACAAAAGAGAAATATCAACTAAGCTTTTATTTATTTATTTATTTATAAAAAAAAGACCCCTACAGGGGAAAAAGAACACCACAAGTATATGAAACCAGGCAAAAATTCATTTGCCACAACTTTTTTTTTTTTTATTTTCTTTTTTTCAAGGAAGTTGCAAGGAAAGTGAAAAGTCAAAATCCCAACAGTTTAATGTCTATACCATAAAACAGATAACGACAACTACACGATCGGCCCAATGGCCGAACGAACCCCAGTACCGCGAAATAGCCTTAAAAGGAAGTTGAGGGGACGCATTGAAATTGATAAGCATGTAGCTAAAAAGGGGTTGTGGTCCCATTTCCTTTCATGCTCAAGAACAGTGAGAAGGAGGACCAATGGATGACTGGTGACCTAGCTGATTCTGGTGTACCAAATGGCAAGAAAATGCTCGTGGCATGGACTTGCGAGGAGCGACGGGCGGCAAAATTTCTTGATGGACAACAGGAAATGGTGATTGTGCCAACAGATTTTGTGGGTCCATTAAACATCTTTATGTATGCAGTGCTCTCTACTCGAAGAAACTGCAAAGTCATGGAGGCACTCGCGAGAACCGGATCGAACAGGATTCAATACTTAGAGAACACAAATTCGTACAGTCTCCGACCCCCGCCTTCTCTCTCGCCTCCTCTTTCACGTCAATGCAATCAACCTGAAGTATTTCATACGTAAGTGTATGTTATATTATTATAATCATTAGATGCATATTCATAATCTGACTTATTAATTATGTTTACTTTTTTAAAGGTTAAAATAAATAATAAATAATCGTTATAGTGCAATATATAAATTCATAAGATGTGTATGAATTTGACCATTCGCATGTGTATATAAATTCATAAATTCACTCTTAGGTTTTCATTTTAAAAAGGATTTGAAAATAAGGTTCTTCGATGTTATTACAGATTAGAGAACGTAATAAGCAATTTATGTGGTTGTTGAGCAGATTAATTAAAATTGATCGTCAGTTATCTGTCAAGAAAATTTGATCAATAATTAGAAGTTGACAATGAAATAGATTATCTCTAATTCACAATAACATTTTAAAGCGCTTTGAGTGCAGGCGTGAGTGACGTGAACCTAACCCCATAACATTGACTATCGGGGATTAGCTATCCTAATTAATCAACGAGTTTGTCTAATCCTTAAGCAATAGTTGTTTTGCTTTGTTTTTTTTTTTTCATCGTTTTTTTAGTGCTAAGCAATGTTTAAAGTACACAAATTGACACTTTGGTTGGTACAAGCAGACTTAGTACAAAAACTATTTCAATTAGAATATTTCTATGCCCGTCCACTCCTTCCTACCGAGCGGGGTCTCAAAACTATAACAAAAGACTTAAAAGTAAATAAATAAATAAATAAGAAGAAGAAGGGGCCGTCTGGCCTATGATCTCTGGTCAAGATATATACCCTCTCTCCGTCTGGCCCAGAAAATTCTTCTCAAAAAGGGTAACAGTTGCCCCTTTTCCTTTTGGTTTTGAATGGATCAGATGGTATATCTTCTTTCTTTTGTATGGTAGTCTCCTTAATTATAACAGGTGCTTAAGGAATCCGTTCAATCATTCTAGGATGGACATCACCTTCGACGCTTGACGTCATATGCTTTCTCGTTAAAATATTGTATTAGATTTGGGCCGTTGGGCAGGTTGGTCGATCAATGAGCATACATTATGATTGGGAAAATGTAACGTGGACTTTGAGACATAAATGACACACTTATATAATAATATGCATTCGACAATCATAATCACAATCATGTATTAGATGATACACCCAATAATTTTAGATGTATAATATTAATAATAAATTCAAATACTTAATTAACAGTGATCATCATTATTATAAATATGGAGCATTCTATATATATGTATGTATATGTATCTTTTTTTAGACAAAAAAGATATAAATTATCAAATATAAAATATATAATTATTGATTAACTAGATGCATGTAAATTTTTTTAAAGAAGTTATCAAATAGTATTTTATCTATGTCAATGTTATCTCAAATTCTTGTCTCTACACGATAGGACTTTTATGATGATACCAATTCGATAATCAATTCGAAAATGGAAGCAGTTAATTGTTTCTTCCTTCTTACGCCTTCTTCTTTTCAATGGCCCTTCTTATACGTCACTTGTACGTTGTAGCAATCAAATAGATTTATTTATTTATTTTAAGAAAAGAGGAAGAAAGTGTCAATAACTTGTTGTTGATTAAAGATGGGCCACTTTCCTGGGGTCAAATCCAAGTGACAAAATACAAATGGATCACAATTGTAGCCTATATTATTAATCAGAATGTCACTGCTGAACCCTGAGTAGGCAACGAAAATCAAAGAGGCAAGAAATTTTCGTTGAGAGGAAAAAAAAAAAAAAAAAGAAGGGAATTTGTGCAATGAAAAAGACTACCCCAAATATTGACACTTTTGGAATCTTCCAGTCTTAATCACCTAAGAAAGGTCGAAGCATGCAATACTTCACTTGCAAGCCACGATCGTTGCCGTGTCCCTTCTGAAGATTAAGATGTGATGATGGGGGAAGAACATAAGACAAGTCAAATCAGACTCACAGATACCTCCATGGAATCATTTATTTTTCTTTTGTTAATGCTCCCTTCAATCATTTCGAAAGGGATAGGAAACTTCATATGATACGCCGAGGACAAAGTATTATTGGACAATAATCTTATCATATTTACTTAATTTGTGTCTATATTTTATTCCATGGATGATATGAAGATTAATTAAGGGGATATGCATAGAAGCTTTCCTTAGCATGGCGCGTCGTTTCCATTGCTGTCTCTCACATTTGAATATATTCTTCCGTTCTTTGCTACAACAACCAATTTAATGTTCGAACTCCTTTCCATTACATGACTTTTTTCCTTGTACATACTGTCTACAACTGTAAAGGTTATGACGGCGCTTTAATCCAATTCATTTTATCGTCATGTTTTTACTTGTATCCGCCATAGCAAAGAAGCACGTACGATCCCAAAGCTAATTGAGTGATACAATATGGGGTTGGGAAGAAAAAAACAAAAAAAGAATCTAAATTTCATATCTCATATGGATCGACCTAGGAGTTGAGACATGCAAGCTTGATTGGAATGATGGTCGCCAATCAAAAAAATAATAAATAATAAATAAAAAAAAGGCCCCATTCAACTATCATGACTCGTGACGAGGACTTAGAAGCAAGGTTCCTCTTGACCTGTGAAGGTTGGCTTATCATGAGAATGAAGAGCAGAGAAGGTTTACAAGATGGGAATACTATTGTCCTTTTTGTAGTCTATGCCCAATGCATTAAGACCATGGGAGAACCCAAAAAGAGAAGGCTGTATGAAGTTTCCAGCATAAATAAACCTTATCCTGTTATTACAAAGAAATTATTTAAGTGACTCAAAAATATGATAATTTTTATTATAATAATGTAATTTATCGTTTTAATTAGTTTCGCACTTTAATTTTTTTTAATTAAAAAATTCAATGAAAAATGAAGCACTAGAGGACAATTAGTTAATTTGTTCAAAAGATCTTGTTTCTTCCCTTTTCTGGGTTTTGTAGGATGGGGAGGGCATGTGTCCACGTTCATGCATTGTTTCTTCTCCGATCCCATCGTGTCCACACAGCGTGACGTGACATGACTGTTTCATAAGATACTGTTTTGTCTCCATTTGATTTCTCTCTAGCAATTGTCGACCTCAGTCGTCGACAGTCGTTCTCTCCCGTGTGATATTTGGTTCTGTGGTCCATATTTCCATCTTCCACGTAAAAAGGGTCGGCCGATTCTGACCCAACTTTGGTAATGCCGAATCCATTTTAGTGTTTGAAGACTTCCTGTCTGGGACCGCACGCAGCCCCCAGCCAGCCATAATGTGCGTTGAGTTCAGTAGCAATCCGTGGCTGGGACCCCGTCGACAAAACTTTCAATATTCGCATTATGTCCTTTAATTTACTTTATAATTTATAATTTTCTATGCTTCATTACACACACAAAAGAAGAAGAAGGAGAAAGAAATTCTGTGCTGCCGAGCTGTGTGGATTCGTCTTTAGCTAGCCGATGGGGGCATGTTCCAACGAAATTAGCCTGGTTCCGACTTCTTGGACGTACAGATATAAATGGCTTAAAAGCAGCCCAAAATAGCTTGCAAATTGGGTTCCACAAGTCGAGATCAAGCCTGACCCAACTTGTTATAGTGGCCAACTTCCTAAAGTAACTCAATTCTCAGATCCTCTCTAGAGAGAGAGAGAGAGGGGCGCCCCGGGGGGGGGGGGGGCGCATTATTCTCGTTCCTTTGAAATTTTATGGATGGGGTAAACATCTGATGGGGTTCTTTGAAGTGTGATTGAACTTGGCAACAACCAAGTAAATGTTCAATCTATATTTCATCGTCGAAAGAGGCTTCATGCATCAATATCAAGTTTAACATGTGATTGAAAGAGCAATTTCATCGTTTGCTAATGATATCATTGTTGTGACATCTCCAAGATGCATGCTTAGCACGTTTCGTGTAGCCATCTATGGCTTCTGCTTCTAAACATGTCTGCTCATTGTTGAAGAGATACATACAGCAGCCTAACGAGGTTGAGCTCTCCGCCCTGGTGATGGGTATGGTCCATGGAACAATGTAATAGCTTTTACTTGTATATGACTGCCACCAGAAATCCAACGCCGAGGAGGGGATACGAAGATTCTAAAGAAAATAATGCTATAAACTTACAACCTTTTTCCCCTATTCTAGCATGCTATAGCCTGTAGTATGGCATTGTAATGCATCACTGTTTAAAGATGAAAGCGGTCTCTCCAAGCTCTCTTAGGGGCGAGGTTGGGTTTTGAACCCAACTCCTTCAAATCCCTGACAATATGTGGACTTCAATTCCAATTAGCCCACATAATATAAAGCCCGATATCATTACAGACCTAACTCAACAATAAACAGGTCCCACTCTATAAACTCAACATTTTATAAGGACCCAAAAGAGGAAAATCTTCATGTTCAAAAGTTCTCATTTACTAATCTCCCAAGCCGTCTTTGCCATCCAAACCCAGATTGCAATTTTTCGATTTTTGTTTTCTTTTTCATGTAAGTAAAGTGTTCTCTGCGGAATTTCTTTTGTATATTTTGTCACTGTTTTGTGGCTTACTTTTTTTTGGGGGGGGTGTGGGTGGGTTGATGTTATTGTGAACGTGTTAGATTGATTTCTCGTAATTGCTTCGTTTTTTATAGGGTTTTAAAAGTGGTTTTTAGTTCGACCCACAATTGCTCTTTTTCTTCTTGATCGTGAAAAGTTTTGGTTTTTAGGGTTCTTAAGCTCGGATCTTTAATGGGTTCTCGGTATGTACCCAAAAGTAAATTAATGGTTTCTTGATGGTGTGTATTGTTTTGGGTTTCTTTTTATTTTTTTTGGTGTAGATAGGTGGAATGAGAATTGAGAAACTAGGGTTTTGAGTGTTTCTTGATAAGCTCTCTGTGTGGATGTAGATTTATGTTACCTGAACGCATGTAGTGTATGAGAATTAACTGTTTTGCCTCTATTTCTCTTGTCATTCGTTTCTTTGTTACTATGGGCTTTCAGTGGGTTTAGGAATGGTTGAGGGATTGCTTTTTGCTTAAGTTTGCAGAATCATAGATGTCTCCTCAATAGGAAGCCTTTGCTGTTTTTCTTTTTCATTTTTTGAACAAACAGAACCATTGCTATTATGGGTTTGTTCTTTTTGTTTTCAAAAAAAGTTTGGCCTGTTGTATTATGGTTTAAGTGATTCGGAATCAAAGTTAATTTCATGGCATTGGCTTGCATTAGGTAGTGAAATTTTTTGATTTGATGGATTCAAGTATTAAATGGTTTGAATATGGCTAAATGAATTACTGAGCAGTTGGGTTTGGTGGAACAGGAGGGTTAACTCTAGAGGGGCATGTTAATTGAATATGGATCTTGATGGTTTTGTTGTGGTTTGCTATGAAGTTATTATGCTAACTTTCTGTATTTAAAAGTAATTGTCAATTGTCTGGCATTGTTTACAGCATGCCATCCATAGCTTTTGCTGCTGACTGACTTGTTTGAATTGTTTTCTTCTAATACCTGCCTTTGTTTTTTTGTTCAGCATAATACTTATGGCTGAAGTTGATCAAAGTGTTGGTGAGTATGAGGTAGATCATACCACAGTTGATGGCATAGATCTAGCTGTTGCTACAGAGCATGATGTGGATCATGATGTAGGCCAGGACCTAGATCATGTTGCTGACCAGGGCTTGGATCATGCTACTGATCGTAGCTTGGTTGTTGAGCATGATGTGGAGCATCCCATAGAAGATCCTGAGGATGATTCTAAAGAGCATCTTACTGATAATGCTGTTGAGCAAATGCCTGTGAACTTTCAGGATCAGGAAAAACAGGGGCATGATCAGACCACGGTTGTTGAAGGCGGTGAAAAAAAGTGGCCTGGATGGCCTGGAGAGTGTGTGTTCCGGATGCTGGTTCCTGCCCAAAAAGTTGGTAGTATAATTGGACGGAAGGGGGAGTTTATCAAGAAAATAGTTGAGGAGACACGAGCTCGGATTAGAATTTTGGATGGACCTCCAGGGACAACAGAAAGAGCTGTATGTTTGTTACTGCCTTATTTTACTTTTGAATGAGCAGTCTGATTTAAATGCTAACTGTAAAAGCAGAAGAGAACTGGCTGATTTTGGGTATATCTTGGTTTAATCTGCATACATCTGGTTCTAACATACACGTATTTGTCTCACTTCCTCTCTTTCTTGTTCTATGACTCTAGAGAGAGACTCTGTGTGTGCATGTGCTGCATATATTGGTCTCAACTCCTCTCTTGTTTTGTGTCATCTCACCAAGCGCTGTGCTCATGTCTTATATGTGACTTATATATATGTATATATTTGCATTTTTGTGCCACCTCTTCTAATTTTTTCTCATTTTTATTGATTGCTACTGCTTTTGTGGCCTTCCATGTCAAAGGAGCATAGCATTGGCCAACTATTGTCTAATATCTGTGCTAGGAGCTTTAATGCCAATGATGGGGGAGCCACTTACTGGGAAAGAATAATTAAGATGTAAAACCCTGGTAAAAGGAAAATGAAACTGATCAGTAATCAGTAATCATTATATCCATGAAAGACATAATTACATTAGTGACCCAAATTCTGAATGCAGGTGATGCTTAATGACAAAAGACTTAAGAGAAAGAAAAGATTGTTACATCTTTAGTGGATATTGTATTATGGAGCTTTATATCTAATTATTTCGTATATAGGTTCTTGTGATGTGGTTATGTAACCTGTCACTGCTTAGGTAGTTTAGGTACTGCTGCTTCCAAAGAGAAAATCTTATGCCCATTGTTAAAGAAAGAAATCTTGGAGAGAAATTTAGGATGATATTTTGTGGACTTTTATTATAAAACATTTTGTAATGGGAAGAATACTAAGGAAGCATCATTAAAAAAATCCAGAAAATAATGAGAGAATTCTTTTTTTGCAATAACAAAATGAGTCTCTGCAGGTTCTTCCCAGCAAATTTTAAAGGCATCAATCAATCATCAGTTCATCCTTAGTACCCAAAATTTGAAGAACCAAAGATCCAGATTGCAGGGATCCGCTGAGCATTTCAAAGTGCTGAAAGTCTGATTTGAATGTTTTCGGATACCTTGCCAAACTACTTTGTGAAGAAGCTCTACATTGTTTCTGGTAACTCCGGAACCTAGATGATTGATTTGTTGCCACCAATTATAAAAACAGTAAAACAAGCATGTCGATTTTAAGGGTTAGGATTGCAGAAGATACTGGTAATAGTGTAAAGATGCTCATGAAAATTAAGCTCCCAAAGCATCCAAAACTAAATTCATCAACATATGTAACTTGTTAATCCATGTGCATGTGTCTTCTCTTTCTAGTAAGATTCTAAACCTTCGGTAATGATTGATAAGGTTATTGGAAACATAAAGTTATGCCTAGGGTTGTCATACTTTATTAACACAAAATGTGAAAAATAAATAGCAATTCACAATAATCCAGATAAGAGAAAACTTATTCTGCATTTGATTTTCTTCCTTTTTTAATGATGATATCATACTTTTCATCTACTTTTCCTGGTTTAACTTGCATGGTTTTTATTCATCCTGGATCTATTTTTGATGTGGTTCAAGGACTCATGGGTGTTGTTTATGTGAGAGGTAGAGATATGCAACATCTGATTGACCAGTTGCACAGCATAATTCTGGATGTTGTTTAGATGGTGGTTTCTTTGGGCGTATGTGCTTTTTTACTCAGTCCTAGCAGTTTTGAGTTCTGTCTTTTACTTATATCTTTTCTATAGCTTTTTAGTTGCCTTGTGTTTTATATGTCACCATATCAATCAGTGTATAACCAGGTAAATAATTCTATATAGGTAATGGTATCCGCCAAGGAGGAGCCTGATTCTTCTTCTCCTCCTGCCATGGATGGCCTTTTGAGGGTTCACAAACGCATTATAGATGGTTTGGAGGGTGATTCTTCTTATACTCCACAAGGCACTGTATTGAAGGCTTCAACAAGGCTGCTAGTTCCAGCCTCGCAAGCAGGAAGTTTGATTGGGAAACAAGGAGGAACTGTTAAATCTATTCAAGAAGCATCTAATTGTATGGTCAGAGTCCTTGGAGCAGGTTTCTCCTGTCAAATTAATAACTCTTTTTATCATATGATTTCTGTTACTCCTACGATGTTTGAATGGCTGCCCTGTTTATTATTTTTTTCTTTGATGAAAATTCCTTACACTCAGTGCATGTCTTCACTAATATGGCCACTGGCGTGTGGAATAATCTTCTTACTGATACTGGTGTCTTCTGTGATCTTATTGTATTTTCTGAAATGAATGCTTCAGAGGACCTTCCAGTTTTTGCTCTTCAAGATGATAGAGTTGTTGAAGTTGTGGGAGATCCAGCTGGTGTGCACAAGGCAGTGGAATTGATTGCATCTCATCTGAGAAAGTTTTTGGTTGACCGCAGTATAATTCCTTTGTTTGAAATGCATGTAAGCTGCTGTTCATTGGGGTTGTGCTAAGTTATCATCTTTTTGGTGTGCTACTGACTTCATCATTTGTTGGCCAGATGCAATCACCAACATCTCTGGTGGATCATATGCCACCTCATCCTCATCAATCATGGGGCCCCCTTCAAGGTCTTCATCCAGGTGCTGGTGCCCCTGGATATGGAGGCCCTAATCCTCAATATATGCCACCTCCGCGGCAAGTTGACAATTACTATCCTCCTATAGACTTGCCTCCTCCAATGGAAAAGCAACCTCACCAGGGTATTTCTGCCTATGGAAGAGAAGCTCCCCTGGGTGTCCATGGATCGTCTAATGCCCAATCAGCTCCATCAATGATCACACAGGTTATTTTTTAGTTTTGCCCTTTTTTTGGTTTCATACTTTTTTGGTTTCTTATTATGTATAAATTCACCAAGATTTATTGTGATGTGAGACACTGTTGACATGATTGGAAAAATTTAGGATGTGACGATGTGCACAAGCAAAGAAAAAGAAGGATATGGTGTACTGTGAACATTTGATGTGGTGTTTGTCTTTTCCACTTTTCAAAATCAAAAGCAATGGGCAAAAATATTGTTGCCACGGTTCTCACTAGTCCTTGGGTATTACTGCTGCAGATTACACAGCAGATGCAAATTCCCTTATCCTATGCTGATGCTGTTATTGGGACAGCTGGTGCAAACATAAGCTACATACGGCGTGCAAGTGGGGCAACTGTTACGATACAGGAAACTAGAGGTGTACCTGGGGAAATGACAGTTGAAATCAGCGGATCTGCTTCCCATGTCCAAACAGCTGTGCAGCTAATACAGGTATATTGTTACCCCCAGATGCCGAAGTGGTATCTTTTTTCCCATTCTTTTACTAGGTACCCTGTTTTAGCCAATCTGTGAATCTGGTTTTTTATCTGTCAGTGTGTTTTGCCCTTGCGTGGGACAGCATTTTAATCTGTGTTTACTGGTTTCCTCTGTGGCTTATCTGTCGTAGGTTAGAAATCAAGTTAAGGTTCATGATATAAGATTTTCCCTTTTTTGGTGATAGCGTTCATGTGTGAATTCATTTATGTAAGGATATATGGAATTGAGCTCCCCTGATATTGATGCTAATGCTATAAAATCATGTTTGCACAATTGCAAATCAACGGTCATGATTTGGTAAAGCTTCAGTTTGTTATATCTTAAAATTATTTTGACAAAATGGCATTTCAAGTGTGTGTCCATTGGGCATGAGATTTAGCAAATATTATAACCAACTCGGCATCAAGTCAATATAGGCATCTTAATTTAACTTGACTCGAGCTGCTTTTCTTTTATCTTTGGGCACCTTTGAAATCTACTTGAGCTGCTTTGATTGTTGACACGATACAGATAAGATGGCCTTGGGTGGCTGGCAACATGTCTCTTTTTTTCAGCTTGTGGATTATGAGCTCTTATTATGTGATCTTATTTAACTACTTTGTACCCAGCCAAATAGGTTCTTTAGAATTCATGTTACGAGTTTCGGCTTATCTACGATTAGATTAAAGTATATACATGCAATGGATTATTTGTATTCTGATGGTCCTGTTTGCGGGGCAGAATTACATTGCAGAAGCTGCAGCTCCAACTCAGACACAAACTGCTGGATCTGCAGACCAAGGATATAATAATCCTTATGCAACTCATGGTTCTATGTATGCATCTCCTCCATCTAACCAAGTACATGCAGGCCATACTGGGGGCTATGGCTCTGTTTATGGCGCAAATTATGGGTATTAAGCGGGAAGACTCTGCTAGCATGGTTTTTTCTCTTCATCGAGATCGAGGGACCTCAAATTTAGGATGCAGTCTTATGGTACCCCACAAATCTGCTAGATTCTGTCTTGGGCCAAGTTACAAATTGTTATGACTATTGTGTGCACTAGCCATGGGGTTTGGCAAGACAGTATTCTGTATTATATATATATATATATGTTAATTGACGTACGTTATATGTTATCTGCGAGTCTCCCGTTTGTTTACTCTTGTTGGGCGTCATTTTATTTCTTTGGAGTGTTTTCCTTACTGGTAACTTAAATCCATCAATTCATCCAAATATTCTAAGTAGGTGAAGACTAAAAAGTTTTGTGGAAGGTGGTGTTCACAATCTTCACAACAATCCTCTTCCATTGCCTGATTCCTTATTCCTGTAACCGCACTTCCAAGCCAACTCTGGGCCGTTGCCCGTGCAAACTTCCCATAATCCAGCTATTGCGAGCCACTCCCACTGTGAAGACAAATATGCTAGTTAAAATTTGATCTTCTCTTTCAAGTGGTTACGTGAAGCGAGTTTGAGGGTGGCCACGGAAGAGGCGGGTGTTTTGTCCTACTTCCAACAACCCATTGCAGATTTAACAGAGAGATACCAAATCCGCAGGCATACTTTTGGATCAATGGCCATTGATCAAAAGCGTTTGAGTGTTCGTGTAAGAGGGGTCTTTTTGACAAGTCTGAATATCAGCCAAGTATGATGACGTACTTCCTGCTTTCCTACATTCTGCTCACTTGTCTGAAATGCTTGATGCTCGGGTAGCGAAGGAGGATATGAAAGAAGCTATTATGGCAGTTGCCAATCTTGACAAAAGATAATCGAACACGCGCCATAATAAGAGGGCTACAGACAGAGAAATTGGCATGGAGATGGAAGGAATCAGCAATATCGCAGCGGATATTACGGCAGTAATCGCCCACGGGACGCCTCTTCATGTCCTAGAGCATGGTGATTCAACATTGAGGTACTTCAATCTGCGGCATTTGTGGTGATATTTCTCTACTGTATGATGTTTTCTAAGTATCTTATCTAAGAATTCAAGGAACCTTTTGTTTTCATGTATCTCAATAAACTTTTACTGGGTTTGAACGGTCAGAAATTCCGCGAGATTACAGTCTTCTTAATTGTTCATCATGTCTTTTCTCAATTGCTTTGCTAACTGTGATGACAGTAGCATTAGAATGTTTACTGACGTGAAAACAAGTATAGTGCTATCATCTTGCAATCTTGTAAAACAAGTCATTGTTATTTTTGTTCAAATGGATCGCCAAAATTTAAAAATTAGTTACGACCGTTAAGCAACAACATGAGGTTACAGTTGGTGAAAGCTGCAGTTAGTGGATCGGCACTGTAGTTTAAGCTACAGGAACTTTAATTTCAATTCAAAATTTGAACATAACTTTTTATTTAATTTAGTAATTATTATATGTTAAATTTTAATTGTATTTTTTTAATTTAAATTTTTATTTTAAATTATTAAGAAATTACAATATTATAACAATTTTTTATTTAAATTTTGTAATTTAAAAAACTTATATACCATGAAGTTATAATGCAATGCAAAAGTTAAAAGCCATCTTTCTCTTTTCTGATTTAGTGTTTTTGCTGTCATTTGTCATTTTGTTTTGCTGACACAAAACCAGTAAGTCATTACAGTGGACTCTAGTTCCAAAACCTACAATAATGGTATCAAAGTCAAAAGGTCATTATGTTAACTGCTCGTTAAGGGACAAAGAAAGTACAAGCACCTGTGAGGGAGAGAGAAAATATCAGAGAGCAAATCAATGTAATCGTAAAAGATAGTCTTACATGGTTTTGATAAGTTTTTCCCCTTTCTTACCTCCAAAATTCACTAACGAGAACTTCAAACCATGAACAATAGTGATGAAAACTTACCTAAGAGCTTTTGATTTTTGAAAAGTTATTGGAAAGTTTAAAACCAACCCTTTTACCAACTAATCCAACTATAGCTTAATTAAAATACTACAATGAGCAAATCTCTTAGCAATATAAGACATTAGTTTACATACATATAACTATTAGAGAGACTATTTTCAATAAAATTATAACTTGTGAAATTATAAAAGAAACTTGAGATAGGTTTATAAAAGGAGTATAAAGGTAGGCCTAAAATAAGAACCATGCAATTGTTTAATCTAAGGAAAAAATTTGAGCTCCTAAAAATGAAAAAGATTAAAATTGTGAAAGACTATAATAACAAATTGTTGATTGTTAATCTTATGAAAGTGCTAAGAAAAGATTTTCTTGATAAAAATGTTATTCAAGCTAGTAGTAGATAAGGTTTTTAAGACAAGAAGACATAATAAAAAGAGACCTACAAACCTCTCATAAGTAAAAGGTTTAATTGAAAAGGAGAAACGGTGATAAGCAAATTGGTAAAGAAACTGAAACAACTAAACCTGCTAGCAAAAGATAATACTTTTTATATAAGCATTGCAAATGATTAATCATTTGTTTAAATTTTACTTTAAAAAATAGAACTAAATTTACAAAGTTTATAGAAAAAAAAAAAGACATTTAAAGAAAATTTATATAAATAAAGATAAGATCTTTTAGCATAAACCTCATTAATTCAAACAAAGAGTATAAGTTGTTAAATATCAACTTCCTAAAAAGCACTTAATTGTGGTAATTATAAACACCAAAAGGAATGACCTTGGAGTTTGGTTGATAGATGGTGGCTACACTAACCATATGTCAATAACACCTAAAGTTTTCAAGGTCTTTGATCAAACCTTTAAGTATAAAGTAATGATTAGTAATGGTAAGTCTATAAATGTCCAAAGAAAGAACATTATTATTATTCAAACCAAAATAATTGTCAAACTTATTTCCATTTTTTTTTATCTAACATTAGTTAAAATCTCTTAAGTTTTAGCTAACTTTTAGAAAAAAAAAAAAAAAATTTCCCTTATGTTTAAAAATAAAACTTACATTATCTATGACTATACTAAAGCTTAATTAATATATATGCTTATAAATAAAAAAAGTTTTCATCTACATATAAAAAAAGATTTAATATATTGCATTGCTTGCTATCTCTAAAAATTTTATTTTATGGCATAAAAGGCTTGACCATTTTCACTGTAATGACATTTAAAAATTGCCAAAAGAAGTATTAGTGCATGACTTGCTTACTATAACTCAACTTGGATATATATGTAAAACTTACCAATTAGAGAAGCAATCGAGGTTCCCTTTTTCTTTACCTTAACTTTTTAAAACTAAAAAGTAATTATAATTAATTCACTCAGATTTCTGTAGGCCAATGGGTATTAACTTGTTGAATGATAACTTATATTACATTATTTTTATTAGTAACTTTTTTAGGTTCTATTGAATATATTTTTTCTAAATTAAAATCAGAAGTAAATGTCATATTTTAAAGATTTAAAATATGGATTGAGAAGCAATAAGAGAATCTAATTAAAGCCACTAGAATTAACAATGGCTCTAAATTTATCTCAAGTTTATTTAAAGTAACTTGTTCAATTTTTGGGATATAACAACTAAATGCTCCTTATTCACCTCAATAGAATGCATTTATAAGAGAAAAAGTAAAACTATAATGGAGATGACAAGGTGTTTGTTGGCCAAAAAAGACTTACATAAAAGTTTTTAGGCTAAAACTGTCATAATTTCAATTTACTTACCAAACAAATTATCGTCTAAATTAACTTCATTTAAGGCATGGTTTGGCAACAAACTTTCCTTAAATCATTTAAAGGTGTTTGTGTATATATGTTATTTTCATATACCTAAAACCAAAAGAATTAAACTAAATTATAAAGCAATTTTTACAATTTTCATTAGTTATATAAATACTCTAACTAATTACAAAATTTATAACATCCACACTAAAACAATCTTTGTTTATAAAGACTTAAAGTTTTATAAACATGAAAATAGAATTAGACCACCTTAAAGATTAATCAAGAGAAAATTCAAACTTTTAATGACTTGTAAATGCAAAATCAATAGTTATATTCCTCTAAGGAAGAGGATTTTAATGATCCCCCTATTAGAGGAACTAGAAACATTGCTGACATTTATAAGAGATGTAATACAGCAGTATTTAAGCATGTGACCTATCAAAAGGCATTTTAACTATCAAAATGGAGAAAAGTTATACAAAAAGAAATAGATTCTATTTGTAAAAACAATACTTGGCTTTTAGTTTCCAAACCTAACAATAAAAAGGCAATTACTGTCAAATAGACCTATAAGACAAAACTAAATGTTGATGGTTATGTTAACAAGCTAAAAGTCAAACTTATAGCAAAAGGGTTTACATAATAACTTAGTATAGATTATACAAAAACTTATACGTTAGTTATTAAATTAGATACCATCAAACTTTTGCTTGTTGTTACTACACAATAGCACTAGCATTCTTGAGTGATATACTTCAAAAGGTGATATATGTTAAGCAACCTAAAGGGTTTGCAAATATATATATATATATATATATATATGAAGAAGAGAAAGTTTACTTGTTAAAAGACTTTTTATAAATTAAAATAAACATTAAAAGCTTAGTATATTAGAATTCTTTAATACTTGCTCAAACTTGATTTTAATAAGAGTCATAATGATATTAGTTTTATGTCAAAAAAGAATAGATTCACTTGTTTTATGTCTTATTATATATTAATGACTTAATGGTCATTAGAAGCAATACAAAGTTTGTGAGTTAATTCAAATAAACCATGATAAGTCAATTTGAAATGACTGGCAAGATACATTATTTTCTTAACTTGCAAGTATATCAATCTCAAGTTGAAATTTTTATAAATCAAGAAATTTATGCTAAGCAAATGCTTTAAAAATTTCATATGATCAATTACAAGGTTTTTACAACTCTTCTTATACTTAGAGACAAGTTTTAGTAGAAAGATGATAGCCTTAAGATATATGAGAACAAGTATAAAAACATTATAAGTTATTTATTATATTTTTTAGCAACCAAACTATACATTATGTACTTTATGAGTATGTTGTCTAAGTTCATGTGAAAACCTAAAGAGACTCACTTAAAGGCAACTAAAAGAATCTTTAGGTACATTAAAGGTACCTATGAGTTGAGGATCATGCTTGAAGGCAATAAGAAATTGAAACTCATTAGGTTTACAAATAGTAATTGAGTAAATTCACTTGATAATATGAAAAGTACCTTAAGGAATGTCTTTTCTCTAGGACTAAGTGTTTTTAATTGGAACTTTAGGAAACAATTAACTATAACTTAACCTACTACAAAAGTAAAATACATAATAACAACTTCTACAATAAACCAAATTATTTGGATCATAAAGGTACTAGTTGATCTCAACTTAGAGCAAATTATAGTAATCACAATTTTTTGTGATGATCAATCTATTATTACTATTTCAAGAAATTCAATCATGTATGAAAGGATAAAATAATTTTAAATTAAGTTTCATTTTATTAATGATGAAATCAATATGGTTTATTGTAACTCTAAAAATCAAATTACAAATATTTTAACTAAAAGTTTACATAGAATAAGATTTAAGGAACTAAGATGTGTTTTATGTAAAATTATATCATTGAGAAGAAGTAAAGATAACTATGACGCTATCATTTTATAATCGGGGAAAGCAAATCAATTTTTATTTTGTTCAAATTAAACACCATAATTTAAAAACCAGTTATGATAATTAGGTATTATAGTTGTAATTAATGGATTGGTATTATAGTTCAAATTTCGACAACTTCAAATTTTAATTCAAAATTTTAACTTAACTTCTTATTTAATTTAAAATTTTAACTTAATTTCTTATTTAAATTAATATTCATTATATTTTAAATTTTAGTTGTACTTTTTAATTTTAATTTGTAAAAATGATGCAACATTGTAATAGCTTTTCATTTTAATTTTATAATTTGAAAAACTTTATATGCAATAAAGTTATAATGCAATTAAAAGGTTAAAAGCCATCTTCCTAGCGCCACTGGTCTCTCTGTTCTAATCTAGTGTTTTTGTTGTCATTGGTGTGCTGTTTTGCTGTGTTGTTTTGCTGGCACAAAAGCAACAAGCCGTCGGAGTGGAATTTAATCTCAAAACCAACGAAAAGACGACAGTGATAGCTTTCTTTGTAATTTTGCGAGGTTCCATGTGGTATATGCTTTTTTTGGAGTTTTTCTACGTATTCGTATATTTCATTCACAGTAGCTTTCAAATCTTCTTTTGATGCATTAACTAGTTTCTTCACCTTTGTTAAAGTTCTTGATTAGGTTGCCTTCCACTTCTGTCCATTTCAGTCCCCCTTTTCACCACACTGGCCTTTTTTTTATAGGCAGACCACCGTTTTCTTCCGAATCAGGACAACTGATACATGTTCTTTTCAGCAGTAAACTTTATTGACGATATGCTAGCTGAAGCAAGAAGAACCAGTCAAACTAACGATAATTCAACATGGGTTTGCATCAAACATGATAGCGAACGAATGACCAACACAAAAACTTCTTAAGAAATTACAGGGGGAGAGCCAGAGAAAAAAAAAAAAAGAAAGGGTTACAGTTGGCGATTCACGTCACCTTGTTAGTGTTCCTAGTCAGAGCATCATTCATGGCAGTAGCGGTATCTCTAGTGGTTGGAAGGCCCTGTAATTTTGTATGCTGCTTCGTGCTTATGTTATGCAACACTCCCTTCGTCATTTAGTATTGTGCAAGACCCCCTTCATAATTTAGGATCCATATCAAACTAGAACAAGTGCATAAACACACGAGTAATAATTAAATGTAATATTATTATTATTATTATTATTATTATTATTATATTAAAATAATTGTACAATTAAAATAATATTTATTTAAATTTTAATTTTTTATAAAAAAGTAAAAATACAAAAATAAAACATGCATCCGAATTGCTTCTACTGGAACCTTACTTCAGAATTCTAAATCTAACTGAATCTTAACACTTCATGAGTGTTGTAACTGTCAACTTCTTCTTCTTCTTCTTCTTCACACATTTTATTCCCACGTATAGCTACATATGTAGACTTGGTGAGGGAACTCATTTATTCTTTCTGGGGATACTCCATCTTTTTAATAAATATATTTATAATTTTTAATTATTTTTAAAATTTTATTTTATGAATTTAATATTAAAATAATTTTAAAAGTATAATTAAAAAGAAATAACTTTGAATAATAAATAATTAATTAAAATATATATTTTTTAAAAGAAAAAATTATTAAGTTATAATTTAGACTCTATTTAAGATAATAAAAATTAAAAAAATATTAAATAAAAAATTGACAATAATATGTTTTAATTTAAATAATTAAATTATTGTAAAAAAATAAATTAACATATATATATTATTAAAATTAAATAAATTAATAATTAAAAATAATTTTAAAATAAAATATATTGTATTTATTTTTTAATAAATTTATTTTTTATAATTTATAATATTTAATATTAATTTAATAATTTTACATATTATAATAAAATTAAAATTTAAATATAAATTTATTTTTTAATATATTATAAAACTAAAATAAAGTAAAATAAAGTATAATTAGTTGATATTATTATAAGCGGGTTAATAGCGGAAGATTTTATGCGGTTCATTACACCGGGAAACTTTTCGAGATTGATTTGTCTTATGAAGTGACAGAAGTTGCACACCTCTCGATAATGGGACTTGCGTCGTCCGAAAGATTTTGGTTCAGTCAGCCGGCGATTTGCTTTTAGTTGACCTGACCACCAATGTTCAAGGTTGACAACCTGAACGAAGAACCCCAAACAAAACGGTTGAGATTTGTAGCTTAAGAGAAGGAAATGTTACTTCTGACAGGCAGCTAGTGTGTCTCTGCTCAGCACTTGCGTGGATGCAAAACGAAACTGCACCTATCCGACAGACCAAATGCGACAATGTGTATGATAAAAGACTGGAATTCACACCAGCTATTGAAGAGCCTCCTCTATTCATGCCCTGTTCAACCTAAGAGGATGGTACTTACAGAAGGACAGCATGTTGGTCTCACTGGTACAACGGCCTAGGGAGATGATGCTATTATGCATTACTTACAATTGGGTTGATACAGATCAATCTGGTTTTGGACTTGTTCTTACTTTCTGAACTGACAGGAGTTTACTACTTATATTATGCTTACCGTTCTTTTTTTGGCAACAAATTTTAGACGAGCATGCATGTGAAAGGAATATGTAAATATTGTTTGCTGATTTAATGTACATCATCGTATTATCTGCTTCCATTCTTCGGGAGCAATTCATGCTCAAAATTATGTAATTCAGCAAGTTCTCGTCAGTGTGAGGCTTTGAGCGGGCGGTTGGAAGGCACCGTAATTTTGTATGTCGCTTCCTACTTGTTTTATGCAAGACTCCCTTCATCATTTAATATCTCTATCAAATCAGAACAGGCACACATAAGGTAGAAAAAGGGCTTAGATATAAGCTATTATTTTCTATTTTTATAAAGAAATTATTTTAAATATTTATATTACAACTAGGTGACCTTATTATTACATTAAAATAATATCCGCCGACAATTTTATTTTTTCATTTGTTGTGGAAAAGAACAATAAATGCGTATTAAAGTTGATTTGATTGAGATACTTATTAACATCTGTATCTGAGTTGCTTTTTTTTTTTTTTTTTTTTTGAACTTTACTTCATAATTATAAATTTAACACTCCATGGGCGTTATCACTGTGAACTTCTTCTTCTTAGATGGTATTACAAGGAAATACTGAGGGATTTAAACATGTAGTTGTTGTCCACCGTTGAGACTGCCTATGAGATTCTGGGGGACATTTTATTCACACGCACATATATGTAAACGTAGGCTCGGTGCAAGGACTCGTTTATTCTTTCTGGGTATACTCCATCTCTTTCTTCGTCTTCTTCTTCTTCTTCTTTTGCTCGTTCTTTCGAAAATAGAACCAAGTGGAGAATGCGGCTAGCGCTGCGCTACCTGCAACAAGCACTGCGCTACCGGCTAGTGCAGCCTTTGCAGCATTTTCTGCCTGAGAACTGCTGGCAACTCCTCTCTTGCAGAAAGTCGCAAAGTCCTCGCAGTTGTTCAGAAGAAAGTCATACTTTCCAAATCCATTTTCCAGCAACTCATAGGCAGTCCTCACAACTTCTTTTGGTGCTTTTGCTGTCAGAGAGTTGCAAGAGCCAGGAAGAGCTAGTTTGCATGCTCCGTAGTGATATCGATGCAATGACTTGGACGATGGGATGTCATCATAGAGGAAGCAATCAAGGCAGGTGAGCATCAATTGAGCATCACGATTGGCTTTATGCCTGCATTTTGGGCAAGGCGGTATGTCCTTATTGAAGTGAATGACGTACTGTATTCCTTTCTTCTTGCCTACATATATTCCTGGCATGGTAGTAATTAAGAACCAAATGGTAGGAGAAATTAGAGCCTCTTGCACGCTATTTTTCTTCATCTCTATTATAATACCACCTTAATTCTATATCATGGGAATTAGCTAGCATGACCGGTGCTTATAGCTTTCCCGAACAAAAGGGGGAGAAAACAGTCATATTCAACGCTGAACTGATGATTCATGGCCCAATGCATATAGTGTTCTATATGGAGAGAAGAAAATGAAGGAAGCCTCAGAATAAAAGCAACTTAAAGCATTTAAAAGCAAAAAGGAAACTAACCATGATGAGAGTAGCCTCTAGCCCTGTACACATAGATATGATCACCCTCCTCAAGTTGTGAGCTTGTTACCTCTTCTGGGAACAGTTCCCATACAGCATTGAACACTTTTTTGGCTAACTTCATCTCTCTCTCTCTCGCTCTGATAATGGGGGTGGCAGGTGGGATGCCATTATGTGCTCGAGGTTTTGCACTTATATAGATCTTCTGCAGAGTGATTCAAAGGCATCGTCTAAAGTAGGGGTCCCGTGGAGAATCGGATTCCGATTTTAAATAGAACATCTCTCTCTCTCTCTCTCTCTCTCTCTCTGTCTTTTGCCAGAACAGCGAGCTTTAACATGACAAAAAAATTACTCCCAATATAATTGAGTGGCAATAAATTCGAATCCTGAAAGCAGCTTTTTTCCTTGGGGCAATTCTCAAATGTTTGCAAGGTTCTTTGATCTGAGGCTTTGCCAAAGCCAATTGGTCTAGTCTTCCATGGAGGATATTTGATGATCCGAAAATTTTGAAAATCACATGGACCAAAAGTTGGAATGGAATTTAATAGAAGCATAAATATGGGTCTCATAACATGATATCAGATTCCTTATGTCTGCTGGAACTTCACCAAGGCAAAGGCAAAAACAAAAGATTGTGAAACTAATGGCTGAACTAACTTTAGCCGACGTTGGAGTTCTTCTGACCACGTTTTTTCAACCTAAAGAACGAACCCAAACAAATACAATGCTTCAGGCATATTGGAGATTTGCTTCTTCTGCATTTGGTTTATGCGCCAACTATCATTCCCAGAATCCAACTTTGTGAATGAAAAAGCAGTACTCCAAACCGTCAGAGGAGTATAGGCCATTCAAGTCCAATAACATGTTTTGATTGGGGTTATGTATATACGCGAGTTTCCAACTTTGTCAACTCAGTTAATTTAGGTAGGTACTTCAATTCTGGTCAATTTAAATTACGCACTCTGAAAGTTCGGTCCATTCGAATTGTGAAATATTAAAATTAGATCAATTGAATGATTTTTATCATCTTAAGTAAGGTTTCATATAGAATCTGATCCTGATTTTAAAGACAACATCTCATTTTCTAGTCAAAAGCTTTCTCTAGTTACGGTAAGAGAATCATTCTAAGCCTGAGGCAATCCAAAATGTTTACAAGCCTCTAGCCAAAACTTACTTGGTCTTTGTTTCCCTTGTAGTACATTTGACGATTTGAAAATTTCGAATCATTATTTGGCCAAGAGTTTGAATGGAATTTTATTAAGGGCTTGAATAGGGTATCATCTCGTCACATGATATCGGGTCCCCCATCTCTGCGGGAAGGCAAAATAGAAAAAAGAAAGTGAAGCAAGGGCTAAAGCAACTTCTAATTAGACCGACTTTTTACAATAATTGATTTATAAATTTTTATTAAGGTAGAAAGTGAGAGTTTAAATTATGTTTTTTCATTGTTTTATATATATATATATATATATATATATATACATAACTCTTTGTTAAAATTCTATTTAGACCACTTTTTCTGCCCAAAGGGCGGACCCAAATAAATACATTGCTCTAGGCACAACGGAATCTGGCTTCTTCTACTTTCTATTCACGCACCAGCATCAAGCCCAGAATACCCTTTTCCCTTCTATATTCGACTCCTTAATTGCTGCTTTGAATTCCGTGCCATCTCCACCATTGGTACATTCTCATTGATGGGGTGGTGCGGTAACTGATGACGTAAGTTCATGACGTATGCACTCCAATTTGCATTCACATTCAGCCTGGTTTACTGTTGCCTTATGGAGAAAGCAAGCGTTTATTTTTGAATCAGATACGACCAATTGTGTGGACCTAGCTAAGCCTGAATGACCGTGTGTGTGCGTGTGCGCGCGTGTGTGTGTGTAGAGAAAAAGATGAAAATCTTTATATATTTGCTTTAACCTTTATCAATAAGAGAGAAAACATGCCTTAAGACTAGCCTTGCACCAATCAAACTTCTCCCTACTCTTGATAGTGCTACGTTTACCAGCGCAAGAGCCCTGTCTTAATTTCCTCGCTAACATGTGAGCGGCAAAACTAGTAAAATGAAAAGCCACAACCCTCACATTCTCCACACAAACTGATCAATTATATATATATATATATATTAAATCTTTGTATAATGATACGATTATTTTATTAAAATTTAAAAATAATATATTCGGAATATATAAATAACTTCTATAGTAGGGTAAAACCTCGTGGATAAGCAGAATAAATCATCTTGCTCTTTGCTGCCATTATATTTTTTTTCCAACGTACACCAGTGATATGATAAAGCGAATTGCAACACAAGTGGGGATAGTAATTGGATATGATGCAAAGAGATCATCAAGCAATTTATAATCCTTGCTGCTTAATTCACCTTTGCAACTTGATTCAACTAAAACTACTCTTTTAAGAGCTACAGGCAGCTTAATAAGATGTCTGATTCTACCGGGCTTAGAAAACTTGCCCAGCAACAAATGAGATCCCAAGTATTTCAAGTATATTGTTAACTAAAGCATTGCGGCAGAAACTAGCCAGTCAGGAGGGTCTGCATTGAAGTGACAGAAGATCACTATGTTGCCATTATAGATTACAACTACAAATATAATTCACATAATTGTCAGGTGAAAAAAATAAAAAACTATAATTCTACTCGCAAATCTAATCACTGCAACAAATGTGGGGATGGGAGAGGGAGGGGGGAATAAAATACTTCGCACAGGAATGGATGTCACCAAAGATGATAATCATTAACCATCTTCGGAGTCGCATATTATATGGGTGCTGCACACGTTGTCCTAAAGTGGCCTGTCTGATTGCAACGGCTGCAATGCACAACTCGCTTTACACGCCCACGGTCTTCTGCTCGGACACGTTTCTTCCTTGGTCGACCAGGTGGCTGAAGTGATTTTGGTGGGTTAATGACGACCTCAGCAGCCATAACGGTGTTTGGATCACCATCAGACGACTCCTTCCAGAGACTCTTATCTGGAATTGGATGAATTGTTTGTGAGTATGTCTTCCGATAAGTTGCTACAGTGAAACAGCTTTCAGTAAATCGATGCACATTCTGCCTGCAAGAGAGGAGTGCAGCAACAGCATGTGCACAGGGTAAACCATGCAGCTGCCAGCCACGGCAAAGGCAACAGCGGTTTCGCAAGTCAACAATATTTGGTCCCTCCTGAGAAATAACTTCAAATTCAGCTTCATTAGCACGAAGAACCTGATACGTATGTGCACGTTCAAGAGCCTCTGCAACGGATCTCTCAGCGGAAGGCACAAGTATTGATGTCCACTGCATACAAGTCTCTCGGCGTTCGTTGAACCAGGTCATGAGCTGCCTCCTAATGCATTCCATCATCTGAATTATGGGAAGCCCACAGGCTTCCAAGATCCAAGGGTTCAATGATTCAACCATATTAGCTGTCAGATGCCCAAAACGAGTCCCTTCAAAATAAGCAGTAGCCCATAATCGAGGGGGAATTCTTCGAATCCAATATGCAGCGTCTTGTGATATCTCTTCAATCTCTGTGACTCTTGCTTCAAACTCAATGATGGTCAAAGCATGAGCAGCTTCCCATAGCAGGTTGACCAGCATTGTGTTGTTGAACTCCTTACGGAAGCTTTCACTCAAGTGACGCATGCAAAATCCATGAAAAGCTGTTGGAAAATGCCCTTCCACACCGTCTACAATGCCTTTCTGCCTGTCTGACAAAATTGTAAGCCTCGGCATGTTTTCCGTATTTACCTCAAGGAGGTCATGGAGTTCAGACAAAAACCACTTCCAATTTTCATTGTTCTCCTCATCAACAACACCAAATGCCAAAGGAAATAGAGCACCGTCTCCATCAAAGCCAGTAGCAAGAAGCAGAGTACCAAGATACTTGCTTTTCAAATATGTCCTATCAAGTCCAAGTAGAGGCCGACAAGCATTCAGAAAACCATAAATGGATGCCTGGAAGGATATGAAAAGACGCTGGAAGCAATTATCCATTGTGTTTCCATATACGGATGCGATACTCCCAGGGTTTATTCTTTTAACCTGTTCACAATACTGTGGAAGTAAGAGATACCCTTCTTCGAAGGATCCACGCATGGCAGCCATGAAGCGTTCTTTCCCCCTCCAGGCTCGCTTGTATGATAAGGTAATACCATGTACCCGATGAATCTCTTCCAATATCTCCTTTGGCTTGTAATCGGGGTTCTCTCTAAGCTGCTGCTCCACAGAGTTAGCAACCCACTGAACAGAGGCCTGCTGATGGCCAAGATGAGCAATCCCTTCACATGTGTGGGTTTCGTGGATGGTCCTAATTGTGAAAGTTGGAACACCAGCGAGCTTCGCTGCGTGTATGCGCCAGGGACATCCCTCACTTGCACATTTAGCTGTGAAACGAGTCTTGTCAGATTTTATTGTTTGTATTTCAAAGTGAAGGGCGATGGCTGTTTCCCGCAATGCCCTGCGGCAGCTGATGACATCTGGGAACTCCTGCCCCACTGACAACTCATAATTTGGACTTACAGCAAGAGTACGGGCCTGCAGGACAGGTGAATGAACTACAAGCTCAGACTGCTGAAGAGCCAGATCGTGAGTGGGGTCCAATGACAAGTCTTGATTCTGATCCACAATTAGCTCAAGGTTCTCATCAAGCTCTTGGTTTTCAGAAACCACCAACTCATGGTATTGTGATAAAACTAATTCATGGGTTTGATCAGGTAGAGACAATTCGTCGTCTTCATGTTCAGGCTTTTGATCCATACCTAACCCATTCTCACGCCCATAGCTGTGACCAGCATCCTCTTCGTGGTCATGGCTCTGCCCCAGACCAAATTCATGGTCATGATGTCCTAATCCTAGTTCATGATCATGGGTTTCATCCAAACCCAAATGATGCTCCTGTGTTTGTCCCAATTCCAAGTCATGGTTCTGGCCCAGACCCAAACCATGGTTATGACCCAAGGCAAACTGCTGATTCTGCCCAAGCCCTAAATTGTGACTTTGCCCAAGTATCAACTCGTGGTTAGCCATTGGAATCAAACACAATCCATAAAAAGCTGCAGCAACTGAGCACCAAAACTAAAATACCAATTTGTAAATTGAATTCCCACTCTAACCTTCCAATGGTATAACTGCAAGCGTATGGAGCAAAATCCATTGTAAAGTTCTAAGATCTGTCCCAAATATCATGTATTATAACTCAAAGCAAAGAACCAAACATGAGCAAAAATATATATATCAGAAGAATAAATTCCTATTAAAGGTGCAAAGACAGATTGGTTTAACAAGATGAGAAATTCAGAGTAACAGTGCTTGGTTACTCTTTTCTTTGGGGATACAACTTTCCAAGTTAAAAGACAGAAAATCTTTTAGAATCATCCATTTAAGCAAAACTGCAATGCCAACAAAAAAAGAAAGAAGCATTCATGTCACTAACTCCCTGTCCGATGCGTGATCAAGAGTTAAAAGCTCAATTCTTGATACAACTATTCTCAGGTGCATGATCAAAGAGCTCAATAGCTTATCGACTATAATACACAAACACACATGAGAGTACCCAAGTCTCAACAATTCAATCGACATTGTTGCCCAAAAACCGAAAAACGAACTCCTCCAAATCCCCCTGAAGAAACATTAATCTGTACAAACCAGATGATAACTAGTAGAAGAGTGAAAAAAGAAAACTCATATTTTCTGTTCAGAAAAAGCGGGAGCTACTGAAGAGTATAGAATTTTCCAAATACAAACTTGAAAATCCTAGTTACTATAATGCCTAAAAAACGAAGAAATTACCAAACATATGCAATGAAGAATTTAGTTCCACAGCTAAACCAAGGACAATAATGATGTATTTACTAATTAAACTAGAACATGCCAATCAATAAAAAGGATCCACAAGAATTGAATTCACAAATTACAAAGGAAGCAAGCACATAGGTTAAGAAAACTAAGTTACTCATAAAAAAAAAAAAAAAAGCAGATGAAAAACACTGTAGCAAGAAAAAGAAAACGAAAATAAGAACTGGGTATCGATCAAAACTACAAGAGGAACACAATTCTAAAAAGTAATCTCAGAAATCAAACCCCCCCACCAGAAAAGAAAAATCAAAAAACCCTAGCTCAAGATCCAGACTTTAATCCAAGAACCAACCTTGAACAAGCTAGGCAGTCCAGAAAAGCAACTGGGTCTCCTACAAAACCATCAAAACTGAAGTACAGAACCGGTTACGAGATAATATAGTACGGATCAAGCCCCAAAAAACCATAAAGTTCTGATCTTTTCTTCCATTTGGGTTTGCAGGCCAACCAGAATTTGAAATTTGGCGGGTAAATAACTCGAAGAGAAGATCGGCAAATAAAAGAACGAATATATATATATATATATATATAAGAGTCGGGGGACGGGAGAAGGGCAAAGTTATCAGGGGAAGTGAGGGAGAGGATTGGGAAATCAGAGAGGAAGCGCAGAAGAGGGAGAATGGGTAGGAGAGGAAAAAAAAAGGGTATTTATGTCATTGAATTTCCTTTTTTCTTTTCCATATTTTTTGGGGGTGGTGAATTGTGGTTTTCTTCGTTAAAGAGGTGGTTTTGGGTATTTCCTACACATTTTATAATTAAAATATATATATATTAATATAATTATAATATTTGAGTTATAAATTGCGATGTAATTTTTGTATATTTTTAACGAGCCAGTAAAAATAACATTAGATGTATATAAAATATAGGACAGATTTAAATTTACAGGTTATGTTATTATGACGAATAATAGCGTGTTTTTAGTCTGACTCGCTCGGAATCAGCTGGTCAACATATATTACGGACATCCTGAAGTTCGACTACCCAAGACTAACTGCCCACAGAATGAACCAACTCCGACACTGCCACAGTTCACAAGAGAACGAAGACATGGGTCAACCAAACCTTGTGAACTGTGGCAGACCGGTTGGGCGGCGTGTGTCAATGCCCACGCCACAGCCGGTCGAGTCCTATCAAAATAATCAAAGCGCGGTGACCCTTTGGCGATCATGGTATGGGCACCGAAGCATGGGAACCTCCAACAGAAAAACAAATGCAATTATACTCTTTTTTCTTTTTTCCTTTTTTTGTGTCTACATAGAAGATAAAAAACCCACCAAAAAAAAAAAAGAAAAGAAAGAAAGAAAAAAAAAGTCACCCTAAGGGAGTTTGTTCCTAATCGTTCGTGACTGTCACATTTGGTAAAAGGGGAACAAAGAGACGCTATCTGAAGTAGTTTTCTGTCCGAAAGTTATTAAATGCAATATAAAAATTCATCTCAAGTCAAATCGGTCAAAATTTAACCATATTTAATTATAATTAATTATTTTATTCCATTTTATTGTGCACTAAATTAACTATCAAACTTTAACTGTTTAAAATTTTTTTATTTAAAAATTTTTAAATTAACTTAACTCTCTCTCTCCCTCATCTCAACCCCCATCGAACAAATCTCTCAAAACTGTCGACAATTTAAGCCAACTTACAAGATTCTCTTTCAAGCATCCCTTTGTGTACTAAGACATGGATGTATCATTGGGTATGCCTCATTTTGGGTCCAGCATCTTTAAGACTACTAACTCTATGGTATCTGTAAGACTTTACCACCAGCCCAAGGTACTCAATTCTGTATGGCATGTTGTACATTGGACTGGTTATAGCAGCCCATGATCTTCCACCAAGAAGACAGACCAGATGGCCCCCATGGCGGGACAGCTCTGGCTAACCGTCCCAGCCCCAGCCTCACAAAGTGAGGACTCTCTATCCCTTCCAATAGCCCAAAACCTTAAAGCATTGGTTTAACTTGTTTTCCCCTTCCTTGGATAAACAGAAGTTACGCATTATTTTTGTCCATTATTATTATTTTTCAATGCAATATTCTTTTTTCTTTACAATGTAGAATAAATTTTATTAGAAACGTAGCACTCCTTCGAAAAATTGCTGAATTTCCATTCATTTTTATTATTTTAATAAAAATAAGCAATACCAATTAATATACATATAAAAATTATATTATTCGAGGTCACTGTCTGACAATTTATCATAAGAGTACAGGCCATTCAGGTCTATTACACGTTTTGATTCTGTATCAAAGAAAGACATAAATAGGAAAAAAAAGTCATATTTTGATTCGGATTACAAAAGGTAAATCCACTAATAAAAGAGATTCGCTTCGATATTGGCATAAAGTTAAGGAGCCAAAAAGCGATAAAATCGCAATAGAGTTTGAGCACGGCTTAAACTAGTTCAATCCGATGTATAATCGTGCACGTTATTATCATTAATTATTAATTATTCGGGGATTATTAATTTAGCTTCCGTATAACTCGTTCTCACAATTTAGGGAATTTTTCGGTACATTTTCTAATAACTCCATCCTTTGTAAAAAAATAAAAATAAAATTTCAATTCAAAAATTTGGCTATTCAAAACTCGTCCACCGATTAATATAAAAAGTTTGCAAGATTCTGATGCATGCTTGAAGCTACGGAATATAGCTCTAAGTAATCGAATAAAAATAAACTAGAAGTTTCACGAATTTAGATTAAAAATATATAAGAAATTGAACAAATTGTATCTGTTAATGACTATAATCATCTAATTGATTAAAATATGTAGTTGTTCGCTTCACGATTTTAGTTTTTGCAAAGTACGGAAACTATAGATAGTAATAGGGAAGTACATTTTTGAAAGAAGAAAATATGTCCTTTTTTTCTCTATTCTAGGAAAATATGTTGTTTCCACAATACATCTTTTGAGGGAAAAAAAAAAAAAAACAGAGAGAGAGAGAAAAAGAAAAGAAAATAGAGTGCATTTTCTTCAAGGTAGAGTCTACTTTTTTCTACTGCACAACTCCGCGGCTACCAGCATGCACAACACATAACTTCTACCGTGTTTTTTGAACAGCCAACGAGCAATTTTTTGTTAAGATACCAATTAGGAGTCATTTGATGACTTTGTGTTATTTTTATAGCACTCTTATAATATATATTTCAATTTTTATTAACAATCGACTAAGGAATGGTGTTCATTGTTACTGCATTTATACTATTACGAGTTATTTTTTATATTTTCTAAATAGATACAGCGTGAAGTATAATTGTCCTTTAAATTGAAGCCTAAAATATAATTTTCCTCTTGATTGCTATAAAGAAAGAATAAAAAGTCATATTTGGATGGGGATTCTGGACTGCAAAAGGTAAATCGGTGAATAAAAGGGATTCTCTCTTCTTAATTTTGGTGTAAAATAAAAAAGCGAAGGCGATAATCTTGCAACAGAGCTTTTCACGGCTTAAAAAGCTCAATCCGATATAATCAATTAATCAGCATATCGGCATCTTGGCTGGCCGAGCGACTTTTCGTTCTATTTCTCCCTCTGTTTTCTTTTTTTTTTTTCTTTTTTGCATTATTGTTGTTTCCCTTGTTCTCTTGTTTGCTTTGCCAAGCCAGGGTATGCGTCTTCTTTTCATCCATATTTCATAGCAGTTATGGCAGGGAAGGACAAGAGAGGGAGAGGAGTTGAAGCCCGCAGGTGGGGGAGGTGGGCTGATTTGCCAGGAGAGCTTTTGGCACTCATAGCTGAACGTCTGTCAGGTCGCGTTGATTTTCAACGATTTTGCGCCACTTGCAGGTCCTGGCGATCCTCCGCTAGTATTCTTCCTGGAAGGACTTTAGAAGTCCCACCGCTAATTGTCTCCAGGGAGGATCAAACAATCCGGGAGAGTTTCTACACCGCCGAAGGATTTCCCTGTCCCGCCTACAAGTTCGACGCCTGCGTCATCTATCTCGTCCGACAGAAGAATGAGAGCACAACAACAGATGGTTCTTCTTCGAACAAAAGCAGGTTGGCGTTGGCTGGGAAGCCTCATGTTCCAGGTACGAACCAGAACAGGACGATGTATGTTGAATTTCTCTCGGAAACAGCATTGGGTCACCGGCGCGAAGATATTCCCGAGGAATTGGACATCCTAGATTTATCCATGTCCGAAGTATGCAAGCAGTACTACTTTTTGGCAGGGAGTCCCGTCACTTGGCTCCGTCACTTTAATGCTCAAACAACAATAATCCAAAAGATAGTTTTTATATTTTCGAGTTCTGTTGGCGAGTACGCAGCGGTGGGACTTTACGGCCTCGATGGGAGACTGGCATTCCTGAGGTCATCCGGGGAAGGAATATGGACTCCGATAGATGACTACCGGACTGGCTACAATGATGTCATTGACTATAACGGCACATTTTACGCCGTGCATTACACCGGAAAACTTCTCAGGATTGATTTGCCTTTCAAAGTGACAGAAATTGCTTCACCCGTCGTTAGGGGGAAGGGTGGTATCCAGAAGTGTTTGATCGAGTCGGCTGGTGATTTGCTTTTAGTTGACAAGTACTTAAGGTATGGCAATATCCGTAAAATTAAAGTTTGGACACCAAGAATTTGGTTCAAAGTTTACAAGCTGAAAAAAGTGGGGGAGACCAACAAATTAGTCGAGATTCGGAGCTTGGGGGATAGAATGCTGTTCCTGACCCGTCTGACCCGTCAATATTGCAACTTTTCTGTATCTGCTCAGCAATTGCCTCGATGCAAACCAAATTGCATCTATCTTGAAGAAAACTGCGAAAATGCTTATCATCTGGATGTACGTTTCCGCTGGGATTTGTCAACCTTTCGTGTTGGGGTGTTTAACTTAGAAGACGGTACTTACGAACGGATGGAACAATGGTGCGACTGATGCCCCCGAATACGTTCCTCTCCTTCTTTGACAGGCATGATTATTTTTCAATCCAAGGGACATTAGCAATTTACTCACCATTTAGCTAACACTAGTCAATTTGATTATGAATTTGCATTTTCTTTTTAATTTTACAATACTATATTTATATTAAGCATTTTTAGTTAATATACATCAATTTAATTATGAATTTTTACTTTTTTTTTTTTTTCTTATCGACAATATCATTCTCATGCCTTTTTTTTTTTTTAAAGTCTAACTGAATATCTTGACAAAAATAAAAACTCGCAACTTATATATTAAATTACAAGAAGTTGTAGTTTGAGATATATTTTTCAACGGTGAACAAATCGTGTGACTAATTACATAATCAAAGCATCAATCATCGCCAATACCCATGCCCGCAACTTCTTAATCCTTCCAAATGGGGTGAATCGGGACGCGGAAAGAGTTTCGAAGCATTGCAGGTGGCGTTGATTTCCAAAGTTTCTGCGCCGTATGCAGGTCGGGGCGATCCTCAACTAGGATTGTTTGACAAAGGCACGATGCTTTGCACGTCGCAGCGTTGATCGTCTCGGGTCAGTGTTGAAGACAAAAAAAATAAATAAACAGTAAAATAATAATACTACAATAATAAGAGTAAATTAATTAAAATATATATTATATTTAAATTGCATTATTAATTTTTTTTCTCAAAACTAATTTTTATTTATATAAATAAACCTTCTCATTAAAGTAAATTATAATAACTATTTTTCTAATAAAATAATAAAAATAATTTAATTTTTTAATTAACTCCATAATATATCTTTCATTATTAATTAAAAAAATTAATTGTGATTAATAATAACTTAATAATTCATAATATAAAATAATGTAAAATTTTAACAATAAAATTAATAACAAATACTCAATAATTAATTTAATAATTATAAAATTATTAATTTAAATTGATTAAATTTTAAAAATATAGTAATTAGTTTTAAAAAATATATTAATTTGCAATAATTTGTAAAAAAAAGTGGTACTACACACAATTGAAGATGGTCTCTTCGATATGTTCGACGTGTACATAGTCTCTCGTCCAACAGAAGAACGGGAATAATCAAGCAGATGGCTCCTCAAACGAATGCTGGTTAGCTTGTGTTCGGGACAAACCTTATGTTACAGGTAAGGATAACAAGCTACGTGTTGAACTGCTGTCAAAAACCGCATTGGGTCACAATCACAACACAACTCCTAAAGAATTGAACATCCTAGAATGGAACTGAGGGAAAACTGGCATTCAAGAAGTCATCCGAAGTAAGGAATATGGATTTCAATAGATAACTATAAGGCAAGCGATTATAATGACACCATTGGTTTTAAGGTGTATTTTACGCTGTACATTGCACTGCAAAACTCTTCAGGATCGATTTGTCTGCTGAAGTGACAGAAGTTGCATCACCTGTCCTTAAAGGCAATGGGGGCATGCCGGCGATTTGCTTTTACTTGACAAGTACATTGATGCCACCATGATCAATAATTATAGTTCAAAGAAACCATCAGAAACTCGGTTCGAGCTTTATGAGTTGGATGAAGAGGAAGGGAGCCACAGACTGGTTGAGATTCAGAGCTTGGGCAATAGAATCTTGTTTCTGACCAGCAGATATTTGCTTTTCTGTTTATGCGCAGCACTTGCCTGGATGCACACCAAATTGCATCTATCTTACAGGACAATGCAACAATGCTTATCATCTGGACTGGAAATCATGCTTGCGATTGCGAACCAACCTTACCGCTGTGTTCAACAGGATGGCACTCACTAACGGATGTAACTGACCCACTCGACTTTGTTACTCTCCTTGTTTGAGACCACGATTTTTAATTTACTTATAATTGGGTTTATACAGTTTTTCCTTTTTTTTTTTTTTTCTTTTTTTGTGTACTGGTAATCGGGTTTAATTTACAAACGGATATATTTGATGCACATTTTTTTAATTATTTTTGATATATAATTATAATTAGTAAATAATAATTATAATATATATATATATAATTAAAATTTATAATTAAGAGACGTGAGTTCCCGCTGAATTTTTAACTACAGTATAGTAGGGGGCAGAGTTATTTTTGGCCTTTCTGATTTTACAGGCTTTGTACTTGTATTGGTACTACGAAGCTTTTAACAAGAGGAGTGATGTCACTCCAAAAGCATCTCAAATAGGATAATTCGTTGGTTAAGACCACCAATTTAGAACAATTAATTTACGAAATTTTGTATTAAGAGATGAAGTAAAAAATTTGAATGTTGTCTTTTTCATTCTCCTCTCTCTTTATATATTTAGGCTATATGACTATTTTTTCAAATTTAAAAAAAAAAAAAGTCACTCATTATTTCAATAGAAAGGAGAGTAAATACCTCAAAATAGTCAAATACGTTAAGGGAAGCTAAAAACGCACCAAGAGATTAGGGAGAATACAGTTTAGGAGGAGATTACAACATTTAGCTTGGAAATTTAATTATAATAAAGCTTAGAAAACATCTGGGGCGCATCTTTTTGGCATTTGGAGAAGTCCTATTTCTGTTCGGACTAGAGAAGGTAAAGCCATTAATGAATAGGATTCCACTGGGAATTGACCAAAAATTAAAATTAAAAAAAAAAAATCCCAACAGATATATATATATATATATAACTCCCAGAGCAATTTGTAGCAGAGCAGACCAAAGAGAGGAGTCCTGTTTTGCCAAGCCATTGTCTGTGTCCGGATTTCTTTCGTCTTTCGTGGTTATTATGGCCAACAAGAAGGGCAAGGTTGGAGCACCCAGCAGCCGGGGTGATTTACAGGAAGAGCTCTTGGCGCTCATAGCAGAGCGTCTGTATGCTAACGTTGATTTACTAAGATTCCGCGCAGTCTGCAGTTCATGGCGATCCTCTGCTAGGAATCTTGCGGGAAGGACTTTCAATGGAGCTTTCGGAGTCCCGGCGTTGAACCTCTCTGGTGAGGACAAAACAATCCCGAAGAGGTCCTGTGCCAGTGAAGAATATGTTTGTCCCTTCCTCACTTTCGAGACGCGCACCATTTATCTCGTGCAACAACAGAAGAACAAGAGTCCAGCAGCAGATATTTCTTCGAATAAATGCAGGTTGGCATTGGTACGGGAGAAGCCTTATGTTCCAGGCAAGGACAAGATGCGTGCTGAATTTCTCACAAAACCAGCACTGGGTTACCGGAGAAGAACAATTTCCGAGGAATTGACTATGCTAGAGGTGTCCCCGATTGAATTATATAAATACTACTATGCGGGAGCACACCGAGGGACGGCTGCGGCTTGGATTCGAAAAATAGCTTTTTGTATCTTCGAGGTCCGCGGTCGATGAGTACATTGCGGTGGGACTGTATGGCAACCATGGAAAACTGGCATTCCTTAAGTCATCCAGAGAAGGGATATGGACTCCATTGGATAACAATCAGGCCGGCTACAGTGATGTCATTGATTATAATGGCAGATTTTATGCCGTTCATTACACTGGTAAGCTTGTCAGGATTTACTTGTCTTCCAAGGTGACAGAAGTTGCACCGTCTAGTGTGAATGGAGTTGGTGGACTCCAAAAAGCTTTGGTAGAGCCGGCCGGTGATTTGCTTTTACTTGACAAGTACATTGATTTAGAACAAAGAGGCCAAACACTTGGTTCAAAGTTTACAAGTTGAATTTAGAGGAAGAGATCCCCAGATTGGTTGAGATTGGAAGCTTAGGGGATAGAATGTTGTTTCTGACCAGCAGATGTTGCAACTATTCTGTCTCCGCTCAGCACTTGCCTGGTTACACCCCCTATTGCATCTATCTGACAGAACACCGTGACAATGCTTATCATATGTACTGGAATCCACGTCTGCAATTGAGCACCTCCTTTTCTGCTGTGTTCAACTTAGAGGATGGTACTTACAAACGGATAAAGAACACTCACGCACCTCTCCACGCTTACTTCTGAATGCAATGGACTTTATAATTTACCTGCAATCGGGTCGATACAGATCAATCTGATTATGGTTTGTGCTTGCTTTCTTAATTGAAAGCAGTTCACTTCTTCTAATATGCAAATATGGATCCTGCGCGAATGTGGGTCCTGTAAGATTTTGACCAGCGAGTCATAGTGAGTGTATTTTGTAAATTTCATGTTTGTTAAATGAATTGTTTTTTCTTTGAACGGAAAAATTCATGAACTAATCATTGAAAAAGATTCCAAAGATTCAGTTTTTTAAACAGGCAAAATTCATTGATGAATCGTTGAAAATATCAAAAGATTTTGCATTTGTCATGGGGTACATTTGAATTGTTGTATATCTATCGATGGTAAAATTCTCCAATGGTCTTCGATGTAGAGCCGAACAACTAAATTCCTGTATCATTGAGTTTTTTTTTATTTTTAATATATGATTTTACCTTACCTCTATCATTTTTTTTAACCAATTATTCAGCTTAGATTCATGGATCCAACGACTGAGTCACGACAATTAATATTTAAATGAGTACTGAAAGTCGAACAAGACACTGAAAAGTACTAAAATCCCTCCTACAAAAGCATAATAACTTTTGAAAAAGATACATGAAAAATTCAATCAACAACAATTACTCTCTTTTAGCAGAGTTTGATTCTCGAAAATAATTAATAAAAAAAACTCTGCAACCTTTATCATCCATTCACATAAACTTGAGTTGTATTTTAAAATTTTTAAATTATAATTTTAATAGAATATAATTAACATATATATATATATATATATATATATATATATATATATATTGGAAAACAATAATAAGAGCCATTTGATAACAAAGATTCTCTTGGGTATCGTGTACGTTATTGTCATTAATTATGTATTATTAAGGATTATTTTCCTTGGACAAATCAGTTTACATACGTATTCGACTTTTAAGCCGATGTCCCATTTTGTTATTTATTTATTTTTTCTTTTTTATTCCTACTTCTTTCTCATTTAGTCTTGCCTATAGGCCTTTGGAAGTCATATTTCCATCCCGACGAGAGAAGGCATAGGCATAGCCATTAATGAAAAGAATTTTATTGGATATTGATCTAAAATAAGTGAAAATTTAACAGAAAAAAAATTGGTGACGATAAAGAGATAATTATAAAAGAATATAAATTTTTCTGTAGAATATTAACAAAGTTGAAAATTGCATATTTAACTAAATAATAGGTCAAACTTTTTAGAATTCTATTAATAAATTTTATTTTTATAACTATAATATTAATATTATACGTATTAATAGAATTATATATATATAATAATAATAAAATATAATATTTTATTTTTATTCTATTATTATTTTATTTTTGTAATATATAGATATGGATAATAAATAATTTACAAATACAGATACAGTAGAATTTAAAAATTTTAACTAATATAGAAAAAAAAAAGTTATATATATATATATATATATATATATATAATAGAGAAAGAGAGTATTATACGGTGAAGCGGGCAACGAGAATATTTAAAAGTAAGAGTCTTGAATAAATTTCAATTTTAGTTAAAAAAATAAAAATCTTTGCAACAGAGCTTTTCCCCGGTTTGGAAGTTGGCAGCTGCAATCGGACAGAATCGAGAACGTTATTATATCATTATTAATGATTTATTGTTAATTATTAAGGATTACTTTCCTTATGCAAATAAGTTGATTTATATATATATATATTTGGCTGGCCGAGCGACGATTAATACGACGTCTCCTTTTGTTCTGCCAAGCTGCTAGGGTTCGTTTAGCCATCCATATTTCAGGGTGCAAATGGCGAGCAGGGAAGAGGGCAAGGGACCGGGAGGAGGCGGAAGAGGCTGGGCTGATTTACCCGAAGACCTTTTGTTTGTCATAGCAGAGCTCCTTCGCGGTCTCTCTCGCGTTGATTTGATGCGATTCTGCGCCACCTGCAGTTCATGGCGATCCGCTGCTAGGATTCTTCGAGGGCCGTGCGGATGGTTTCGGGTGCCAGCGAGTGAGGACGGAAGAATACAGAAGAGGTACCAAAACTCCATAGGATTGCCTGCTCCCTTCAACGACTTGTTCAGCATGTACACAATCTATCTCGTCCAACAACAGAAGAACGAGAATCAAGCAGATGATGATAGTTCTTCGAAGAAGTGCTGGTTGGCGCGGGTCCGGGACAGAAATTATATTCAAGGTAAGGACAAGCTACGTTTTGAGTCACTTTCAAAGCACGCATTGGGTTACAATGACAAGACAGTTCCCAAGGAATTAAACATCCTAGATGTGTCCATGTATGGATTGCGTAAATATTACACTTGGCAATGTCTCAGAGGGCACATTATTGAATGGAGTCGTTTTGATGAAACTGAGAGGATTCGAAAAGTAGCTTTTATATTTTCGAGGTACGGAGCCGCCGAGTTCGCAGCGTTGGCAATATGTGGAAAGAAGAGAAAACTGGCATTCATGAAGTCATCTGAGGATCGCGTGTGGACTTTGATAGAGAAATATCGGACCCGCTTGTATAATGATGTCATTGATTTCAATGGCATGTTTTACGCCGTGCATCGCAGGGGAAAAGTTGTCAGGGTTGATCTGTCTTCCAAGGTGACGGTAGTCAAATCACCTATCCATAAAGCAACCGGCGGTATCCAAAAGAATTTTGTAGTGTCTGCCGGCGATTTGCTTTTACTTGACAAGCACGTCGAAGGCAAAGCGACCAACCGATGGGGATATAGGGAACCGGCAAGGTCTTGGTTCAAGGTTTACAAGGTGAGTGTAGAGCGAGAGAAACCTAAATTGGTTGAGATTCACAGCTTGGGTGATAAAGCCGTGTTCCTGACTAGAAAATACTGCTACTCTGTTCCCGCACAACACTTGCCTGGATGCATACCAAATTGCATCTATTTTACAGAACATCGTGACTATGCTCATATTCATGATCGCACCACCTCTCGCGCGGTGTTCAACTTAGAGGACCGTAGCTACAGACTGATATGACCGACGCGCCCTACTTTGTTGCTCTCCCTGTTTACGAGGGGTGATTCTTTTTTCAATCCAACGGAGACTTTGTGATTTAATTATAATTGAGTTGATACAGTTCAATCTGATTCCGGCCTTTTGCTTGCTTTTTGAATTCAACTGTAGTTTATACTTCTTGCGAGAGACTTTTAGAGAAGTACGTGTGTGAAAGATATCTAGTTTTTAGTGTTTTTTTTTTTTCCTTTGTTATTTCGGAATTAATCACATTCGGTAAGAGAATGCAGCCTAGGCGGTGATAATAATATCAGTTGGCATTTGCTTTAATGGCTTAATTTTATGATCCACCAATTTCATTCTAGATGGAAAACTCTTTTTTTTTTTTTTTTTTTTTTGAAAAAATCAAAAAGAATCTATGAATAGGCCTAATATTACTCCGTCTGTTGCATGCGTATTTCAGATTTGTAACGAGACTTGAGCACAAAAAGTGAGAGTTGATAGAAATATTGATCATTCGGGTTCACTTTGTAAAATCTTTTCTTTATTAATAGTAATCTTTTTCGGATATTTTTATGTGTTTACGACCATAATTTCTTTTAGAAATAATCTGCTTGCATCCAAAAATCCAGTGAGTTGATCAAAACAATTAGCTTGACTACATAATACAGTAATTTATAATTTGAAGTCGAACAATACAATGATGGTGGAGTTTGGAAAAGTCATGTGCGGAGAAACTACAGCGTAAGAAGTGCTTACAGGACATTGGCTTCTGTTCGATCTGATATTGGGACCCCTTCAAAATGGTCAATGGACATGGAAACTCAAATGCTTGCAGTTGCATAGAATTAAAAAATTTCGTTGGTTAGCATCGCAAGAGTGTCTCTATAGAGAGGTGTCGAAGGAGCCACTAACAACCAGAGAATGCGTTTATGCTTTGACTTGCTGTTGTATCTAGAATCGCATACGTTCAACAAGCGTGCAGACCCAATTTTACAAATCGTCACTTCTTGATTGTTTGAGTTTGACAATGCTTCTTATCATATGGATAGGAAATCACAGCGGCAATTGCAAACCCACTTCAACCTAGAGGACGATTCTTAGAAAAGGATAAATGCACCAATGGAAGACCTACCCTGTTGCACTCGCTGTTTGAGAGCATGGTTGTTTTCAATCCGAGGGAGACTTTGTATTTTGGCTACAATTGGGTTGATGCAGATCAATCTGAATATAGGGTTGTGCTTGCTTTCTGAATTGACAATAGTTTACTTGTTATAAAGTGCGCACCAATTTTTTTTTTTTTTTTTACCAGAATATTATGCCAAGCAATTTTTGACGGCATTGTGTGGGAGAGAAATATTAGTAGTTCAGCAGGTCAACCGTCTTGCACGTCAAAAAGTCCAAGCTGTCCGTTTCAACTGCTGAGGCGTTGAACACACAGTCGCAACTCACAAGAGTTGGGACGATGACAGAAAGTGGTCTCATTTCACGGTTTTAGATGGGTTTGGAATACTAGAAATTGTTAATACAGCATAATTAATTACGTTTCTTCAAACATATTTTTAAAGCTACGAACTGGGATAAAAGAAAGAGTGAGGTGATTTAAGGAGCTAGGGAATAACCTAGCTGGGAGACAATTAAGATTGGCTGCCAGTCTCGTATATTGGAGATTTGTCGCAGTCCATATATTTTGGGAGCAACATAGCTAAGTTGATAATAGAGCTCTGAATGCTACGGAAGTTTGTCAACGGTGCGATTTAGAATTAATAATTAACATCTAAATTTGACGGAAAGTGCAGCCAAATTCAAATAAATTGAACAGCAGATACTATAATAGAAAACACCAGTTTGGACAACAGTTGAGTTGGAAGAATACTAAAAATGGTTCCGTTGTCAACAATTAGTACCGTAGTTAGTATGAAAAAACTCATTGCCGCTAACATTGAGAGACTTTTTCAACCTTGGTTAAACAATAGAAAATGTAGTGCCGTTGATTGTTGTTCAAGGCCCCTTGTCTTTGATTTAGACCCCTTCCATTCAAAGTTCAAATCCGCGGCCTTTAGTCAAGGTCAACACATGAGAATATTTTCCTCTAAATGCCAAGATCACACCTTATAATATACACAATTATTTGCCTATATAAATACCAACCTAACCCATCTCCCCTATTATCAGCAAAATTCTTAACCCCTCTTCATCATCTTCAAGACTCGGCCTTGCTATCTCTGATACAAATTGTTCACCATCGTAAAATTGAAGTCTCAATTAATCTTCATGTCACAAATGGGTTTTCATTGGAATAAGCACTTGTCAATGGCAATCTCCATTACCATTGTTTTCTTGTTATTGTGCTCTCAACAAGTATTGGGGATTAGACCACTGCAAGGAGACGAATGGCGGGAGAAAAATCTTCCGATGGGATCTCTTCAGAGGGGTCCGGTGCCGCCGTCTACGGGGTCGGCATGCACATACATTCCCGGAGATGGCCGTGGCCGGTGCACGTTAAGTGAGATGAACGTCGCCGGCCACCCTGCTCATGCACAACCTGACTTGCCCCATGTTGACAAGGACATTGCACCGGTCTCTACTTCTTAGTTTAACAAGAATCAAATCCCTTGATTTGTTTTCTAAACTTAGCATGATCTAATTTTTGGAAAGCATATGCCACGAGCTAGGTGGTCCAGTGATAAGAGTAACTACTCTTACTCTAACCGATTATAGATAAAATCCTCGCACAATGTCCCCAAAAATAATTGTTTGAAGAAGTATATATTGCAGAAACAAAAAATTGACTTTTCTTCTTTGTCTCATTCTTTCTTGGTTATTTTTTTTCCCTTTTTCCTTTTCCTTGGATTATTTTTCGCAGCCCCTGAAGACAAACTTGGAGTGGCTGTGTTACGGAATCGATAAAAAGTGATAGAAACTCGTTTATCGATGGCGTGATGTTCTAAGTCTTGTTTCTTTCTCTTTTGTTGTTTGCAATTTCTCCAGCTTTTGAACAGATTAAATAACCGAGACCCCCCCCAAAAAAAAAGAAAAAAAAAGTACAATTTCATTTCCAATCTCGTAATGGCTAGGGTCTGTATATGATATTGCCACACCGTGGACTATGAACTATATATATTGCCTCTCCATTCTCCCCATCCAAGCGACATTCCACTTCTCAGCATAATTTTTTTCTTATTCTTTACCTGTTCTTCAAGAAGAATTTTTAACGACTAGTTCCAGGACGAAGAAAGGGTCCATAACCAAATATTGAATTGACCGAAGCAACAACGGCCAATTTCATGTAAACTCAATTCGCAGGCGCATTTTCATGTCATCAATTTTGTGGCTTTATTCACATGAAATCTCTCAATTTTCGGGAGTACCCCAAGATTGCAAGTACGTCAAATGGGAATATATTTGGGTTGTTTCCCATCTGGCATTTCTTGTTCAAGGATTTTGCCATTGCTGACTTACCAAAAAAAGGAAAAAAAAAACAGTAGTTAAGATTATGTCATTGCTATGTGGAAGTAGTAATGGTGGTCCGCGGAACCCTTCAAGCATGCAAGCCAAATTCTTGCCAGTAGGCCATAGGTGACTATTTCCACCTCGCTTCCTCCTTCACCAAACTAGAGTCGCCGACACCAAAAACTTGCATGGAAATGGTTTTGTAATTTGTCTTCGAGGGGGTGCAATGTGAGGTCACTATTTTTGTTTATATTTTTCTTCCTCTTCTGATCCAACGCACGCTCGAAAGTGAAGGGCATTTAATTTGCAGAGAACCCGAATGCGCTGTCGGTTGCGCATTAGAAATTGTCAATCTCGGCCACCTAAAGAAACGGCGTGTTTTAATGTAATGGGCCCCCCCCTTCACATCGCCTAAAACCACAGAAAGAGGATTCTATTTAATAAAAAATGATATATATATATATATATATATATATATATATTAATTATTATTATTTTTAATTTCCTTACCTAAAATTAGTAGATGTAAATTCAGGATAAAATATGTAAAAGACAATATAAAATCTATTAAATAATTATAAAAGTATTTAATAATATCTTATTGTGTATATATATATATTTTTTGTTTTATTTACGTATTTTATTATTTTAATTATATATTTAATAATATTAGAAAAATTAAAATTGTAAAAAATAAAAAGTATTATTTTTTATTAGATAGAGTCGGCAGTTGATGTGTCCCCTTGTGCTGCTTTTTAATGCCAGGAACATTTTTCCTTATGCACTATTTTTCACCTGTAGTGGTGGGACATCGATGGCTCTAGCTTGTCCTTTTTTGGGCCAGTCACGGATACGGTACTGGTCGGTGCACATTCATAGATCCCAACCAAAAGCCAAGAAAAAGTACCTCTAGAACTGCATGGCTGAAAACTTGACTTGGCAGAGCAGAAGTCGAGTTGGGTTTACATGAAATTTGAGAATCTCGACATATGTGTGACTTGTTAGCATTATATCGGTATAAAGTTTTTCACCAAATCGGGTAAAAGAGAAAAAGTGCGGATAAGCATAAAATATCGAAAAATTTTACATGGAAACGGAAATCTTAACCCATGAATGCGTGCAATATATACGAGAATGATACTACTGAAGGCTTCATGCACAAGTCAATTATCTGAATTCACTTTGTTGGCAGTGACAATACCTAGCAAGAAAATGCACCGTGTAAAATTGTGAATTGTGACAAAAGTGCACTGTTTTTGCCTGTGCAGGTCCCCCCCTCCCCACTTTTTCTTTTTTGTTGTTGTTGTCATCGCAAAACCTACGCGTATACGTGCATTGGCACTCTTTTTAACGAGCCCCAGCCCTTTTCTTAACTTTACGTAGAGGCAATTGAGATGCCGAGGCAAGCACGAGCTAGACGTTTACTCCTCCTCGCCCTCCAAGCATTGGAAGATGGCACAAGGTGATTGCTTTTGTTTTGGTTTCTGTTTTTATTTAAGTTCGCATTGGTCTCGGTATCTATAAATTAATTTGCATTCAATTAAGATCAGTTGACTTGTTCCAACGATAGTGTGGCCTGTGGCCTAAAAAACAAGGGAGAGAAAAATAATAATAATAATAATAATAAACAAAGAAAAAGAGTAGAGACATAGGGGCCTGTGGCCTCTCTCGGACCCCTTCTTTTAACTTTTTCAAAATTGGAAACCATAATAAGAGGAATTCTTTAAAACTCACCGCACCCCATCATCCAGCATCGAAGTTTTGATGTCCATTGATATCAGCTTTTGCTTAATGCGCTGCAAGCAAGCTAGTCCTTATTCTAGGATCGCACATGGATGATGTCAACTCAATAGAGCGCGCAGGAGGCAAAAAAAAGGCTTCTTTGTGGCAGGGGGCAGAGCACCGCGCATCTGTTCACATAGGTAGCAAAAGCAGCACACGGAAAAGACAGGATTGGAATTTGAGTACGCCGATCAACGAGACACCCTATCCACTCATCGTGTTGGGTTAGCTCTGGGAGCATCGCCTCGGCACTCTGCATTTATTAGAATGCAGTAGTTCTGGTTTCGTATATTCATTACTCAGGTAATAAAATTTAATATTTATATTTGTAAATTATATAATAAATTAAAATATTTAAATTTTACTTAAATAATAATTTTTAATTTGTAAAAAAGAAAAAATTAAATTACTATCAACATCATTGACCCCACAAAAGTTAACCCCCCCTCCTGGAATGGTTGTCAAACCTATAACAAAAACCAAGGCACGTGGCAGTATTGGTTGTTGTTGTTGCTTGAGGTGCTGCTCGGTGGATGGTGTTGGATTAGACCACGGCTAAGTTCGCCAATGGAATCCTTAACAGCGGTGCCCAAAGAACACAAGCGTTGGGTCAATTTGAACTCGGGTATTTTGTCCATGCGCAACTGGGGTATATTGAACTTAATTTAAATTATGAGTTAATTAATATTTAAATAAAATTTAATTTAATTTAGTATAATTTTTATATTTGAATAGAATTAAATATTTATTATTATAATATAAATACATAGTTTCTATATTATTTATATATGTGTACTTTTTTGTTATTATATTATAATATTTTTAAATTAATAAAATTAAAAATATTTACATAATAATAATAATTATTATTATTTAAATTTTAATAGTACAGTCAAAATTAGTTGAAATCTGACAGAATAATCGGTATAATGGGGCTGGACAATATCAGTAGAAGGCATGTGAAAAGGTGAACTATTGGGTCCCGTTTTCTAAGACTTTCAGACGACGGGATTTGCATGTGCCCTCGCAATTCAAATTGTGAAATCTAACAAAACCAGGTTTTTCCTGCTCCCTGTTTTTCTTTTGTTCTTGTCCCCATCCGTTTCAGTTTTTAAGTCATGTGGCGCAGTAGCCTGCACGTTTGCCCTATGATATAGCTACTGGCGTACAGGATCTAATCTATAGCCATTTACAGAAAGCAGAATTGGGACAATGATCCACCCACGTTCGGTAGCCGCCGCGCGACCCAAGATTTGGTCAGGCAACAGCACGTCGATAGCCCAGATAGCGTATTGAATGTGTTATGCTCTTGTAACATCCAAAATAAATAAATAATATATATATATATAGAGGCTTGTTTTCCAAGAATGTAAAACAGACGAAAATGTTCTACCGATGGTAATTTTCTGACGCAAAATAGATGTAACTAAGAAAAAATGTTATGTTATACTATCACAATAATTGCATATTTACAATTATTGATAAATAATCAAAACTAATTATATAGACTATAATAATAATAATAATAATAGCGTAAATTCACCCTGCATCAAGGTAGTTTGCGTACATACAAAGCTCAAAACAAATGGCTATCCAAGCTGAACTGGTGACAATGAAAAGGGCTTTTGGACCAAAGCTTGAAACTTTGCTTTGGTCCAAAGTCCGGCAGACACACACCGTGATGTTTAAAGGTGCGATTTCCTATCTCCCCTTCTTAGTTCGTGCCAGTTGCTAATTCCGTTACACTTCGCAAAGCATTAACACAGGCTTGCTCACTTGTTTACCGCACAACACAGTTAGCAGTACTCCGTGCTTAGGTCTCTTTCACACTTTTTCCCATCTGTCTCTCTCTCTCTCTTGCAGCACGTGACACCCTAATCTTTGGAGAGAGAGAGGGAGAGAGAGGGAGGGGAAGAGAGGGAGGGACTGCTTTTCAAGTACCAAAAAAGGACAAGACCAAACCCCCAAAAGCCCTTTCTCGCTTAACAGCTTACTAGAGCTTAGCATCTCATTGTCTTGTGTCTATCGAGTGCGGAGGATAGAGAGAGGTGGAGGCGGTAACCTTGCAGGGAAAAGGCATCTGTTTTGCTTGCTGGCAACCTTGCAGGGAGTCTCTAGGCCCTAGCAGCTCTGTGTGTGTTAGAGAGAGAGAGAGAGAGAGGGGGGGAAGGGGAGAGAGAGTTCCTGGGTTGATAGATGCAGCCCATGATGGCAACCTATTATCCCAGCAACGTGACTACTGATCATATTCAACAGGTCCTCTCTTCTCTTTTACTTTAATGGACATATGGTATAGCTATTACTCTTCTTTTGTTCTTTTCTCTAGTTATCCTGTGTGTGCCTTATGATTGACATCTTTTAAAGCTGCCATTGTAATCTTGATGTCTTCACCTTTTTTTCCACTGATGACGATGAAACCAATCTATTAAACTGTCCCAGTTTTATGTTTTGAGTCATGGCCATGTTGCAAGACTATTGTAACTGTTTTCTGTGCTTTTTTTTTTTTTTTTTTGTCTCCATTTTTCATTTTCTAACTAGAATCCTAGTGTTATGATTACCCATATATGGAGGCCGATGTCAGGACCCCACATTTTTTATGCCTTCCTCCTAGTTATTGTTGTAACTTTTTCTTGGTGGTTCCTCAATTATGCTTTAATGTCTATTCCATATTAAGTATGATACTGGTTTATCTCATTATTATTTTTAAATCTCACGTCTGCTCCCTATCTCGACATCCTAAGAATGATTTGCTGCTGTTACCAGCATCGTCATCACACAAAGAGCTGGTACCTTGCCTTCTATTTAACTGAATAGTAAAGTCTGTTCTTGAACTTTTTCTTTTTTTTTTTTTTTCTGGCTCTCTCCCGCCCTCCGTTCCTTGATTTGAAGGGTCTTGGCCGTGAGCCAGACTAACAAGTTCCAAGGAGGATGGTCTATTCTAAGCCTTTTAGTTGTACTGTTGGTTCTCTTATTTAAGAATGACTCATGACTAATTTGTTAAAATCAGAATGCATAAACAAGCTTCAGCTGAGTGGCATCCTGATTAAACATCTGGGGATTCATAGGTACATATGTTGGGGTTTATTGCTGTGAAATGGGGTGATAGAATGGACTTGTTAAAACATAAAGGGAGGATTTTTTTTTTTTTTATTCTGTAGATTGATGGCCAGAGTGCAGAAGGGTTCTGCTAGTATTCCCCTTTTATTTTGAAATCTTATGGGTATATAGGTCACTTGGTGTTGTTGAATGGCTGATTTGCAATAATCAGTTTCCCTATTATATCTTAACTAGAAAGAAAAGGAGATACTAGAACTGGAAGGATGCAATTGACTGTGAAAGAAGAAGCACTAAAATTGTACAATGATCCTCTGAGTAATGCACACAATTCCAATTATCGCAAAGACTGGAATAATACTGTGGTCGGACTTTGTGTTGGCTTAGAAAGTTTGGATCTTTGTGGCTGTGTCAAAGTAAAAAAGCCATGAACTGGCTCTTACAGCACTATCCAGGGGGTTTTGGTAATTTCCTTTCTCACTTCTTGAGTTTCTGTATCTGCCAATGATTCTACCATAAACATTATTAGTTTGGTAGATTAATGCAGAGAAATAACTTTATTTCGGCTGCAATGTTTCAAGTTATCGTTTTGGTTAGTGTCCCACTCCTAATCTTTCTCTTTTTATAGGAGTAATTTGTTTGAAAATGTGCACTTTTATTGCTCATGTGGTCCTTCTAGATGGTCTCTTTCTGAGTGGTATCCTCGCAGCATTTTATTCCTGTCATGGCGAACTATTGATCTTTGCCATAAATTTCCAGCTTGGAGACCAAAATGGGATTCCAGTAGTCCTTATTGTTGGTTGCATATGGATCAATATCTCATTAAAGAAAACCTAGGCGTTTTACAATGTTAGATAATGAGATTCTGAACAGGGAAATTGTATAGGTTCTTCTCTTATATGCTTGTGAAAATCCTGTGATTTCAGCCTCTGTGGGCTCCTAGGGAAGTAACAAAGTAACTAGGAAAAATGTTGAAAAAAAATGTAGTGGGATGATCTTTCTTCGTGATTATGTGGCACATAGCAGTACTTAATTTGCTTAATTGCGTCTAGCTTGTGGTGAAAATAGATTTGAAGATCAGTTTGGTGCAGCATCTGTGTTTGACGTGTATTAGAGTTGGGTAATTAAATTGAAAGTTCCTTATGGGATGCAGCTTGTATATTGGGTTTGTAACATACGAAAATCCAGTTGTTGGTAAGACATTGAGAGGCCACTAAGAATGTTTATACATTTGAATGTATGAATGCTGGCCACTTGTGTGACATAGGACGGTTGTTCTATGGTGAATGTTTTTGATGTTTCAAATCACTTTGGTTTGGTTGGTAGGATGCTGAAAACTCGAAAGCAGAGTCTCTGTGTCTCTGTATATTTCTGTGATATTCTAGGTCAACTGTAATTAGTGCTGTCCCGTTCTGCTAGTCAATGACTTAACAGCTTCACATGCTTACAAGAGTATCATTATGTTAAAACTCAATTTTTTTGGAGCTTGATGAATGATTCAACTGAGCTTAACAGAAGCTACTTCTCTTTCTTGCTTGCCTGCTCATTCTTCTTCCTTTCTCCCTTGTATTTTGTGCAACCTATGGCATGTTACTTGACATCCTCTCTTAAATATTTCAGGAGATATTTCTGAGAGAGAGACAGAGTTCACACTACTATTTTATTCGCTCTCTTTAATGCTAGTTGTTAATTCTGCCATGTTATAAGTAAATGTTTGCATTGTTTCATTATCTAAGCCTGCAGTATCTAGATGAGAACAAGTCATTGATTTTAAAGATTGTTGAGAGCCAGAATTCAGGGAAATTCAGCGAGTGTGCAGAGTAAGCACTAGCACTTTTTAAGTTTCACGCTGAGAATTTGAATTCATTTTGGCTGGCAGACAATTACACATGGTATAACAAGGGAGCACCACTTGAGTCTTTCTATTTCTACGAGATACTGGAGTCTTGGACTATCTGATCAAATGCATAAAACTGCATAACATGAAAAGTTCTTTTCACATTTTTGCATGCATCCCTCAATGCTTAAATCTAAATGTTATTACTCATGTTCACATACAGTGATCATGTTGTTGTGTTGCTGTTCTGGAAGTAGTTTTGTTTCAATAATGCAATCTGGTATATATAAATTGTCAAGTCCTTACCAATGTACCACGGTGTACCCACTTGTGGTTTATGAATTTGACTCATCAAGAACTGATTGTTGATGATAAAAAAAATGAATGCAAAACAGGCACCAGAAGTAAACTCTTTTAATTTGGAACTAGTGTTGTTGCATGCTGAGACACGTCGCACGACCCTTTGTAAAATAGTTGGTAACTTCTGATGGTTGAAGTGCTAAACTGTGATTCTTTGTTGATACAGGAACCAAGCAAGGCTTCAGAGAAATCTCATGTACTTGGCTGCGATTGCTGATTCTCAACCACAACCACCTACTATGCATAGCCAGGTAAAAATTGTGTTTCAGAAAGTACCTGACAATAGTTTTGATTCTTAATGAAGGAAGAATTATGTCTTTCCAACTCTCGAAGTTATTACCAATCTGCAAATTTCTTGCAGTACACACCCGGTGGCATTGTGCAGCCAGGAGTGCTCTACATGCAGCATCAACAAACACAACAGATGATGACTCAATCCCTCCTACCCGCACGCTCCTCCATGCTGTACTCGCAACAACCATATGCAGCGCTGCAGCAACAATTGCACAGTCAACTTGGAATGAGCTCCGGTGGAAGCTCAGGACTTCACATGCTACAAGGTGAGGCCAGCGCTGCCGGAGGTTGTGGAGTACTGGGAGCTGCAGTGTTCCCTGACTTTGGCCGCAACACTGCGGGTAGAGTGCTGGCAATGGCAGGCAGCAGCCGGCAAGATATCGGGAGCACAGGGTCCAGCGAATGTCGAGGCGGGAGCTCTGGATGCCAGAGCGGTGATGGGGGCGAAACCCTTTAGTTGAAAGGTTCTGATGGTGGGAACTGAGAGGTAAAAGACTAATTGAAAGGCCTAATGGTTCCACAAGCATCCAAAGGTAAAGGAGTATTTAGTCAGGATGTTGATCTAGAAAGGAAATTGGTAAAGGACTTGTTGCTTAGATAACTTGTATGATGCAAAGGCATATGGAAGACTTTGACTTAACCCATAATCCTTGGCTACCTGACGAGACATTGTGCTCAGTAACGGCGCGCATAATATATGACTTTCTTCTCAATAAAAAATAATAAAATAAAATAATAATAATATTATTATTATTGTTATATAATTAAAAAAAGGAATAAATATAAAATCAAAATTAATTTTTAATATAATTTTATATTTTTTAAAGTTTTTATTTTAATCTTAAATATTTATGTTTTACTTTAATTTTTAAAAATTTTAAATAAAAATTAATTGAATTGTTAATTTTATATATCGAATATAAATAATACACATAAATTAATAAAAATAAAATAAAATAAAGGGAAGGAGAAAAACCCTGTGACTCGATCAGTGAAAAACAAAAGGAGAGTATATTCCTAGGCAGCTCTCTGGAAAATCTATCCAAGCGAAGTTGTCTTCAACTACATCCAGTGATGAAGATGTGCCACACGCAGACCTAGTCCCGGTGCCTTCAGTGACCATTTCCAATCCGGCAGACCTAGCCCCAGTGCCTTCAGTGACCATTTCCAATCCTGAAGTCCAATAATTCGGAACACGGTTGCCTTCCTCACTGCTCGTTGTACAATTATGATAAGGATCTCGAACTTTGGTATCCTTGCCTGTCAATTCTTGAACAATTGCCCGGAACTCAGTGGCATTGCTGGCTTTGAACAGACTGGGGCTGGAAATGTACCTGACTTTGATTAATTTTCTCTTCTGCTTGATGGGTTTTCGGACCTTGAGCTGATAATGCAAACGTTGATCACTGAGCTTGTCCATTTGCTTGCAACTGCGTGGTATTGATCCATTTTTGCTTTGCTTTTATAGGCTTGTGTGAAATGGATCTATGGTCGTAGGAATGAGCCTCCAAGAAGGACGAAACAAGCAAATAGACGACTACGGAACGTGTTTGGAAGACCGCCACTCAAGAGCCAATTTCTACGTTGGGTAGCAGTGAAGGGTCGAACTTTCTAAAATGGCTGCTTTGTTTTTGCATAATGGCGACTTTGAACGCTACCTTAGTTAGTAAACGTGCAAGTATGAAATGAACAAAGGATCAGTCTCACATTGCAACTTGAATAAAATAAAATAAAATAAAATAGATTTACCGCATATTTGAAACTTCGGTTATAATTATCAATTTAACAGTATTTTATCTAAAATTATTTCCGTATGTATAACATTTCTAATAATATAATAATAACATGTTGGAAAAATATATCTTTTATAGTTTCAATAGATTGGCTCTTTATGCTTAAAAACTTGTTACATTTTTTTTTTTTATCAATCTTAAGAAGATCTTTTTTATTAACAAAAAATAACAAAAATACAAAAATAAATAACAAATTGAACATTTTTCAGTGTTATTTTGTAATCAATTTAATTATGTAATAATACAATGAAAGACAATCTATTTAATAATTTATACATTGCTTTATTTGTATTAAATTTAATAATTTTTTAACAAATTATATTCTATTAACATATATTTATTATATTACTCTGATTATATTATTATTAACATTTTTTCTTTACTAATTATATTTTTCATTTGTGAAAAAAAAATTCAAAAAAAAAAGGATTATTTGTTATAACTATAAGTCTCAAAATTAATAAGATATATAAAAAAATAATTTTAAATATTTATAAATCTTTATAATTAAAATTTAAGTCATTTTTTACTTTTATTTAAATATTATATTTTTAAAATTTATTTCAAATTATTTTTTTAAATAATAATAATCAAATTTTTAATAATTTTTTATTTGATTAATATAGTATTGATTATAGTATTGATTACTTTTTATTAAAAAAATTAGAATCAATTTAAAAATATAAAATTTAAATAAAAATATCAAAAATAAAAATTAATTATAAAATTTATAAAATTTAAAATTAATTTAGTATATATTTTACAATTAATATATCTCCTTGTAAGAAAGAGTAAGTTAAAAAATTATTTAAAAAAGAGAAAAATATAAATATTTTGAAGAATACATATTAGTTAAAAAATTTAGATTTTTATTTAAAATTTTTAGATTATAATTTTAGAGAGAACGAATGTAAAATTTATGGAAAATAATAATAATATAATAAATGTCAAAGTATTATTTCATATGTTGTGCAATCCTGACCGTGATCACAATCCAACGGTCGTTTCAATGGGTTGCAAGCTTATTGCCTGGCATCGGCCACACCACGTTGAGAAATTACCGTTAAAGAATAGGGAGAAAAAGAAGAGAAGCATCTCAGAGAGAGAGAGAGAGAGAGAGAGGAGCCTGGAGTAGGAGCCACGAATGGGCGCGAAACAAGAAGAAGGCAAACCGAACTCAAAGGGCAATCTGAAGAATTTCTCATCATTCTCTCAGAATCCATTCAACAATATACTCTCTCTCTCTCTCTCCCTCTCTCTATCCACTCTCCAATCTTTCCTTTCCCCTTACTCCGAAAACAGGAAAAAGGAAAAAAAAAAAAAGAAGCAGCTTTTTTCACTCCATGATTGATCCACTTGTTTATTTATGTTTTTCCTGTTTTTTATGCCATTTTTGAACTGGGTTATGTTTATTTATTGCTAGGATTGCTTACTGGGTCACTGACTGTCCCCTTAGTTCTTATTGTTTCCATGAAAGTTGCCTTCTTGAATCTTGATTTGTGTCAGGATAGTTCTTAATAGGTTCTTGATTGAGGGCCCCAGTTGGGCCATTCTTCTACCCATGAGATTTTTGTGATCAAGAAGAAAGAGATTTTGAGCTATTTGAGTTGAATGGTTAGATCTTCACTGTCTATCAAGATGGAACATCTTGGCAGCCCAGATTTGGACTGAAGGGAGATTAATAATGGTAAGATTTTAGATTATATTGCTTTTTGTTTTTTTTGTTTTGGAGTATTTTATGGTCATTAATTTGTATATTCCAATGTGGGTTGCATCAATTTTGCCTTTCTATGCTGTATATTGTTCAAGATTGTCTATTGAAACGATGGCAAAACCCAGTTAGGTTGAATGTTGAATGTTGCAAAGGGAAATTTCACATTATCGAACAATTTCGTTTTTTCTGGAAATTGATGGGAAATGGGGTTATGGACTCAAGCACAAATTCTGTTTGACTCGTTCATATTGATTTAGTTCCCTGAGTGGTAAATATGCTCTTTAAAATGCCTGATGATATCAAGGAGCTCGTAGAACTTAAAGTTTTGTAAGAGAATTGCTATGAGACGCATTAGTGGTTTATTTCACTGTGGTTGTGGAAGAAAATATGGTGTATTATGTAGTGCATTACGGAAATTATGTGTACATTTATTCAGTGTAATCCTGCTTTCATATCTGATTCTGCAGGGACCTAGAGAGCATATCATTGTGGGTTCTCAGGTCTGGGTTGAAGACCCAGACTTGGCTTGGGTAGATGGACAGGTAACAAAAATTACTGCACAGGATGTAGAGATTGAGACTACAACCAGGAAGAAGGTAGGTGGAATGCTCAAACTGGTGCATTTGATCTCTTTTAACTGCATAGTACTATTATATCAGTTTCAACTAAATGATTGTTCAAATTGTGATTTTAAAAAATATAATGGCATTTCGATGTTTTGTCCCTATATGATTGAATTACAACTGCATTTCAGGAACTTGTTCATGTTTTCAAATTGAAATGAGCAATCTCTCTGTTTTCAAGTATTCTTATACTAGTCAACTTAAACATATCTGAGATTGCTAAATTGAAAGAAATATCCTTGCAGTTCATGTTTGTACCTTAAAAATGCAAATGCAATTTGATAGTAAGATGGGTCTCTGTCATGTCACTCACCTTGATCCTTGATGTTTAATTTTGTGGATTCTGAAATTGTCTCTCTTTTGGTGAATTTAAGGTCATCGCAAATTTATCGAGAATATATCCAAAAGATACAGAAGCTCCTGCAGGTGGAGTTGATGATATGACAAAGCTTTCTTATTTGCATGAGCCTGGAGTTCTGTAGAATCTAAAGATATGATATGAACTAAATGAAATTTATGTAAGTTTCCCTTGTTCAAATACATAAGATCTTACAGGATCACACCACCATTTCTTTCTTATCCTTTCCTTTTGAATTTAAAGGAGAAACGAAAAAAGTTGCAGGAACTTTCACTTAGTGCCTTGCTGTTCTATTCAATATTGTGAATTTCCTCAATTCTACTGCGGACTTATACTGGAAATATTCTTATTGCTATTAATCCGTTTCAAAGACTGCCTCATATCTATGATGGTCACATGATGCAACAATACAAAGGCACACCGTTTGGAGAGCTAAGTCCTCATGTCTTTGCAGTTGCTGATGTTGCTTACAGGTTATTACCCCTCTGAATCTTATTTTATGAGGTATATGTCTTTTTTGGTCAATGAACATACATTTAGTAAACATGGTTTACCAAAATCAGGACAATGATCAATGAAGGGAAAAGCAACTCTATTTTGGTCAGTGGTGAAAGCGGTGTAGGTAAAACTGAGACAACAAAAATGCTCATGAGGTACCTTGCCTTGTTAGGTGGTCACTCTGGCACTGAAGGATGGACGGTTGAGCAACAAGTTCTTGAAGTATGTTCAACCAACCTGCATTTTTAATGCAATGAAGTTTCATTACTTCATGTTGTTTTTTATAAGTAATGCTCAGTCAAATTTTCTTATAAGTTCTTATGAAACTTGTGTATATGATTTCTGCAGTCAAATCCAGTTCTTGAAGCATTTGGGAATGCTAAAACTGTGAGAAGTAACAATTTCAGGTGAAGCACCCAACTTCGTATCTGCAATGTCACCTTTACATCCAATGATGCATGAAGAAGATGACATCAGCTAAATTGCTGTGAGCTATAGAATTCAGTCCTCCAAAAAATATAAGAATGATCACAATGGCTTGAATTACTTCTGCAGTTGACCTATAATAGTCCATTAAGAATTTCTGGATTTATAATTTTTGGTGATCAGACATTGATGTGCTGCTAAAACACAAATGCTGGTGTAGCCGTTTCAGTAAATTTGTGGAGATTCAGTTTGATAAGCGGGGAAGAATTTCAGAAGCTGCGATCAGAACTTACCTATTAGAGAGGTCTCATGTTTGCCAAGTTTCTGATCCTGAGCGTAACTACCACTGCTTTTACCTTCTTTGTGCTGCACCACAGGAGGTGGCTCTCTCCATTTGATGACTTTGATTGTGATTCTCTAATATTTTTACTTATAGCTAAAGTTGCTGGCACTAACAGGAAACTGAGAGACATAAATTGGCACCCCCACAGTCATTCGACTATCTTAACCAGTCAAAATGCTTTGAGCTTGTTACCCATGACTATCTTGCTGCAAGACGTGTGGTGGATATTGTTGGAATAAGTGCAAAGGAGCAGGTATGGCATCTGAAAAGACTTGTTCTTGACTGCACTGGTGGGTTCATTTTCGTAGTCTCTCTCTTAGTTTCTCTGTTTTTGTTTTCAGGAAGCAATTTTCAGAGTTGTTGCTTCAGTCCTTCATATTGCAATATTGCTTTTGCTAAGGGAAAGGAAATTGATTCATCAGTTCCAAAAAATGATCAAGCCAAATTCCATCTCAAAACAGTAGCAGAGCTACTCATAAATGAGTTGGATTATCGCATTACTGGCATGGATAACAGATGGAGATGTTTGTACATTCATTGATAATGAACAAATTTTTTTTCCCTGTAGCATTGGAAGATGCCTTATGTAGGCATGTTATGATCACCCCTGAGGAGGTTATAAAGCGAAGCCTGGATCCCCAGAGTGCGGCAATTAGCAGGGACGGTTTGGCTAAGACAGTCTACTCTTGATTGTTTGACTGGTAAGGACATTAATATATTAGATACCAGCACATAGTTCATTGATGAATCTATAATTGTCCACCAGAAGGATAAGACCTTAGATGCTGGCTCTTTTTTATGTACAGGCCGGTGAATAAAATTAATGACTCCATAGGCCAGGATCCTAATTCAAAATCTCTTATTGGGGTCCTTGATATCTACAGTTTTGAAAGCTTTAAGGCTAATAGGTAAGAACTAAGAAAAACAGTGCTCAGATACTTGAAAATTTATGTTTTCTGCTATATGTGCTGGAGGATGCAGTTTTGAACAGTTCTACATCAACTTTACAAATGAGAAGTTGCAGCAGCATTTCCACCAGGTAATGGCTCGGGCTGTGTTGGCCATAGCTAGAGCTTAATCAGGAATTTTTAATTCAAGATTTCCTGGAAATGAATTTCAGCACGTCTTCAAAATTGAACAAGAAGAATACGAAAAAGAGCAGATTGGTTGGAGCTACATTGAATTTGTTCATTGAATTTGTTGATAATCAAGATAAATTGGATCTTATTGAAAAGATTATTCCTCCATGCTTTCACTTAGCCATCATTCTCTGGTTCAGAACCTAGTATCTGAACGCTAAGAAATTACCAATGTGCTAAAATTTCATGTCATTCTAACCATCTAGAAGTAAATTTGGGCTCACGTCATACCCTTTCCTTTGCATTTTTAACTTGAAGATGTGCCTTCTTTCCTCTTTTTCCTCAGTTTTAATTTTATTTTATTTTCTCTTATTTTACAGAAACCTGGCAGAATCATTGCTCTTCTTTATGAAGCTTGGTATGTTAGTCTATATCTTTCATGATTTTTAGCATTCTCCAAGGAGATATACCATACAAACTACATGAAAAAATGTCAATTGGCTCTCATTAGCTATATCAACTTTCACTTTATACCTTCAGTTCCAGATCAAATTACTCTTGCTCATTCTTGTTGGTCATGGGTTCTTGTTTTTCAGCATGTTTCCTAAGTCAACACAGAAAACATTTTCCAATAAGCTTTACCAGACTTTTAAATTTCACAAGCACTTTGTGAAGCCAAAGATATCTCACACGGATTTTACCATTGTTCATTATGCCGGAGATGTAAGTTCATCACAAAAGCTTTAATTCTTGTATAGCATGAGTTGCTGTTTAATTGAGATTATTTCCCTCAAAATTCTATTTCAGTTTAATTTCAATCTGACCAATTTTTGGACAAGAACAAGGACTATGTTGTCCCAGAACACCAAGACCTGTTGAGGGCTTCCAAATGCCCATTTGTTGGTGGTCTTTTTCCTTCACTTCCAGAAGAGACAAGTAAATCTTCAAAGTTCTCTTCAATTGGATTTTGTTTTAAGGTAGCCTCATTTCCATTATTTTGGTGACTGCGATAGCTGTCTTTACCTCATTAAAAAAAACATCCATTGTTTTTATCACATGCACCTCCTAATTTGCTTCTTTTGAAGTACTGCAATACATTTCTATGGTTCAAGAGTTGAAATTAACGTTTTATTCTTAATGACGCAGCTACAACTACAACAGCTAATTGAGACCCTAAATTCTACTGAACCTCACTATACCAGATGTGTAAATCCAAATAACGTACTAAAACCAGCCGTATTTGAGAATGCTCACATTATGCAGAAACTGCGTTGTGGTGTAAGTACAAACTCTTCTGGCTTCAAATTGATCTTTCCAAAACTGGGTCTCCACTTGTTTGTTTTGTTTGTTAACCTATAACTGATAGTTATCTCCATAGGGTGTTCTAGAAGCAATAAGAATAAGCTGTGCTGGAAATCCTACCTGCAAACCTTTCATTGAGTTCCTTAACCAATTTGGGCTTCTTGCTCCGGAAGTTGTTGAACGAAAGAAAGTATATTCTTTAGAGCTAAAGTGTAGTGCAAGTAAATAAGGCTATAGCTTGTTTAATTGCAAACTGTTGCCAGTTTGATGTTTTTCTTGAATTTTGTTGATTGCACTTCAATAAATGAGAGTGCACTCATTATGAAATGATTGTCATCAGCTCTGAGGAAAAGGTTGGTTGCACAAAGATGCTGGAAAAGAAAGGGCTTAAAGGGTTTCAGGTAACACTAGTGATCTTTTGCTGTGTTTGCTAACAGCAGATGACCTTTTTGCTGCTTTTGCTGACATTACTATGACAGCTTTTATGATTCACACTTCCGAAACTGGCATGCAAAATTTTTTATTTGGTGGTCAACATATGACCCATAAATCATGTTCCTGTTCAATCATATGCTGCGATCTGAGCCATTTATTGAATTAACCTTGAAAAGTGTTGCAGAAAGGTAAAAGAAAGGTATTTTTGAGAGCAGGGCAGATGGCTGAATTAGAAGCAAGGAGAGCTCAGGTACTCAACAATGCAGCCAAAAAAATCCAATGGTGGATAAAGACTTATTGTGCCCATAAACAGTTTGTTGCAATGTGGAAAGCTGCAATATTTGTGCAATCACTATAAAGAGGTGATACAACAATTTTGGATTGCATTTATTTATCTTCTTAAAGATTTCACAGCTGCCTTTTTAGAATAATAAACTATTGGTGTTCTTACTACTGTTTTCATTCTTCACTTATTTTAACATAGCTTTTCTGATTTATAGGAAGGTTGGCTTGCAAACTTTTTCAAAATATCAAGAGGGAGGCAGCTGCTGTGAAAATTCAGAAAGATGTACGCAGATATGAAGCCAGACAGGCCTACAAGAAACTCCAGGCCTCCACACGTTTCTTGCAAGCTGGCCTAAGGTCAATGGCTGCTTGTAAGGACTTCAGATTTAGGAAGTTGACAAAAGCTGCAATCTTTGTTCAGGTTCCTCCTTCATGATTCTTTATTGCTTGAATGCTTTTTCTTGTGTATCCAATTGTGAAAGACCTTGCTCTTTTTTTTGGACTGCAAAATGCCAGGCCCAGTGGCACTGCCATAGAGCTGCTACCTACTACAAGAGGCTACGGAGAGGAGCTATTGTCTCACAAACCAGATGGAGAGGAAGAATTGCCCGGAAGGAGCTAAGGAAGCTCAAAATGGTCAGCACTGAATAAGCTTTTTGCTAATGCTGTTTTTACAAAATCTGTGACTGAAAACACGTGTACCAACTATGAAGAAAAGGATATAACATTAAGTTGAAGAATAACCAAGATTGAAACCTCAAGAATTTTGGTTATTAACACAAAGCCACAAGCTAATCTGAAGGCCAGCATATATGGATATGTGCCTTATATTGGCAAAATTCCTTTCTTCCTGAATCCTTTGAACCTGTTTCAGTATTTCTTTCATTATATATTTCACTTAGAATTGTTACAACCATTTCAAATTTCTGCAGGAAGCAAGGGAGACAGGTGCACTAAACAGAATAAGCTTGAAAAACAAGTAGAGGAACTCACATGGTGCTTGCAATTGGAAAAACGATTGAGGGTAACTTCTTCTTCTCCAGACAGACATCCATAAGGATGGTCTCGCTATAAACTGTCATATATTTCGTATTTGAGGACTTGTATTTAGATTCATAATGCACCAGATGGAAATCAGTTTGGCATCAATTTATAATCTGCTGGCACATCTTACAGATCTGATATCTTCAAACACTCTCGTTTCTGTTCCCCAACATTCTGAAGAATTTTTCTAACTGAGTTCTTAATGAATATAAGCTCATGACAATGCTTGAAATCATGCTTGCAGACTGACTTGGAAGAAGCAAAGACACTGGAGGCAGCAAAATACCGGAGTTCATTGGGAGAACTGGAACAGAAAATAAAAGAAACAAATGCATTGATTGTCAAAGAATGGGAGGCTGCAATGAAGGCTATTGAAGAAGCTCCTCCTGTTGTTAAAGAGACACAAGTGCTTGTCGAAGATATGGAGAAGATTAATTCTCTAACAACAGAAGTGAAAAATCTGAAGGTGAGAAGTTTCAATTAGAAAGATGAAGAAATCTAATCTGTCTAATGTTGAAAAGACTTGAATTCTCAAAGGCTTTTTTCTAGGGGGGTTGATTATGTGCTAATAGTACACTGTCATGTTCTCACTATCTGTTCATTTCTCTTGTGCCACGTCAGGCCTTGCTGCAATCAGAGAAAGAAAGAGCTGAGGATACTGAAAAGAAGTGCATTGAAGCCCAGGAGATAATTGAAGATAGACAGAAAATACTTGAAGAAACAGAGAAGAAGGTTCAACAACTCCAGGAATCCTTGCACAGGTAGTATATCAAGAAAAATAGCCTTTATGGTACTACTTTACACTGTCAACTACATTTATATCAGAAAATGTAGCTCATGGTTGCAAACTTATGAAACACATACTTGCATCTCTGCATGTGGAGAAATATAAACTACCTCAGTTTGTTATCTCAGCAATCAAAATTTCACTTTTGTAATCAGGCTGGAAGAGAAACTTACTAACTTAGAATCAGAGAATCAAGTTCTATGGCAGCAAGCTGTATCCATGTCTCCCAACAAGTTCCTTTCAGGACGCTCCAGATCAATTATGCAGGTACCTGAGAATTGAATTTTATGTTTGCATTCTTATTTTCCTTTTATTAGAAGAAAGATGTTAGAAATTTTTCTGATAATTGGCAGAGGGTTGACAGCCATATTCCATTGGAGAAGACAGGTTTGGTAAGTCTGACTCTCTCCTAAATGTAGACTACGGTTACCTAAAGAAACAACAATATTTCATTTCTTTCTTTTGTTTTAACATTATCTATTACTTCTTTCCACATCTTCAAATGGTTGAGGACCTGTATAACATGTCAATAAACCAAAGGGAAGAGGAGAAGCCACAGAAATTGCTGAATGAGAAACAACAGGAGAACCAGGAGTTGCTCATTCGCTGTATTACACAACACCTAGGATTCCAAGGGAACAGACCTATTGCTGCCTGCATCATATACAAATGCCTTTTGCAATGGAGATCATTTGAAGTTGAGCGCACCAGTGTCTTTGATTGAATAATTCAGACAATAGGCCATGCTATAGAGGTTTGGAATTCAAAAATGTACTGATATTTTCATTGATTCACCTTTTGTTTCCATCAGAGGGTGCATCTTCCAACACATTGTTGCAATTTGACCATCAGACCCGGGATAACAATGTTTACTTGGCATATTGGTTATCAAATGCCTCGACTCTTCTTTTACTACTACAGTGCACATTAAAAGCTAGTTGTGCAGCAGGAATGGCTCCACAATGTGGTCGATCATCATCTGCTACTCAATTCAGAAGAATGACACAGGTACTCGTCATTTTTTTTTTTGGAATCACATAAAGCCCTTAGGTAAGCTTCATTTCTTTAATTAATGCAGGTGTTTGCTGTTATCTTCGTTTAGAGTTTCCATGGAACACCACAATGTGTCAATCTTAACTTAATAAATGGTAGTATTGGTGGTGGAGTGGATGCTTTGCAGCAAGTTGAAGCCAGGTACCCAGCTTTGCTTTTCAAACAGCCACTTACAGCATATGTAGAAAAAATTTATGGAATGATTAGAGACAATCTCAAGAAGGAAATTTCTCCTTTGCTTGGATTGTGCATTCAGGTATACCTTATAAATTCCTGGAAGAGCTGGATTATTGATTAAAGGAGTTATCTTTGTACTACTTAGCTTTTTGTTTGAATATGATTTTACATAGGCACCAAGAACATCCAGAGCAAGCTTAGTTAAGATTGCACGTTCAGTTGCACATACTGTTGCTCAGCAGGCTTTGATTGCCCACTGGCAAGGGATCCTGACAAACCTTGAAAACTTTTTAAACACTTTGAAAGCAGATATGTAAGGGAGACCTCTCCTGTTTGTTCCTTCATCACAGCTGTCCCACCTTCTGTCCTACAAACAGTTACAGTAGTTTATTTCATGCACCCTTAATGTAGTAATTGACCCTACATTTCAGGCCACTTCTGCCTATGTCAAAAATAGTTTCTCCTGATTTCTTCTCCTCTTTGTGTACTTTCTTTTCTAGGTACCCCCCATTTTTAGTTTGTAAGGTGTTCACTCAACTATTTTCCTTTATCAATGTTCAACTATATGACAGGTACCAAGTTGATGCTGCTCCTGTCTGTCTCTGTGCTTTCAAGTTCTCTTTGTATGTGACCTGAAAGCTGTTCTTTTTGATTTGCCTAAACTTTTCTTTGGCAGCCTTTTGTTGAGGTGAGAGTGCTGTTCATTTAGCAATGGTGAATATGTCAAGGCTGGATTGGCTGAGTTGGAACATTGGTGTTACAAGGCAACAGAGGAAGTACCTTGGAGTCTCTTTCATTACACTTTGTGGTTGTGAGTCCCATATTCACCAATAAGAAAAACTATAAATGTAGTATGCAGGTTTGGCCTGGGATGAGCTCAAACACATTAGACAGGCTATCGGGTTTCTGATATATTTTTCACTTGTTAATCTGCTTATTCTTCTTACTTACATGCGGTAAAGCCAGAAAAGGAGAGACACATGCAAATACTGGATGAAAATACAAAGGTCAAAAGAAAATACTGGATGAAATCAGCCATGACCTGTGCCTGTTGAGTGAGTAAATTTAAGAATTAAGAAAATATGCAACATTACTCTACTCTCATCTCCCCATGTCATAAACAAATTAGTTCCTCCATTACAGGTTCTCAGTATACAGCAGCTATACCGAATCAGTACAGTGTACTGGGATGACAAGTATGGCACACAGTGTGTGTCCCCAGATGTACGTTCACCGGTGTCGCTACCTACATCAATTTAAGTTCATCTTTGTCAGATGGGAGTGAATAGGAGAATAGGAGTAAATTTTCAGATTTGTTGCATTTGAGGAAAGGCTGAGTTGTGGTGCTTTCCCTTACGGATGTTTCATCCAGGTTATATCCAATATGAGGGTGTTGATGACAGAAGATTCAAATAATGCCATTAGCAGTTCTTTCCTCTTAGATGATGATTCAAGGTTTGCTGCAGCATTCAAACGCATGACTTCCATTCACCCTTTCCTTTAGGCTCTTCTTCCTTCCTTTTTTATTTTATTTTATTTTATTTTATCTCAACACACGAGTAGGTAAATAGAGGATGATCACCAATATATATGGTAGCAGAAAAGCAACGCTCTAGAGCTCACGGAACTTGGCTAAATGCCATATATGCAAGTTCTATATTTTGACCTTGACCTTGCTGACATATTTGAAAATTTGTTTGGTTCTTATTGCGGCATTCCATTTTCAGTAGATGACCTATCAAAATCAATGGAACAAATTGACGTCTCGGACATTGAGCCACCACCTCTTCTTCATGAGAATTCGGGCTTCAGTTTCTTGCTGCCACGTACCGATTAAATAACACTGGTGCATCCATGGAACGGTTGCCTTTGTTGCTCTTTCTTCCCTGACGATATGTAAATTCACCTGGCAAGTTTCTCCAATTTTGGCGTCATTCACTTTCTGTTTCATTATAGACGAGGCCATTCAAATCCATTTAGATAGGTGGTCTAATGTCAGAATCAGGGATGCCTATCCTCCCTCACAAAAGGTATTGGTTCTCTGTTCAGCTATACAACTAGCCAGCATTTTCTTGTAGAAAAGGAACTTGAGCGTACATCAATGTCTCTCCAAACGAATTGGCTATCTTTCTCTATCTCAACTTCACCCTTCAAAAAGTTAAAAAGAAAACAGAGAAGAAAATTTTCGTTCATTCTGTACATAAAAAAATCATTAAATTTACACATAAAATTAGTGTTTCGAATGGGAAGGTGTTGGAGAATGCATTTTAAAGTACAACATATTCATCATTGGGAGCATTACGTTGCCAATTACCAAGTCATGGCGGGGGAATCGTTTCTAAAATTGCAGACCTCAAGTATAAGTCTAAGTCAGATGTACTTTAACTGAAGATGAAGTCTGCATTACTAACTAGTTAATGCCATGCTAGGAAAGAAAATATCTGTGGAAAAATGGTTGCTGTATTGGGCTTGAACCATCTGCCACTGTTTGGGTTGGACTTCTTTGTATACTAGTCATCGTGCTCATTAGGCCCACAATTACCACGGGCACGTCTTTCTCTCTCCTTCAACTGTCTTAATTAAGCAAGATCGGTGAACCCCAACAGAATGGGCAAAAACCAGAAGTGTAGCAAGTAGATCATGATGCGTTTCAAAGAGGTAATTCAATCTTCCTCTACAAATCTGAACACTGAAAGTAAATGGGTATATGTTTATATAGACATCTGTATTATAGTGGCTTTCATTTTCATGCAGAAGACTCTATTATTATCTTTGTTTCTACTTGCCAAGATCTCACCTTTGTCCTTTCATCAACCCCTGTTTTCGTTGGAATGTAGGAAAAAGAGGCAAAGAAGGAAGCTTTCAGGAAATATCTTGAGTCCAATGGAGTTCTTGATGCTCTAACTAAAGGTTCGTTCTCGTTCCACTTCATTTATTTTTTTTTTAATCTTTTTATTTTTTTAGTTTTTTTTTTCTTTTTTTAACTTTCCGTTGATGTGAAGTGTACTAATCATATAGGGTTCGCATATTTCCTTATAAATATATCAAAATTATGATTTTCTAATGTAGTTCTGATGGCGTTGTATGAGCAAAGTGAGAAGCCTTCTTCTGCCCTCGAGTAAGTTCTCATTTTTATGTTATGTGTGAAGGGTATCATTTATCTGTCTCTCGGCATTGAGAAGTTACATGGAAGGAAAGTGATATGGGGAACATTCTATGTAAAATTAGCTTCAATTTTGCTACATTTGGTGCATAATGCTGAATAGGGCAAGAAAATGTTGCATTTTGTTGTGGGTGTATTGCGAAATTGAATAATGCAGTGAGTTTCCTCCAACTATTACTGATTAAGATCCCATCCTGATGCCTGAGATCGATTATGATGTCTCTCAATCAAGCTTTGGTCGATGCCAGACACATAAATTTGTGGAAAGCATCTAGAACTGTTATCTTTGACAACCAAAATTAGGCATTATGTGAATTTCTGCCAGAGTGTGTGCATTTTGTTTGTATTACTGCATATTATTGCCTTAAATAGAATCTTCTCTCAGTACCTTTTTCCTTATCAATACTGGTTCAAATGCACATGAATGCAGTCGGGTTAATGCATGTTTACTTTGTAGCTAAAGATGAACCTGTTTTTCACAGATTTATTCAACAAAAATTAGGGGGTCCAAATATATCAGAATATGAAAAGCTGCAAGCTGAAATGTATGATTTGCAGACAAGGTATAATGAGCTTTTGGCAGCACATCAAAAAACTTGCAAGGAGGTGAGATTTGTCTTAAATGACTCCAACTTATACTATGGAGCATCATTTCCCAAATGTCATCATGTTCATTGGCAAGAGCTATTGCATCTATATATTTCATAGAATGTAGGCGCAATTTGGCAGTACATGGTGTTTAGGAGGTTAAAAAAAAAAGGGTAAAAAGTGGCTCTCTGAATGTCACTCAATTGTGTAAGTATAAATTTTGACAACTAGGTGGGCACTGTCACACACACACACACACACACACACACACACATGTGATTAAGCAGTGATTTGAGATTTTGGTATCACATTTTTTTTGTTTGCAAAAGAATATTCAGAGAAGATTTGAAACTTGGAAGCTTTGTTTGATGCTAATTGCTATGTAGCTTGAAGGAAAGTAGCTTTACCAATAAACAACCTGGTGAAAGAAGAGAACAAACGCTGTGCATGTACTCCAAAAATCATAGTTGATTGAATGATAGAAATACAACTTTCTGCTGAGCGTTGTCTCTTGCTAGTAAAGGGTGATATGCTGTTGTTGTAAGACATTCTAGAAATTTTTCTGTTGAAGAGAGTAATGCTATGGCCTTCAGTAGACTTCATGTCTTACAATCTAAATTACATAATGCATACCTCATCAGTTTGAATGCTTTCAATGGAACATTGTTGTATTTATTAGGTCTATCATAATGGACATTGTTCAGGACACTTGCCTTCAAACAGTATGAACTTATCATATTGATTCTCCTCTCGATTGACTTTTTCATCTGAACTGAGTGATCCCTTTTGACCCATATTTCCACTCCACATTGAGTTGCAGTTAGAGGAACTCAAGAACTCACACAATGTTGCCTCGGCTACAGAAACCACAGACATGGAAGCACCAAAGGATGAATACTGAAAGGCCTATATGACTCAACTCCAGCCCTACTATTGTGAATACACCTTCAACGGAAGAAACCACCACATTCTCAAAGTGTTGTATCCATGCATTTACAATTTGTACCAGTATTGTTGTATACCTTTTGTTATTTAGTTTTATATTGTTGTGAATCATTGTCAATCGTGTTATGGTAACAACACTTATTGATTGGCATTCCTGAAACAATTTGCCATCACAAAATGGCTTCATTTTGATAGTCATGCTGGTGGGGTGTGATAGTTTTGAGGCATTTATCATTTCTGAAGGAGGTTTGGTGGGTCTTTATTTCTTTGGTTTACTTGACATTAAGACATTCTAAGATGCTGGAACTTTCAAACACTTCAACTCTTTTTTTTTTTTTTCCTTTTTCTTTTTTCAGTGTGAGAATTTCACATTTTTTTAATTTTTTTATTGGGATTTTGCTTTATATTATTTGAAGTCTAATTTTTCTAATATATATTCAGGTAATGATCCTCTTAAAAGTGTATTGAAAAGTCGTGCGAGCTAAACCTTAGTATTAGGGATAACCTCAACCTCAAATGAAGTGCTTGAAAGAGACCCATTTTCTTTAAAAAAAAATTGGAGAAATTTAAACCAATCCAACGGCTGGCAATAAAATAAAAAAAAAAAACCTAGTCCGACTCCATTGGAAATCCTGAGAAAGGATTCGCTCAAAAAAAGGAAAAAAAGGAGGAATTCTCAAAAAGCGAATTCAATCCCAATTTCGAAAGTCAAAGATATTAGTTAATCCTCCATCGAACGGCCGACAATCCATCTTCCCATTTAGAAACCCTAAAAAATCCCAAATAAAATTCAATTCATCCAAAAACAAAAAAAATTAAAAAAATATCTCTCTCTCTCTCTCTCTCTCTCGCTCTACTAAAATGGACCCAAACGAAATCCAGCACCACCACCACCACCCTCTCAGCTCCTACTTCGCCACCCCCACCACCACCGCAACCCCCTCGCCGACCAATGGCCTTCTGCCACCGAGCAACACTGCAGCCACCACACCCACCGTCACCACCTCCACCACTAACAACAACAGCAACAACACGAGCACAGATACTGGTACCGGTGGGGCACTCCTATTGTACCCGCACTCCGTGGGGCCCTCCTCGGCTACGGTGACGAGCGCTCCGGCCGAGCACCCGCCGAAGAGGAACCGGGGCCGGCCGAGGAAGTACGGGACTCCGGAGCAAGCTCTGGCAGCGAAGAAGACGGCTGCGGCCTCGAACTCCGCGTCGAAGGACAAGAGGGAGGCCGCCGCTTCCTCCTCTTCGTACTCTGCTTCATCGAAAAGGTCACAACAGCTACTTGCTCGTGGTGGGTTTTTATTGCCCTTGTAATTCTTTGACGGCTTTTTTTTTTTTTATTTTTGAATTTGGTTTTCTTATGGGGTTGAATTGTGACAGTGAATTGTGTCATCCGTCATTTTTACTGCCTTGTTTTTCGAGTCTTCGTTTTTTTGGCTACTTTTTGTTGATGGGTGTTCAGTAAAGTTTCAGTCTTTTCATGATCTTATGGCAATTTTTGTTAACTAAAGAGGTTTCTACGCACATTTCCTTTTTAGGCTACTCTTTTGCTTTATCTGTGTCCTTTATTAAAGTCTTTTGGTGGGTATGTGGTGTGGTGGTGAGTGGTTTTTTTAGATGTTACGAGTCTCCAATACTTGATCTCTCTGAACATGAGCCTTTTAATTTACTGCCTATTTGCTGGTTTCTACGCTTACGAAATCCCCCTCTTGTGGTTTCTTCATTTTGAAAATTCCTTGATGTAATATGTTCCAAATCAACTCTTGGTTGTATGCTTGGATGTAGTAATGAATTGTATGCTGGGATATAGTTTCTTTATTTTGATTGCTTGTGTGTCTGGATATGTTAAACTATTGGGTTATTATGGCAATTTCCTACATAGACAAATATGCATTGCATTTAGGCATGCAAATCTTCCATTTGTGGTTTCTACAAAAGTCCAATCGAGTTGCACTCGGTGAGATATTGCCACAATTCCAGTTAATTGCATTTTACTACTACTACTAAAGGTAGAAATTTTGTTTTCTTCTAACTATTTTCGTCATGATTTTTGCTTTCTTAATGAAGCATTTGTATCAAATTACTTGAGCTTTCTTTTTGATGGTCAGATACAAATTCTTTATGAATCTGTATGGGGCTTATTAACTTTACTTGGAACTTCTCTGGAAATAGATGCAATGTGTTTGAGTCTGATTCTGTCCCTTCTCTTTTTGTTCTGTGGTAGACATTTAAAGGTTATTCATGCTCATTCTGCTTACTAGGTAAGGGTTTTTGTGCATTGTCTGGGAGCTGGATAAAAATTTTATCTGGTCAGAGCCATAAGACTTATAAGTAACTTAGACATCATGAGATAACACTCTTGAATGTTGGCCTTTTCTTTTCATTTGTGTCCACATTACTGTTGATGAGCATCCTTTTTTCATCAGATTGGAGCATATCTTTATTAAGATATGGACTTGCTCCTGGCCATCATTCTCAGTGTCTCTACACCTTTTTTGTTGAGAATTCTTGTATTTTAAAGTTGCTTTATTGTTCAACTGTTGAAAACTCCATGTGTATGATGTCTTTAAAGCATTGTTTTACAAATCTTTACAGCTAATCTTTTCATGTTTGGATCTTCTTCTGATCAATTAGTAGTTTGAGTCAATACTGGGAATGAGGGCACTCACGGTAAGAAGTTTGTTGATGCAGGGAATGCTGGGCAGGGTTTTAGTCCACATGTTATTAGTGTAACTGCTGGTGAGGTATGTAACCTCCAAAAGTCTTGAATGATAATCTTGTGGATTGTTATTGTTCTTTAGTGAGGATGATACATAACTAGCTTCCTTTGTGTTTTTCATTTCCATATTTGGGGCAGGGGCCAGGGGGATCATGCATTAAAGAATAATTTTGCAAGATTTCTGAACATTTAATCTTTAGATTCACTTGTTTATTGTTTGATTGCCACTGTACCGCATGGCATAAATTTGTAAATGATTGAATATGTGACTAGAAGGAAAACACCTTAAATTGATTGCGCACTTGCAAAGATGGAAGTCTTCCACCATAAAATGATACCAAGAAACTTTTTCTGTGAAGCTCATCCTGGCTGAGATTTTAATTTGGGTATAACAAGCATAGCTTTGAACTTAATTTCAGTGATGGGCGTTATATGGCTGAGTTCAATAGTTTTGGCACTCAGGCACTTGATGATAAAGATGAAGGATCAGATGGAGGTGGGCAGTTGATAAGTTTAAATCTCACAAATTTTTGGACAAATGTACAATGTCTGCCATTCATCTTGTACACCAATCAGTCATTAGTTGCTATAATAACCTAGTGTATAATTAATGAAAAATGGATTTGTGGGTCTATTCAGCTCTATCAACTAGACTCTCTGTGCATGCTTTATTTTATCTGATAGGATGTGAGCCAGAAACTTATGATGTTCATGCAACAAAGCAAGCGTGACATGTGCATTCTCTCTGCCTCTGGTTCTATCTCAAATGCATCTCTCCGGCAGCCAGCAATGTCAGGAGGCAACATTGCATATGAGGTAATTGTGTATGGTTTTGCTTGCCTTTGCAAGTTATTACACTGTCTTTTCTTGTGTAAATTCAAATAGGTGCCAATATAAGAATGAACTGAACTTACTAGATTTAAGACCAATCAAAATCAAATTCCAATAGATACCCAAGGGGGGAAAAACTGGAACTTACATTTGGGACAAAGAGTTTGAATGGCCTTGTAGTTGAGTATTATTTTTTGCCCAAAAAGAAACAAATAGTTCTAACCTATGAATTTGATAATGTAAAAGTTAATAGAAAATTGAAATTTGGTTTATTCTGTTTATTTCTTTTATTTGGTTCCTAATCAAACTGATGTGCAGGTTATTTGTTTCTGTTCAGTAATTTGGCTTTAAAAAGATTTAAGTTAAGCGATTAGCAATGTAATTTGAAAATAAGTGAAAAAAAGGTTTGAGGAATAATATGTATGTCAGTAAATTTTTAAACATTATAAAAATTTATCCACAAACTTATATGACAAAATAAACATTTTTTTTTTTTTTGGTTTTTTTGTGCAGTTAGCACAGGCACCAGTTTATATTAGAAGAACTAGAAGTCTAAATTTCAGATACATGTCCACCTGTTGGTGGTTATTCCTTTTTTTATTTATTTTTAGGGTTCTGAGAAGATGAAATGGTTTACTGCTATTTTCATAAAAGCTGAATAGCTTATAATGAAGTTTTTGTGATCTCAAAGGCATCTTGATATTTTGAAGTGCAGTGAGAAGTTTTAGGCAAATTATTGTTGACCCCGCCACCAAAATAATCTCTTTTTTTAATTTTTTATATCTTCTATCTACAGGGCCGGTTTGAGATCATTTCGCTCTCTGGATCTTATGTGCGCACTGATCTTGGAGGGAGAACAGGTGGACTCAGTGTATGTCTATCTAATACAGATGGCCAGATCATTGGAGGAGGAGTTGGCGGACCCTTAAAGGCTGCTGGTCCTGTTCAGGTATTTGCCTAAACATACAATCACTTCAAAGAAAAATCTGGTTTATGAGCTATAGGAAACAATCTTGACCAAGGGTAGATTTTTGTGAATGTGCATGCGGCTGCACATCCATGTGAGAGATATGGTGTGTGTGTGTGTGTGCGTGTGTGCGCGTGTGTCCAGTGTCCTGGCCTTGGAGATTCTAATCTCCAGCTATCTTTTTAACAGATTATTCTGTCATAACTATAAATTATGCATATGTAGGTCATTGTTGGCACGTTCCTGCTTGACAACAAGAAGAATGCTAAAGCAAGTGCAAAACGTGATAGTTCAGCAGGCAAGTTGCCGTCTCCAGTTGGTGGGTCTTCGATATCAAGCATTGGATTCCGCTCTCCTGTTGAGTCTTCTGGGAGGAATCTGGTCCGGGGGAATGATGATCTTCAAACTATTGCAGGAAATCAATACGAGGTTCAGCACCGCGGAATGCAAGCAACACCTACACAACATGATTGGAGGATTGGTGTGGATGCCTTTTCAGCGCGAGTACACCAATCTCCAGAAAATGGCGACTATGAGCAATTTCCAGAGTAGAAACTAGTCTCGTGCTTAAAAAAATATCGGGCCATTCTTCTCTCTCCTTCCCTTTCTCGCTACAAGACACAGTTATGTTAACTGGAAGACACATGCAGAACTTGTTTCACTCCTGAAGTTTTAACTTTTGTCGCTGTACAGATTAGCTGCACCCTATGCTTCCCGTTAAGTCGTACTTGACTCTAGAAAGCCATCATTTTCGTTTCTGTAAATTATTGTCCACCAGTGTTCCTCGCTCGGTCTTGCATTCTAAAGTTTGTGGCTGATGGTTCTGACTTATTTCCAAATTAACCATTGTGCTCTCAAAGGGCTCTGGTTTTTGTCTTTTTTTTAATTGAATCCAATTGGGAAGCCTCAATTGATTTGGACACGTTAAAAACTGCCCCAAGTTCGCAACTTTCGATCCGGGGCTCAATGTTGTCTGATTCGGCTGTATGGACGGTTTAAGAAATGGGGGTGCCTCTCTCTCGCACTTCGTGATCTTAAAAGAGAGTGTCGCGCCTCGTGCTAGACTGGGGGAATCCTGTGTAGGGGCTTTTCAACAATATGATGGAGTGGGAGTGCAGTAAATTCTTATAGTCAAAGATCTGGGGCCTAATTGAGTTTCTAATTAAATGACTAGGCATCAAGGTCGTGTCTACTTCCCTCCCTCGTATATGTGCACTTTTGTAGGGTGTTCGTATAGAACATATGGGAGAGTTCGGTTACTCAATAGCTCATAGTGTCAAATGGGTAAGATCAAGCCACTCCCTCTCTCTCTCTCTCTCTCCCCGATTTGAAATCACTAGAGTCTCAATTCATAGACGTGACATTAATCGTTTTAAATAATTATATCATATCATCGCATTGTTAATAAAAAAATAGATTAAATTATAAATTACACAATAAAAGTATTTTTTGTGTTTTATCAATTTTATCTAATGTATAATATATATAAAGTAAAAATAATAGAAATTAGGACAATGCGTTACATGGTCTACAAAATTTAAACAACAATTACATCTTCTCACACATGAAAAATACTAAACTCTAGAGGTCATAATCAAGATCAAGAACGAGGACAAGAAGATTAAAACAGATAGAAATTTACATTTATCACCACTCCTCAAAGAACATCAGAAATATACTGCCAGATGCTAAGGTTATAATCCCAAGTTGAGCCAACTTTGGAGGGGATCATCACCTCATCTTTTTGGCAAAAGTGTCCATTAAAACACATGAAGCCAAATGCAGAATCTGTCGATGGTTGTCTATATCTAATATAATAAATGCATCGTGTCTAGGTTCTCTTCACTTCGCAAAAAGGTCGGACCCCGGACCCAGTTTTTATTGTGAAAAAAGAAAAAAAAAAATACGTTTCCACTTTTCTCGGACGCAACGCAACTGCCTTGTAGTCTCTTTACCCCGTCAAGGTCCGCCAGATTAGATTTCGTTGGACCCAGGAAGATCTAGATGGAGAGACAGAGAGAGAGAGAGTGGTCAGGAGATCTATTCATTCTTCAAGATACATATCTATATATGAATAGATTTTTTTTTTTGGATAAGAAATAGAAATATTTCTTGTTCCTGTAGAGCGTAGCATAGCACAATAATATATGCACTGTCACGAAGGAGGAGGCATTTCCATCTCTTTTCTTTCTATTGGTCTTTCTTTTTGTGGGGTTTATCTATATTCACCGTAGCTTGGATTTCCTGTTTCTACTTTCTGGAGAGAGAAGGAGGGTTCCTTTAAAAATAATAATAAAAAAAAAAAAACATTTCCTTGTAAATGTTCCCTCTTGGGTACTTGAGAGAGAGAAAGCGCGTATATTGGAGTCAGAGATTTGGTCGTGGGTGTTGGAGACTGACAAAGAAGCTTCACAAGGTGTGTTCTTTCTAACTACCTGTTTTTCATTTGGGTCTCTTGTTAAGATATCTAATTCCTTTTGTCCATTCAGATTGTTGATTTTATGTTTTGCTGTTGTAGGGTCATGCGAATCACTAGAACAATGCAAAAATAGCAACAAGAATAACAGAGTTAGAGCAACTTGAAGGAAATAATAATGGTTATGGTTGTTGTGAAGTGTGGGATTATGGAGCTTTGGCCAGATGGGTCTGTAAGATTTTGAAATCTAGCCGATGGTGTTCTCATATTCTTCACTTTGGGACAAGCTAACAGTGGATATTTATGGAACACGAACTGTTGCAGATAGTTGTTCTGATATGGTGTGATTTTGGCTTTCCTTGAGTAGCTTAGTTGAGGGAATGAGAATTCAAACTTGGGGTTTTAGGAGTAATGAAAAATCAGTTATCTTTTTCTTAGTTAGCAAAAATACCTGAAGAGTGGTGCAATGTCAAGAACCTTTTTTCTTCGATCCTTCTTGTTTTCATGTCTTATGATCTCAGTATCTTGTGCAATTGATAACGAGTTCATGAATTGTAATTGTGATGATGAGGGATATTGGAATATACAGGGCATTCTAGAGTGTCAGAGAGTTAGTGATTTCTTCATTGTGATAGCTTACTTTTCAATACCCATCGAACTGCTGTACTTTGTTAGCTGCTCCAATGTTCCATTCAAATGGGTCCTTCTCCAGTTTATAGCATTCATTGTTCTTTGCGGATTGACCCATCTCCTCAATGGATGGACCTACTATGGACCGCACTCATTCCAATTGATGCTGTCCCTCACCATTGCCAAGTTCCTAACGGCCTTAGTCTCATGTGCAACTGCCATAACACTATTAACTTTGATTCCTCTTCTTCTCAAAGTGAAAGTGAGAGAGGGTTTCTTGAGGCAGAATGTGATGGAATTAGGCCAGGAGGTTGGGCTTATGAAAAGGCAGAAGGAAGCGGGTTGGCATGTTCGAATGCTAACCCGAGAAATCAGAAAGTCACTTGATAGGCATACAATATTATATACCACCCTAGTTGAGCTTTCTAAGACATTGGATTTGCATAACTGTGCCATATGGATGCCGAATGAGAAAAGAACAGAGATGAACCTCACACATGAATTGAAAGCAACTTCTAACAATTATCTCCTCCATATCCCTATCAATGATGTGGATGTGTTGGAGATAAAAAATAGCAAGGGAGTGAAGATTTTGAGGCCAGGCTCAGCGCTTGGTGCTGCAAGTGGTGGTGGGTCAGAGGATGCAGGTGCTGTGGCAGCAATACGGATGCCTATGCTTCATGTTTCAAATTTCAAAGGGGGAACACCCGAATCAGTTGTTACGCATTATGCAATCCTGGTTTTAGTTCTTCCTAGGGCAAATTCTAGGATGTGGAGCTATGAAGAAATGGAAATAGTGGAAGTGGTTGCTGATCAGGTAGCTGTGGCTTTGTCCCATGCTGCAGTTCTTGAGGAATCTCAGCTAATGAGGGAACAGCTGAGTGAGAAAAATCGTGCTCTACAGCAGGCTAAGAAGAATGCAATGATGGCAAGTCAGGCAAGGAACTCATTTCAAAAGGTTATGAGCCATGGGACAAGGAGGCCAATGCACTCAATCTTGGGCCTACTTTCAATTTTCCCAAATGAGAATATGAACTTTGAACAGAGGATCATTGTTGATACATTAGTTAAAGTGAGTAATGTTCTTTCAACTCTGATAAATGATGTGATGGAGATTTCAGCAAAAGATGATGGAAGGCTCCCCTTAGAGATGAAGCCTTTTCAGCTGCACTCCATGATTAGGGAAGCTTCTTGCCTTGCCAAGTGCTTGTGTGTGTGTAAAGGCTTTGGATTTGAGACAGACGTGCAGAGTTCTTTGCCTGATTTAGTGATAGGGGATGAAAAAAGGGCATGTCAAGTGATTTTGCATATGGTTGGACTTCTGTTGGACCTTTATGATGGAGGTGAAACTGTCATATTTCGAGTCTTCTCAGAGGGTAATAGCCAGGGAAAGGATGACAGAATGTTGGGTATGTGGAAACCTAATGCTCCAGATAAGTATGTATCTATAAAGTTTGAGTTTGGGGTTACCGAGGGGAGTTTGCTGTCAGATATATCAATTACAACCACACATTCTTCTGGCCATAGAAAAAACAGTGATGAAGTTAAGGAGCGGTTGAGCTTCAGAATGTGTAAAAAGCTTGTCCAAGTGAGTGCCCCAACAATCATCTTTAACCTTTTGTTTCCTGCTTCTGTTATGCTTTCTAGTAGTACTATGCTGTTGGTGATTGAACACATGGCAGATGGACATGTCATGAGAATGGGTGGTATATTTCTAAAAAGTTTAATTATATCTAGAAATGAGTATTTATGGTGGATGTGGAATGTTGTCAGTTACCTTTGAACAAGTTTTTCGGCACTAACTACTGCAGTTTCTGCTAAAGGCTTCACCAAAACATGGTTATTATGTTTTGGCTTTCAATATTTATATTTGTCACATGAAAACTGATTTTTCTCCAGGCAAAGCCTCCAAATTGTTTTGTACTGTTTCAAGCTTTGTTTGATGGGAACACACTAGCTACTGTTTACTTCTGAAGATACTTAACCCATCACCATCCATTTAATCCACAACAACCTCAATGTGCCATGGTAGCAGTCAATATTTATTTGAATTTAATGTTTGCAGATGATGGAAGGTAATATTTGGATATCTCAAAACTCTTTGGGTTTAGCACAGAGCACAAGTTTGGTCCTCAGGTTTCATATCCGACCATCCCATGGAAGAGCATCGATTGCCTCTGGAATTTCATCAGAACAACCAAATCCCGTTCCCCAGTTAAAAGGCCTTCGGGTTATGCTTGCTGATGCTGATGGTGTAAACCAGACAGTGACCAAGAAGCTGCTTGAGAAGATAGGTTGTGAAGTGACTGCAGTTTCATCAGGGCTTGAGTGCCTAAGTTGTCTTAGTTCCTCCAAAAAACTTTTCAGGCTAGTCATTTTGGATCTTCACATGCCAGAAATGGATGGGTTTGAAGTAGCAACGAGGATCCAGAAGTTCTGCAGTCGTAATTGGCCATTAATTATAGCCCTGACAGCAAGTGCTGAGAACCATATCTTGGAGAAATGCCTGCAAATGGGAATGAATGGGGTGATTCGGAAACCTGTCTTACTACAGGAGATGGTGGAGGAACTTCGAAGAGTTCTGCTAAGGGCTGGGTGAACATGTGCCAATGATATCTGGAAACCGTTATCCTTTGGGAGTCTTCTATCAGTTCTCCCCCGAGGGCTCTTGCAGGGAGCGTAACCATTGCAATCACATGATCATAGTATACAGAAGGCAACTTGTGCTATTCATTCCCAAATGTGAGCTCTGCCACTTAAAATTGATTAGAAAGGATTATGACTTGGTCAAGAACTTCTCATGTCTTGTTTAAATAATGACACCAATTTGAATATGATTTAGAATACTGAAATATACAACAAAATGAAAGCAGTTTTTTTTTTTTTTTTTGACTACTTGTGTTATTTTGTCTTGTAACTTGTCTAACTTGTCTTCTCAAGGAGCTATTCGATAACAGAATGTTACATTGGATTGTATGTTGCAAGCTAATCGTCACGAATTTAGATTATGTGTATTGATCTTGTAAGATAAGATGAATTAAATAAGTCTAAGAGGGAGTTGAATGAATCAACAGAAACGTTTAGGAAGACAAGTAAAAAGAGTTAAGAGTACTAGAAAGTAGAGAGTACAAGAAAATAGTGATTTATTTATAATGACTACACTTCCTTAATATGCGATTAAAATTTGAATATTTAAAATATTTATAAAAAATATTTTAGAGTTAATATTAATTACAGTCTGTTTAGAAAAATTTTAGTAAGTATCTAGTTAGTCTTTACTGGAAGTTTTTGGATATAACCATTTTTACACTCTTTTAGGACCTTTTAATGTCTTATTTAGTAATAAAAGAGGACTGGACATTGCTGGTAGCTCATAAAGACTCATTTTGACCTAAGTTTCTGTCTTTTTATTTGCTAGATGGGTTAGACACAAACTTTTTATATGACGTCCTCCCTTACTCGATTCTATGACGTCCTTATCGCAATTTCATGCTGAAATTGTTGAATGTGATCGGCAAATTACCAAAACTGGTCCGTTCGTTCGTAATTAACCTCTCGGTCGAGTAAATCCTGTAATTTCACCGAGTACTCGGTGTAATTATGAACTTCTCTTTTTTAGATCACTTTGTCAGTAAGAACATGTTCCATCTCTTTATTAATGACTACAATTGTGGGTGCGTGCTTGGACTTACTTCGTTTTAGATTCTCTTCGTCTCTATGAAAACGTTGTATAAAACTTGTATGGAAGACATTACGGATCCTTAACTTCAGAGGGAGATGGACTTAGTAGGCAACCTTTTTTATTCATTTGACCACAGGAAATAGCCTTTTGCACTTCCTTACAAAACTCCTATAGACTTTGTATAAAAACTTGAATTGATTGGAAAACGACTTCACCCTTGCCATATCTCCCATTGTGTAGTCCTTTAGACATCATTTGGTTTTAGCTCACCTTTTCATCCTTTTTAGTAGATGATATTGGCCAATACCTGCCTTAATCCATTCAAGGACATTCAAGGAAGTTGCACCTAGGTATACTAGTAGAATGGACAGCTAGTTCTGCCTTCTGCCTCAGCACATCAACAACAATGTTAGCTTAGCTCAGCTTAAACTACAGTGTATATCCGAATTCTGTTAAGAAGTCTTACCAGCGAACTTACTTGAGGTTGAGTTTTTTCTAGGTTTAAAAGTAGCTCATAGTATCGTTGTCGATTATGATCACAAACTTATTTCCAAAGAGATGGTGTTTTCAAGTGCGTAAGTAGTGGATAACGACAGTCATCTCCTTATCTTGAACAGTATACCGCTTTTCTATGTCGTTAAACTTATAACTTACATAAGTAATAGGATATCTATCTTACATTAAGACTCCCCTAATGATGAAGTCAAATGCATTAGTGTGGACTTTGAAAGCCTTTTAGTAATCCAGTGGCACCACCACAGGTTCCTCGAAAATTGCTTACTTTAATCTTCCAATGGAAGCTTGACATTGTTTCGTCCAATGCTAAGTGTAGTTCTTCTTCTTCTAGAAAAGGATTAGGACATTGAAAGGAGTTTCTAAGGGTATGTTAAAGCCCGAATCTGTCTGATCTTAGAGCTGTTTTCTCGGTTTAGCGAGTTCCTAAGGTGCCATACGATAAGGGGCCATGGTAAGAAATTTAGCACCATGTTCCAACTTGATGTGGTGATCCACATCTTGCTTTGGTGGAAGTTTCTTCGGCAGTTCAAAAGGCTTGACATCTCTGAACTTGGCAAGGACTGCCTGGATAGGTTGTGGCAGTGTAGAAGTGGGTGCTCCTATGTTTTTCCCATCGCTTAGCTCCCTTATGGTAGCTACATCACTTGAACCTAACTTAAGCCCCCGTTTAAATTGCAAGGCATAAATCATCAATGATTGTGACTTCTCCTTGCGCTTCAAGGGAATCACTTAAGTGTTACAAGCGTTGAGGACCACAAGATAACTCGAAGCAAGAACAGGAAAAGACAAGATTTTGCAGAAGAATGCAAGACCTAACATCACCTTAAAGTCATTTATGGGAATGACAATAAAGTCCAACTTACCAATTCATCCCTTAATCTAAATGGCTACTCCATATGTTACTTTTTGGATAGACTTTGCTTCTAAATTAACTGCCTTGATGGTGTCATATCCCCTCATCAGTTTGAGACTTAGACGGTTGGCCTCTTTCACGTTCATAAAATTGTGTGTTGCCTCTGTATCTAGCATTGCACTAGCTGTTTTACCCTCGATGGCGACGTCTGCATATAATAGTCCCTTCTCTTTAGAGACTGCTGAGGAGAAATGCTCAATAAGATTACCCAACTATTAGATAGATCCCATGTCTGCCCAAGACTTTTTGTTGGCCTTCTCTAGGTTAAAGACTAACATCATAGTATTCATTACCTTGCGGTTGGGACAGTTTCACATCAATGTGATTCGACACAAATAAAACATGGTCTTGGGGGGCTACTTGAGTTGTGCTTGCCTGCAGCGTTCTTCTCATGCTTGGGATGGCCACTTGAGCATCTTTGCTGCCCTCCTTCATTATGGCCCGGGTTTCTCACCCCCACTCTTGTCAAAATTAGCCTTCTTCCTCTTAAAGTGGGCAAAGTAGTCGATGAAGGTCTATGTAGTGGCAATGGTAGCATCTAAAGTTTGCACATCACCTCTGTTCAGCTCAACTCTTACCCAATCCTTCAAGCTATCTTTGAAGTGGAAGAAAAGCTTCTTATCGAACATCTCAATTTCAAGTATGAGGGTAGTAAACTCCTTGATGTAGTCAGATATACTATTTGTTTGACTTAGGTGTCACAGTTTCCTTCTATTTTCACTGTTTGCATTATGAGGCACAAAGGACCTACGTATCTCAGCTTTGAATTGCTCCCATGTGTTGATGACGCATAAGCCTTTCACCCTTTTTGAATGCTTTCGTCTCCACCAGAGTTGGGTAGTATCCTGTAGGAAGATTAGGGTGTTACCAACCTTGGCAAGCTCGTTGACAACCCTTATGGCTTCAAAGTACCATTCTAAGCCAACAGGAAGTTCTCTATTATTGTGGCATTATATGTGCTATTGTACATGGTAAGTTTCGGGACCTTCAAGTCATGCAGTGCAGTGGTGCTAATAGTCGTGACTGTCCTAGCAGTGTATGAGTTTTTTTAGCGCACAGAATCCATCTCCTTATAAAAACCGTGAATTTCTCTTTCAATGAACTTGAGCAAGTCAGACAGATCTTGATTCAGGGAGCATATTTCTCCCCTAAATGAGAGGCTAAACTCCTCGATCATGACCTTGACAGCCCGTGTAATCTCTACATTCTTATGGATCAAGTTATTGACTTAATCGTTGATGTCGCCCACTACGGAGCTAAGATCAATGACATATCTCTCCAAGCCAGTAACTCAAGTGTCCATGGTTTCCTTCGTTGGAGCCTTGAACTTGCTACGCTTGGCTAGAGCACGTTGCTTCTCACACCTACGAGACTGTTGCCCTGCTTGTTGCTCCTCTACAGTAGTGGCAACAAATTCTTTTTCACTTGTCATGCTTGTTGCTTCTGTAGACAATAAACAGCAAGTTGTACTTAAGGTTTAAACTATTGCTCTAATATCACTTGTTACGGAGTTAGGCTGCGTGTGTACCAACCCATACAATACTTAGTTAATCTTGCAAGAGAAGATGAACTAAGTAAATCTAAGAGAGAGTTGAGAGAATTAGCGGAAATATTTGGGAAGGCAAGTGAGAGGAGTTAAGAAAGTTGGAAAGTAGAGAGCAAAAGAGAGCTTTATAAGTGAGGTGTATTAAGTAATTGTCAAAAGTATTTGCAATTAAAGAGGAGTGACCTATTTATAGTGACTGCATTTTCTCAATGTGTGGTTAGAATTTAAACATTTAAGATATTTACAAAAAATCTTATCAAAAAGGTTCTATTGAGTGTCTAGCTAGATTTTGGTAGAAGTTTTTGAACGTAGTCACTTCTAAGTACTTCTATACTCTTCTAGGATTTTCCAATACCTTATCTAGTAGTAAAAAGGAGCTGAACATTACTAACAATCTACAGAGATTTATTCCAACTTAAGTTTTTATTTTCTCACTTATTAGACGGACTAGACACAAACTTCTCATGTAGCATAATACTATCTTTTGAGCCATACCACTGATTAAGCCCCTGGACCACTCCATTTATATATCAAAAAGGCTAGCAACCATAATCTATATATCAAAATATTTAGTGGTCTTCCATAATCACTGTTGCAAGCTAATTGCTAGTATTTTCAGACAATGCAACAAATCTTTTAAGGGATTAGGTTTACTTTAGTGAACTTGGTGTGCGGATGGACTGGTGTGGGAGCATAATAATTGTGCTCTTCAATAATTGTGAAAGAAAGTACACCTGAACTTTAGTTGGATTATGGTCTGCTGCATGTTATGCACAACCCATGCATATTATATGCTGATTCTTGGTCAGGTAGATGAACTAGCAAGGTATTTTTGTTGGTCATTTAATAGATATGACAATTTTATTCTTAATAACAAGTTTTACAGATAATACTTACAAATACCAATTCAAAAAACAAGTTGTGTGACATTAAATTTTGTTGGACTCATACTGGTGTATAGCAAAATCTATAATAAGGTGAGACATATATGTTGTAAATTGCATCGAGCATAAAGTATTTTCCTTGATGTATATGGGAAGAATGTGAAACCTTCGCGTGTTTACATGAATTTTATTACATGGACATAATTAATTTGATTTTAAAAAAAATATAAATTTATATTATATTAATAATTATATTAGTATAATATATGAATTTACATGAGCATCAAATTGACCGCGACACATTGAACAACATCTGAAAAAAAGGATTGAACAAGGCAGACCCGGATCCGACTAAGTCCACCACCAACACGCGCCAACCAAGCGCAGCGGCCAGGCCACCGCAGCCATCGCCGGAAAGGAAAGAAAATGAGCGGAGAAGAAGAAGAAGAAACGACAACAGAGTACCATTCGAAAGACTTCGATTGGGAAACACTTAAACAACAAATTGAAACAAACCCATCTTATCAATACCACTTACTGCCTTTCACTTCACGGCAAGAAGAAGAAGAAGAAGAAGAAGAGAAAAAAAGAGAAAAAACTCAACTTGAAGAAAAAGAAGAAGAAAGAGAAAGTGAAGATTCTAAGGCATGGAAAAATTTCCACCTCCGCCACTCATCCGGCAAGTTCTTCAAGGTCCAAAGACCCTCTATTCAAATGGGGTTATTTATTTATTTATTTTAATTAAAAAAAGAATCTTTTTTGAGGTTTCCAAGTTGATTTGGTGAGTTTGCAGGAGAGGAGATATTTGCTGAAGGAATTTCCAGAGTTGGTTTCTTGTAGAGAATTCTCCAAGGTTTTGGAGGTTGGCTGCGGCAATGGTAGTTCTGTAATTCCAATCTTACGGTAAGAAAAGCTTGTCTTTTTGCTTTGTTGTCTTAATTTTGTGATTTGCTATCATATTGTAGTCCCATTTTTTATTTATTTCTATTAATGTGTGTATTTTGCATTCAGCCTTTTTTATTTTATTTTTTTCCTCTTTTTGGCTTGGGGTGGGGGCTGTTTGTATGATGGTGGTGATGGAATAACTGAGATGCCGGGTAGAGTTAGAGAGATTGCAAGTTTATGTTTATTCAGGAGATTAAGGGTAGGATAGGTTCTTGCAGAACAACCATGTCATGAAAGGCCAATATTTTTTGTAAAGGGAACGTCCTTTAAAAGGATGTTCCCAGTACACAAGACCCCTAGGTTAGGTTGTTGCAGTATAACAACGTCTTACACGAAAGGCTGGTATTTTGTGTATAAGGCATCTCCTTTAAAAGGGTGTTCTCATTGCACAAGACCCTTGGGGTGTGAGGAAGAGTTAGATGTATGAAACCTTACCTCTACTTTTCACAAAGAGATTGTTTCTATGATTGAAACCTATGACTTCCGCGTCACAATAAAGTAAGGCTTGCTCACTCTTCATAAAAGGAATATACTTTGATGTCTAAAAATCAGATAGTAGGCCGTGATTTCTCGCAAAATTTGTTGTGGGGTATCACTAAGACATGAGGATTTGAATTAATAGCGATTCTGTGACAGCAATTGCAGATAGGATTCTGTAAATGTGCCACTGGGTCTTGATTTGAACTGAAATGGCTGTTAGGCAAGTCACCTTACAGGAATTTACAGTGTTAACATAGAAGTGCAAATTTGTCGCATAGCCTATGAAAACTTTAGGACACATTCTGTTTGTGGGAGTTTTCAATACTAGTTCCTCATATTTTATTAAGCGGTTTCTGTTGTCCACCACAAATAATATTTTTATATTCTAACTGTCATCCTTGTGAAAATGTCTGTCTTGCAGTGGCAACAAGACCATCATTGTATACGCTTGTGATTGTAGTGAGAAAACCCTTGAGAGGGCTAAAGAGATTGTAGATGCTGCTAGTATATCTAGAATCAAACATCGATTCCAACCATTTTGCTGTGATTTTGCATTCACTGGGTTCCCAAAGTGGTTTCTCTGCGATTCTTGCCAAACAGATTATCATCAAAAACATCAACAAAAATATTCAGGTTACTTATTTGTTATAATTTTCTCAGTCAATGAACTTTTGTCAATCATGGATGCATCTTAATCTCGAGATTTCTACATTGTTCAAGATGTTAAGGAGTGTGGTGCTGCAGATGGAGAAGGTCTAAGATCATCAAAAGAAGGCGGTTGTTGTGTTGGCAGGGTTGATTTTGTTACCTTGGTATGCCATTTCTTTTGATTACTTGAACTTAATATGTACAGTGATGTGGCTTCTGGACATGGCTTGGAAAATTAGCAGGTAAATTAGTGTATGGTATATTATATAAAATTCATGCAGTTTCATCATCACTGGCTTTCTGTGAGGGAAGATGACATTTTTGATGGGGAAGATTTCTGATTTATTGGTGAATAATGGAAAAGAAATCACTTTGAGCCTATGCTGGGCCATGTAACATTCTGTTACCTAAAAGAAAAAGCAAAATCAGAGTATAGTCATAGACTTGGAAAAAGTGGGTAGTTCTTGGCTTATCAACCTGACACATCTTGAATACTTGTTTTCTGCTTCAAGCAATTGTCATATAATGAAGTATATTTTTGTTTCTTTTATTGTGCTATGACAGATATTTACACTGTCAGCAGTGCCACTGAAAAGAATGCCAAAAGCCATTGTGGAGTGCTTTTCTGTCTTGAGACCAGGAGGCTTGCTCTTATTTAGGGACTATGGTAATTGATTAACAACCAGTACTGCATGGACAATCAATCTTTTTCTTTTCTTTTCTTTTCTTTCTCTTTTTTTTTGGGTGGTCACACTGAGGAACTTCTGCCCTATTTAGTCTAATGTTGAGTACACGATCATGATTGTTTTTAATCCACAGAGATACCTCTATCCTTAATTTCCTCCTTTCATTTGTTCACTGTGAGGCTACAAAGATGTCTCACTTGTACTAATAAATGGTTAATGAAGGCCTATATGACATGACCATGTTGCGATTTGAGTCAGAGCAGAGAGTGGGATTTCGAGAGTACATGCGAGCAGATGGAACTCACTCTTATTTCTTCTGCCTGGATACAGTCAGAGATCTCTTTGTGGCTGCGGGCTTTATTGAGGTGCTGACTCTTCTATTCCTTTGCTATAAAAAGTTTTCATTTCAGTGCAGTTTACTGTGTAAGATAAAATGTACCATCAATTTCCATTTAGCTGCCATATTTTGGTGTTAAATATCTGCAGGAGAAAAGGCCTTTGCAATCATTTGACATAGAATGCTTTTGTTTTGTCTTAATTTGCTTATTGTATATGATATCTACATCCCCAATTAAATATATGCTCTTCATTTGTAGGGAGACTCTAAGTTAGAAGGTATTGTGCCGGACATTATATTCAATAAGTCTTTGACAAATGCATTGGTTTGACTGTGGAACTGCAGCTTGAGCTGGAGTATTGCTGCATCAAGTCAACAAATCGCCGAAAAGGGAAAAGCATGCTAAGGGTATGGGTTCATGGGAAGTTCCAGAAGCCAATTCCCATGTAAATGGGGGCAGTCTAGGTGCTTCCGTTGAGGTCATTTTCAAGAGTGGTACTCATCTGTCTCATGGCAATATTACATGACAAGTTGTTCACTTATTGGGACAAGGCTAATGGAATCCTATCAGATTAATGGCATCTCAATCAGCATTTTGTGCTCCATTTGATAGCCAGAGGGACGAGAGTGACTCTATACCCTTTTGGACCTCCAATTGGCTACTTGTTTGGTATACCAAAATGATTTCAGTGGATTGGAATTCAAGATTACTTGGGAAAAGGGTGATTAATTATTCTTTGATTGTTCATTCTTCTCATGTTGCATACTGAATTTTGTTGTATTTGTTGTCCTTGTATTGGTTACATCATTTTCTGGTTACCTTGCATCTCTAGACCGGTTGTGTGTGGTCAGGCCGGTCCGGTCCACCCTTGAACGGGCTTATTATTTCCCTATCCATTGCTAATACTAATGGTATTGTGTGACAATGTTTTGTATATAGGAGTAGACAGTACGTCGAAGTTAAATATTTTATTGAGAATGAATAATACATTAAATTTATATATATATATTTAAAAGAAATGTATTAAAATTAATTATTTAATAAATAATAATCAGTATATATACATAAAAATTTAAAATAATGTCATATTTATTATTAAATTAAAAAATTAATAATTATAATTTATCTAAAATATGTATAAAAAGAATATGTACATAATTTTAAAATTAAATATATTTTAAAAAAAATTCTTATAAATTGTGCGTGAAAAAGTTACTTGTAAAGTACTTTCAAGGTTTTACGGATAATACGCAAGAAATCTATAAATTGGCAACAATTGTCTAGTGCAAGATTAAAAGTTATTTTACAAGATTAGGGTCGTGTGTATCGGCCATCTTTCTATTAGTAAGTTTCACAAGATGCCCCATTAGATGGTTCGGCCGATTAATCTCATAACCATACAAAATTAGTCCGAATAAGCAGCAATCGGATCAACATGAATTTGACTTGAATTAGTAATGAGGTCAAGGACGCATGGGGCCAGCCTGTTCTAAAGTATTGTCAAAGCAAGGGCTACATGAATGCGGTTAATTTTATTGTCTTAAATGCAAATTCACATTATAGTTATTGGATGCAAATTTGTTATTTTGTTTATTGATCAATATTATAAATTAAAATATTTAAAATATATAATTAATAATTATGAAAGTGTTCTGAGATGTCAACTCACCGTGTACCCCACAATTGAAAGTTGGAACTGTGGTCGGGTGCCATTTGTCTTTCAGAGTGAGGTTCGAGCAGAGCCAAGCGGACGGACGGCCGACTTAGAATGTGACTCTCAATCCATGGGCCGGTGATTGCTTATGAGGCCCAAGCCCGGTTAATGTCTTGATCGAGTAATTAACACGATGATTACTCAGTTTGGTCTCGAACCACCCGTTAATTACTAAGATTAATGCTGGAAGGGATAAATCCAGAAATTCCCCCCCCCCAAAAAAAAGGGGGGGGGGATCCAACAAAATTCATGAAGAAGTAAAGGGTTTCAAGATAAAGTGCAAATGGTATGGCAAATCATTCCGTGTACGAGCGAGCCCACCAAATTGGGATCCAATCATCGATGCTTAATGAAAATAAAGAACTTTTTGTTACGCATAATAATTTTGAGACTCGAGCTCAACAAACGATGCTAATATCATTTGAACCAACACTCATTGGCTACGTTTTAATTTTCTAGTAATATGAGTGTCACGTAGGACAAAAAGGGGTATTGGGGTCCTCAATGGTATTTGCATTCGCCGCAGGCAAACCAAGACTGCGACCGAAGTGGTCACTAGTTTCCCAAGTGCAAACACGGGACACAGATGGACCAACCGTGGCCGGATTCGGGGCCGGGTCTCTTTTTTTGGGGGACTTGCTAAGATGCTACCCTCGCCATCTATCATGTTTTTGTTTGAAAAGTCAACGTAGATCTAACCACGGGACCCATGTTTCCTTTGTTCTCTCTGTAATCAGCTTTCATGGACGTAGGAGGCTACCACTGCCAAAAATTGACCCGTTTCCCTTCGACATCTGCACCTTTGAACCCAAATTTTCTCTGACTCGTGTATTTCTTTTGTCGTTACTTTTAGAGAAGAGAATTACATCACTCACCACCACCACTCCCTCTAATATACTATTTATTATATTTATAAATTAAAATTAAATTATTTATTATTTATTATTTTCAATTAAACATTGTTATTGTAATATTATTAAATTTATATAATTTTTTTTATATTTAATTTTAATATTAATACACATAAAATTTAATATTATATTTCAGTAAAAATTTTAATTATACTAAAATGAACAAAATTAAAAAAAATTAAATTAATATTAAAAATTGTTATTTTAATTATTAATTCGAATGATTTATCTTATTTTTACAAAAATATTTTATTATTGTATAAATACATCCTATTGTTAAGACAAGAGAAATGAAGCAAGTTGTTTGTACATCGTGATTTGTATTATTAGTTATGATTCTTATTATTAGTTATAATTATTTATTGACTTATAATAAAAATACAAGAAAAAATAATTTTGGCACTATAACTTATTATAAATTTGTGTTTGACTCATATTTGAAAAAAACTATATTCATGAAATATTTTAGCATATAAAGTCAAAATCTATAAATGAGATAATCGTGAAATCAAAAATAGAGAAATAAATAAATAAAACCCCACTAAATCTAGGGACGGATATGGATCAATATATGTATGTAGAGACCTCTTAATGTACTAGACTAGAGGTAGGGCAATGACCAAGTGGCGTGCCGAAATTCGAGTTACATAACAAGAAAATAAAATAGTCAGCGAGGGGGGGTAGTCCATCGGTTGAAACTTAAGAATTCAAATTTCAAATCGAAAGTCTCCTATTTAAATCTATTGTATGGGAGGTGAAAATATTTGTCAAAGAGTAGCGTCGAGTCTTTCACAATTTTCTCATAACACCGTTCTTTATTTGTCGTGCCATGGGGTGTGTGTGTGTGTGTGTGTGTGTGTGTGTGTGTGTGTGTGTGTGTGCGCGTGCGTACATACTGTGTCATGGTTTGTCTTGTAGCAAAGTTATCCATTTAGATATGTAGAACAGGCAATTTAATTTGATTTAGCCTGCTGGTGAATCAACAAAAGCGAAGAAACGTAAATACATATTATCAACCCTTGCTTTCGCAATACTGCAGCAGTTAGATATCAATCTTTTCTTCGATTCGCATATCCAGTTCCTACATACATTCAAATCGTTGATATAATGCCATATCATATCACGTATGACAAAGAGAAAGTCTAAAATATTTTAGTTCGACTTGCACACCCTATTCCAATTCAAAATAGCGCTTATTAATCAGTACAATATTCGTTCAGGAAGGCTAGCTGCCAAGTAGCTGGCCATATAATATAAATGCCTTCGGTGTAATTTAAGAGTGAATGCGGTGGTCATATCACTATAAATATGATTAACCAAGTCAATGACAAACATTAATTATTCATGCTTCTTATACAAATGGAAACCTTTAGATTAACGTGACGAATATAAATCAACCTTTATTATATGGATGCAATTAATTTAACATATTATAAAGATAAATTTATGTTGTATTATTATAATTCTTATAATATATATTTGTGATTCATATTGGTAATTTTGATCGCGTATTAAAAATTTAAAATTATAAAACAAAAAAAAAAACTATAATAATATAATATATTAACCTTTGTCCACTGGTATAAAAGATGCAGTGCAATTGGCAACCGGATGTACGTGGAGATGAGTACAAAAACAGCTGAAGAAGAAAGCACAACCTTTCAGAGACGTTAGGTCAAGAGGCACCTAATCCGGCCGGACGCAGCGTGCACTCTACGCCAAGGAGCATGCGACGAATGGGATTTTCTTTTTTAATACGTAGTTGCAGCATTGAGGAGATGGAAAGTCTAATTTCAATTGCAGACGCATGATTCCTTCCCCCTCTCCCTCTCCTCCCCCCATTATTATTATTATTATTATTATTATTATTATTAAATTAATTGTAGCTTTGCTTATCTATAATTAATCTGATTAAGGCTAGTTGTGGTCCATATTTCCTTAATGCTGGCTTTGTTTGTTGGAGTCTTGTACTTAGCTGGTTAATTGGACTTTTGAAATAGAACAGTGGTTGGAAAATGTTGGTAAAATAACACTATAGAAAGGGGGCCTTTAAACAATAAAAGCTGGAGCTGTTGGTGATTATTTTAATTAAAGTGAGATAGGTTTAATTATTAAACCCAAAGGTGGGCACAAAGTGCACGGCTGCTTTACCATAGAATGTTGTATCTATGCAAGTGGCTAGGCTATAGCAAATAATAAAATGGGGGTTCATTACAATGGCATGTGAATCCATGTGAAAAGGGTCCTTTATGTTGCTAAAAATTCTTGGATCCTCTGAGTGTCAACAAAACATCCTCTCAGGAACATTGCACTGATCCTAACCAGAACTTGTGCTTAGTGCCCTTCTCTTTCCGACCAACTACATAAGCAACATGTTATCAATATGAGAACTTATCTTCTGCAACATCACAATTCTCCCATTCCCATTGCAAACTAAGATCTAATTTCAGAAACGAAAGAAGGATGCAATTTTCATGACTATGTATGCAATGGACAGATGCGTGCCTTTCTCAGATATCCATTTCCTTCCAAAGTCAGCATCAAGGTATATATGGATTGCATGAATGAAATTTTGTATCTGTTGCTGGTTACTGTTACTAACCAACAATAGCAACATTAAACAGCCAAAACGAACACCCCCCCAAACATCATACCAACTAAACTTTAATTGTTAATATCATGAAACATCATACCATTTCAATAGTTTAATAGCCATTAAATAAAAGTGCTTCAACTGGAATGCAAGGCCACATTGCACTTGCAAATTCAATAGTCTTAGAGTTGTCATCTTCACCAAAAACTGCCGTCACCGCTACAGACTACTGTTCAAGGCAGTCAATCCTTTGTGCACACACATGGCACGGTTACCCCTTTTTCTTACTTTCACAGCTTCCAACTTTGAAAGAGAAATGTATACCCTGCATAATAACTGCATCTAGTCTTAACAATTGACTGAGACTGAAGAAGAGAAGAATAAATGCCTCATATTTTTATCTTCTTCCTTACAGTTGTTTTTCCTTGCACCGTCAAAATATCAAATCGAAAATTTCCTCCCATCTGTCACTTCTTCTATAACATTTAGTTTTCACCTTGGATGTATGTTTCATTGATGCAAGCTTACTCCATTGAAGTACACTCAGAATCACTGTTGAAGATTTGGTGACAGTGAACATGTTATAATGTCATATGGCATCCAGATTGCTTTTTTTTTTTTTTTGTAAGTAACTAATATGGACATATGAAGTGCTTGTAACGGTATGATTACTCCTTTATTACCTGTAAGTCATATGTTTGATTTGTAAAAATAATTTTTTTATAAAAATAAGAATAAAGTTAAGTACATCAAATATTTTGAAATACCACAAATACTTCATGTTGGGAACGTTCTTTAATTAACATGGACATATAAACATACCAAGTGTTGAAATGGTGTACCGTATTACAAATTATACTCTTTTTGTGTGTGTGTGTGATGGACTCATGGTAGTGAAAATATGAGAGTTTTCCCCATATATTCAGGAGTCTTCAGAGTAGAGATGATGAGGAACAAGAGAAGGGAAGGTTTTCTCAGGATTGAGTGGATGTTAGATGTCTAGGAAATAACTTAGAGAAACAGCAAGAGAATGTCCATTTGTAAAATTAAGCATTATAGAGGAGGCAATTGAGTTACACTCAGAATTGGAGGATTAAAAACTGTTAATAATTTCAATAAGACTTTGGTCAAGTATAGAGGGAAGCAGGAGTTTCTTTGGTGCAATTGAATGAGCCCCATTAGATCGGCAAGGCCAATTTCATCAATTATAAGCACTGCAGCATGCGTAATCCCATTCAATTTGTAGAATCAAACAAATCAAAAGATATGGAAAGTTGAATCTCGTGGAACTCAAGTCTCAGTCAGTCTATTAAACCCTATTGAAGAAAAGAGAGAAACAAGCCCACAGAATTAAAAGTTGGAGGCACATGGCCACAGGAGTAATGTAAAATTTACAGGACACACAGTCACACAGATGATGAATTTTCTTCATTATTCCTTATTCCTTCAATAACTTACCTAGTTGAATCCCAAATGCTCAGCCCCCTGAGCGAAGATGAATCTCCCAAGCCATATCCCTTCGACACTTTCTCTAATAGGGCGGCCTTCCATGAGCCCATCCATATCCCTCATGGCTCAATTGCCCCCCATTAGGCACCAAGTTTGGAGACAAATTATACAAAGGCATTGATGTGGCCGGATCCCCCATACCTGCGCCGCCACCTTCACCGCTGCCGCCACTAGGATGCGCTTGAGTCCCGCCGCTACCTTCCTCTTCCTCCTCCAAGGGCAATCTTTCGTAAGTAGCATTTGAGAAAGCTGCCGCAATCACTATCACAGGGCCTGATGCCACAAGTGATCCAACCACACTACCTCCAACCACTTGACCTTGCCCTCCGGCTAGATATATGGTCAATCCTGCTGCCCCAGGAGGCGCCGGTCCCGGTAAGAAAGCTCCTGTCAACGACAAAATTTCAAATCTTCCATGAAGTGCCACAACAGCCCCAGGTGCAGAAGGTTGCTTGAGGGTTACATTTGTGACCACGCCATTCCCACTAAGCACACAAATCCCTCTTTGCCTTTTTCTTGCAAAGCAAGCTAAACTGTCAACAACATCAGACCCACTAGCTATTTCCAATACATGACTTTTGAGGGCATTAGGGCTGTCTCTAGTGACAAAAATAGGTGGCTTAGGCTTGTTCTTGGATCCCGGCGGCCGGCCTCTTGGACGGCGACTGGGGACTTCTATGGCACCTTCTTTAGGCTCATCACTATGCTCTCTTTCCTCATCTTGATCTTCTTCTCTTCCCATGCCACCCTCTGGTTCTCTCATGCTAGTGGACATGGATATACCTAGATCTGGCTTCTTCATGGGAGATGATGATGAGCTGGTTTCCAATCCTGGCAACCCCACTTGCCCGGTCCACCACGGGTTCGCCATGGCAGTCTGAAAAATAAGCAAGTTGATCAACAACCAAGGATCAATCAACCCCAAGATTAGTACTTTTCTTTTGGATCTAAACGCATCTATGTAGAACTCTGGAGTGGATGTAGTTCGAAGAAGGAGAACATAGCACACATCTAGCTATACAGTTTGGACTTTGGAGTGGATGTAAATCGAAGAATGAAGTGGAGATAACAAGAAAGAGAAAATCAATTTGCATTCGCTTTCTTTTCAAAAGACAGTAACAAAGAAAGGTAGCTAGTTGCTAATATATATATCGAGAGAGAGAAACCTAAAAAAATGAAACTAGAAGTAAAGCAGAGAGAGAGAGAGAGAGAGAGAGAGAGAGAAAGAGAGAACAAGAGAGAGAACTCAGAACACTTGTGATTGAAACAAGATAGAAAACGACCCTAGAGAGCCTCTTATCTTGGATCAACATTATTGGCTGCATATGGATGTGTTTTTGCGTTTGCCTTGAATTGGGTAGTGTTAAAGATCTTGTATTTTTCTCCCAATATAATATAGTATGGTTTTGGGGTCTATACACATCTCTCTTTATCTTCATTTTTATTCTATATCTAACACCTCTCCAATGGTGTTAAATATATAAAAGCCGTGAGATAGACGCAAATGTGTGTTAAATTATTATATTTTTCGGCTGTTAGAAGTGTATTTATGATTTTCATTTTTAATTAAAATTATATACGAAAAGATTAAAACTATATGCAACTAACACTTAGTGTAATATGCGATTTATTTTTATTTATTTATTTATTTATTTATTTTTAAGAATCAGTGCCATATGTGAGTTTGTTTCTGAAATGCACATTCCTATATTGCTGAGGAATGGGAATTGAGAAGGAGATGATCAGCTTGGGAACTAAGACTTTAGATGTAGGGCTGCGTGCTCTTAATATAAAATGGTGGGATCCACGTACTCCTCTTGTGTCTTGACACTTTCAAGAGATGCTGTGTCAAATTGATAATATATAAATGTTATAAAATTTGGTCAAAAGAAAAATGATATGTATAATATAATAATAATAATAATAATAATATATGTAGATGTTATCTGCGAATGTAATAATAGATAATTATAGTCTGGATAAAATATTGCAATTGTTGTTGAATTGCTTGTGTGTCATTGGCGACCCAAGATTTTTATTTGATGTTGGACTTTCGCAACTTTAATTCATATTCAATAATCTTTTTGTTGCCTACTTTCTATCGTTGGAATGGCACATTAATGCTCCCATACAGACTTTATCAAAAAATAAAAAATAAAAAAGCCTTGCAAAAACACTAGAATGATAGTCGCCTGGTGTTTTACTCAAGAATCGCATCTGGGAGCCAATAGAGAGTGATCTTTTTTTTTTTTATATTTTTATATATGTAGCCTACGTTTCTTTTCAACTTTTTGATATGCTCGAACCCAAAAAAAAAAAAAAAAAGCCATCATTATTTATTATATATTAGCCTATGTGACAGACATACAGATTTATGCAATGCATTACATGAATCTAGTCAATAGTATTCTTGATTATCAATCAAAAATTTTAAAATATTAGGAGAGACTTTAAGAATTAATCAAACATTAAATGTTCGTCTGTGTCCTCGTGCAAAAGGTCATTAAACTTTAAATGTAAAAATTCAATGACGGTAGAATGGTTTGCATATTGACTTTATGAACTCTAACAGCATGTTAAAAAGTTAAACTCGAAATGTCAAATTGTTGAGTGAGATAAAAATGGTATCAGAGTTTATTTTATTTTGTAAATACTATAATTTACTCATTCATATCATGTTGTTAAAAAAAAAAAAGGTTGACCGGCTAAAAGAATCCGCCGGCCATAAGGCACTTCGTTGGCAAATTTATCGACGGTGAATATGCACCGGCGGGATAAAAAAAAAAAAAAGAAATGAAAGATTGTTGGCTCAGCGATGACCAAAGGATTCTCGCTAGCCACTAAACCCTTTACTGGCAGAATTTGTTGATGGGTGGTTGTCGATACTAAGTATAAGTCAGCTATTGTAATAATAATTGCTAGTATATTAGCTAGTGCCTACAAAATAGAAAATCAAATTTTGAAAATTTGTTACTCAACAAAGTAGCCTAACTTGAAAAGATTTGAATATTTAATTGTGATTTTTAATTATTAATTTTGATATTAATAAAATATTATACATGAACAATTGTAGTTATTAATTATAAGGCTAGGAGATCATCCAAAGATGAATCATTGCCAATAATTAATAACACTAAAGGGGATTGATTGATATATTGGGTAAATATGATTATATATCCAAAGATAACATTCATATTAACTCTAGTGTGATTAATTAATCTATCGAAATATATCTAAATTAGCATCATTATTGATTAAAATTATGTATTTAAGGATCACCCAAACGTAAACTTAAATACATAATCAAAGTTTGTAATGTATACATCTAAATCCATTAGAGTTTACTCAAAGTATTAATGTGTGAATTTGGATCATGTTTGCAGCTTCCAATAATGTTTTCGCCATAGGCAATGTGATGATCAAATTCAATGGACTGAATTATGCAGAATGGTCTGAGCATATTCAGTTTCATTTAGGTGTTTTGGAATTGAACTCAACAGTCATCTCAGATAAAAAGCCTGCAACCATTACTGAGACCAGTACAGAATCCGATATAGTTGGCCTTTTCTGTCTTGTAGACCTCCGTAATGTCATTTCTTGTGGTATCACTTGCTTATGGCTTTGGTGGCTCATAATGACCTAGAGCTCCGCCAAATGGATGTAAAGACAGCCTTTTTAAATGGCGACTTAGAAGAAGAAGTGTATATGGACCAACCTGAAAGTTTCATAACCATAGGGCAAGAAAATTTGGTGTGTAAATTAAAGAAATCGATATATAGATTGAAACAAGCTTCTCGATAATGGTATATTAAGTTCAATAATACCATTACGTCATATGGTTTTGTAGAGAACACCGTTGATCGGTGCATCTATATGAAGGTCAGTGGGAGCAAGTTCATTATATTAGTCTTATATGTCGATGACATTCTTTTGGCTGCTAATGACATGGGTTTGTTACATGATGTTAAGAAATTTCCCTCTGAAACTTTTGAAATGAAAGATATGAACGAGGCATCCTATGTAATAGGAATAGAAATATTCCATAATAGATCACAAGGATTGTTAGGACTACCTCAGAAAGGCTATATCAATAAAGTATTAGAGAGATTTAGAATGGAAAATTGCTCTACAGGAATAGTTCCAATTCAGAAAGAGGACAAGTTCAGTGAATTGCAATGTCCAAAAAATAATTTGGAACGAAAATCATTAGAATTCATTCCCTATGCATCGCTGGTTGGAAGTTTGATGTATACTTAAACATGTACTCGGCCAGATATTAGTTTCGCTGTTGGAATATTAGGCTGATATCAAAATAATCCTGGAATGGATCATTGGAAAGTTGGAAAAAAAGTACTTAGGTACTTACAAGGCACTAAGGATTATATGCTTACTTATAAAAGATCAAGTCATCTTGAAGTAGTAGGCTACTCAGATTCAGATTATGCTGGATATGTAGACTTGAGGAAGTCTACATATGGTTACATGTTTCTGTTGGCTGGAGGAGCAGTTTCATGGAAAAGTAGGAAGCAGTCTGTCATTACTACTTCCGCTATGAAAGCTAAATTTGTAGCATGCTTTGAGACTACTGTTCATGCATTATGGTTGCGAGATGTTGTCTTAAGGCTTAATTTAGTTGACAATATAGAAAGGCCGTTAAGAATTTATTGTGATAATTCTGCAGCTGTTTTCTTCTCTAAGAATGATAGGTACTCCAAAGGTGTGAAACATATGGATTTGAAATACTTATCTGTTAAGGAAGAAGTGCAAAACCAAAGAGTGTCTATTAAGCATATTAGTACTGAATTGATGATAGCGGATCCGTTAACTAAAGGTTTGCCACCAAAAACATTTACTGGACATGTTGAACGGATGGACATTTTGGACAGATCCACATTCTCTTGAAAGTTAATGTCTTGTACTGCTCATATCATTGTGACACTTATGAATTCAATTAAAGCTATGGTTTTACTTGCGCTTTGTTATCTCCATTTAGTTGTATACAGTTATGGTTTGTGAGATAACTAATAGCATATTTGAAAATGACAATTAAAGTTTCAATGTTCCTCGGTTGGACTATTATGAATTATGATGATTATGTGATACATGGAAGGAATCATGTCGCTAAAAGATATGTGACTGTCATGATCCAATTATTTTAATTCAATCAAGTATTATAGTTTGATAATCTTTAAGGATTGTGCACACTTATTTGTTATTAATTCATCAAGTCATAACATGGGCCAAGTGGAAGATTGTTAAATTAATTAACATGAGTGGCCCTTGTTATTTAAAATATGACCCAGTATAAAAGGTCTAATATGATAGTCGGTTGGACATAATGATAATTTGGGTCATTGGGTTTAAAATCCCTCCTCTCTCCCTATTTAACGATGACTGTTACAGAAAAAGATAACTGTTACAGGAAGGATAACTGCTATCCGAAAGAAGGGATAGTTTCCTAATTAAGAATAACTCTCTCAGAAAAGAGGGTAACGTTTGTCATTACGAATCTTTTCCTTCTTTTTACCATAAGAGAAAGCGAAAGGCAGTAAAAGGAAGAGTAGGAGAAAAGAGAAAAGAGAAAAACTTTTCAGAAACAAATCAGAAGACGATTCTTATCTCTGCAACAAAATCTCGATGTCATGGAAAACGGTACGTCAATTTTATTACAATTTGTGTATTAATATTCACATAAATAAAAGATCCTGTTTTATAAAAATATGAATTTTTCATGAAGAAAAATTCTAAAAAAATCCAACAGAAAATCAGTCTTTTATTAAATTTTAATATTTGTAAAAAAGAAAATTAATATTAGTTTTAACTAGAGAATTTAGCTATCCTTTGCATGTCAATCAGTCTCCTGGAGCGCTAGCTTTTTATAACCTTTATTAACCAATTTTTTCGCCGACTTGCTTCCTTCCCAAATCTTTATGCACCAATCATTAACATTCTACGTAGAATTATTTTATCAATTATTTAACTAATACATTCGTACTTTAATTCCTGCATTATAAACTTAATTACACTCATACTTCACACTTTTGTTAGTGCTCTTTGAAAACCTGCCAGTCTGCCACTACAAATTTAAATCTGAAGGCGGAGATGTGAGCTCCAACTTGTTGCAATATTTATTTTTCACCCATCTCGCTTTCCATTCTATTGTCTAGTTAGTTGTCAAAATCTTAAATGTTTATTATTAAATTAGCTTTGCATTGTTTTCTTAGAAATCTCTCTTAAAAATACAGAAGCTTCATTATATACAAACAAACTATATATATATATATATATCATCGTTCTAAAGACTAAATATGTATAGTATTGATCATATAAAAACATAGTATAAACGTATTAAATCAACCGCGCATATGTAACACTTTGGAAAATACCAATGTCAACACCATTAGGGATTATACCTGTTCTTGTCGTCATTTTTAATTTTGCAATAAAAAACAAAAAAAAACCAAAAAAAACAAAAATCATAACCGCAGTAAATCTTTTGCACCAGAGAACATAATGGGCCTCCTCAAAGCCCAAAAAGCTAAGCTGACCTGACTCCACCGGTAAAGAAGGCATGGACCAATTTAAAAACAATCTTTCCAACCGAAGAAACTTCTAACAAAGACTTCAAATTAATCTCACTATCTAATAATGGGCCTGAGAGATATAAAAGGCTTGAGATTAGTAAGGCCCAATCCAAATCCTAGCAGCAAAGCATATTCTTCCAGCAAAAGACGATTGAATTGAACACAAAAGCCATCTACGATCAACAATGTTAGAATTTTGATTCTTAATCAATAGATTCATAGATTGTATAGAAGCAATCCAAACTTCCCAAGAGAGAAAAGGGAAAGGATATAAAAAAGATGGGTGATAATCTGTTTGAAGGCCTGCCACCACCATCTCGTCAACAGCAACAAGATCAACAATTAGGAGAGAGTGGAGCATTGAAGACCACAATTATACCGCCGTCTCCACTCCCAGCACCTCCAAACCCAGTTTTGAAAAGTGCCCTCAAGCGCCCCAAACCCCAAGAAACCAACCCACAAGTGCAAGATGGTAACTTTCTGCATTCTTTCATGGATTATTTACCGCCCTCTGTGATTCTAGCTCACGGGTTTCCCTTCTCCAAGATGTTTGTTGGGTTTTGCTTTGTGGGGGTTTTCTTGTTTTTGGTGTGTAGAAAGGTGGAATCGTTTAACTGTGAAGCAAGAGAGGCGGTCTGACAACCTCAGTAGAATTCTACCCATATGGCTTTGAGGTTATAAAGACTACGCTTTTATCATTAATTGGCTTCCTGAATTGGTTGTCTGAATATTTATGTAGTTTCCTGCATATCTAGGAACTACATCGGATTATGGGGTTCTTAGGGTTATTCTTGCCGTGTTCGCCGCGTTGCAGCATTTTTGTTTCTTGTAGTTCATAGGCATCTTTTGTTGATTTGAGGTGGTCTGGAAGGAAAACTGTAAATCATAACTTAGAATGATTGAGGACAACATGATTTTCACCACCTGTCATTATGGGAAACTTGGGATTGTGTGAGTTAGGCACATGGTTTCATATTCAAATTCCCCCGTGGAAACCATGGTGGTAAGATCATGCTAGCAACCTGGCGTTTGCCAAATTCCTTGTCATAAAAAACAGAAATGCATAATTTTCACCACATAGACCTACTGTGAAAGAACCCCAGTTGCTGGTATGACTTTGTGGTAATAATAATGCTCTTTTAGAAACTCAGATATTGGTTTTCTATCTTTTGTACTTCGAAACTGGTAATTATTTGTAAATAGAAGTTAATTTTCTAGTACAATTCGCAGACACTGCAACTGAAAAATCCACTGGTTCATCAAAGCGGTTGAGGTTTAAAACCACATCTGATACATCAGAGGCACAAGTTATACAGGCAATGCAGAAAATAGCATCTCATATCAAGAACCCAACAAAGCTTGCTAAAGCTTCTAAGCTTGCCATACAGCTGATTCAGGCTGGAAGTGTGAAGCCAGGAACTAGTGACCACTTCTTTGCCATACTTGAGGCAGCAATGTCCTCAAATACCTCTTGTACTGATCCTTCTGTGGGGGCAGATTATCATGCATTGTTCTCGGCAGCTCAAGATGCATCTGAAGTAAGTACATTATGTGTGGTTGCAATGTGAAATTTCATTTTGTCAATTAGAAGAAAGCTCTCCTTTGAAGTTTAGAGGCTTAGTTGACTTTATCTTCTTTGTGCAGTTCCTTAATAAAAAGCAGGAGCATATATTAGCTACATGGACAATTAGAGCAGTGGTGGCAAATGACTTATTCACTGATGACAGCTTTGTGGTGCGCACTTTATTTCTCTTAGATCTCATTGCGAAGAATTCGTAGCAGATCTTACACTTCTTCATTTTTGTCATACTTATTTTAGCAGTGCCTATTATCACCAAGTTATTTTTCTGTGGTAACCTTTAGAAATAAATTTTTCTTGTCTTGGCTTTTTTTGTGGTAAAGCATGGGCCAATGATTAGCAATCACTAGCTTGCATGTCTTCGATTTTTTCTGTTCTTTCTGTGTTCCAATTTCTTCATATTGAACTGACTGTATGTTATCTTGGGAACTTGAAAATTGTTGTATTGACCTTGTCTAAAATTTGCTTGTGCAAATGGTTTTCTGGACTATCATATAGTTTTCGAAAACAGCCACACGCATAAAATATGCCATCGTTGAGCTTCCTATTGCAACGGAGGATGATGACACAGAGGAAGCCGCTGCTCTAAAAGATGAGACTGGAACAACTGACGTAGATAGTGATAGAAAGCAGGATGGATCTCTGGGTGCTCCAGCCGAAGACACTGAGAAGGAGTCTGATCCGTTCGGGCTTGATGCTTTTATTCCAAGCATATTGAAGAAAGATGAAAGGCCAAAGGGAAAGAAAGACACAGCAGCCAAGATTAAAAAGGAAGAGGAAGAATCAAAGAGATTCCTTAGATCTCAGAGAGAAGCCCTGATTAGTTGTTTAGAGATTGCTGCGCGTCGTTACAAGACTCCATGGTAAAAGTTTATGCCTTAGCTTGCTGCTGGAACTTTCTCATATTTATAAATCCTAAACAGCATAATAAGCTAGATTTTTGACTGAAGAATTCGAATCTTTTCTACTCAGGTGCCAAACAGTGATAGACATTTTGGTAAAGCATGCTTTTGACAATGTTGCAAGGTTCACATCCCAACAAAGAGATGCCATTGAAAAACTGTGGGCTTCCATACGAGAACAACAAACACGCCGGAAGCACGGGAAATCAGTAACTGGGAAACTGGATGTGACTGCTTTTGAATGGCTTCAAGAAAAGTATGCCACTGAGAAGATCAGTATTCGGCATTCTGTTGGTGGCAGTGGAGATCGTCGGGCTGAACAATGGCTTGGTTAACACTGTATGCCCTGATACTGAAAGAGGGGGAAAAAAAAAATTGAATTGTTCCATAATGTTTCAACTGAAATGCATTACAATGTATAACCTTCTTTCTGGGCACAAATGTGAAACATGTATTGTTATGAACTCCAAAGGCCAATGGGTTCTGGAGGTTTCTCTCCAATCTAGGAGCACAATGTATCCTAGTTTATGGTCTAGCTTATCGTTGTCCTGGATATTGACTGTGGCCTGATGTTTGCACAATGACTTGCGGGGAAGGGCTGAGCACGTTTATGACATGGAATTTTCTGCAGACCTTGTCACTCCGATGATGCAGGGCATGCTGAAAAGCCAATAGGGCTAATTATACTTATAATTACGGACATGGTTTTAATTTTTAAGTAGATATATAATAAAAGTTTATGACTAATTTATAGACTAAAAAAAACTAATTTAAAGTACTTAAAATTAAAATAATTTAAAATTTGAGAGATCTTAAAATTTAAGATATATTCGAACTTTATGTCTTATTAATTTAATGTTGGTCTTCCTTTGGACATCAAATTTGAAAGATTTAAGCAATCTGCGAGGCAAGCAAAGAAATTTATGAAAAGATTAGGGGTGACAGCGCTAAAGAGGGGGAATTCCAAGATAAACCCCTGAAAACCCTTCTCCTCGGAACTTGCAGCTAAAACCCTTGCAGTCCATATCTCCAATCAAGCAGCGTCGCCAGGTCCATTCTCAACTCAAAGGTGAGCACTTCTATTCTTCTGCTTTCTATCTTATTCTAACCCTTCTAAGAAATTGAGTCCTTAATCAATAAAGGCTTCGCCTTTGATAGACAGACAGATAATTGTGCGTGTGTGTGTGTGTGTTAGAGCACATATCGAAGGTTTGCAGCTGATACTTTTATAAAGATCTGTGAGCTCAAAACCTGTGCAATATCGTAAATCATCCATTAAAAGGAGGACTCTTTTGCTATAACTCACTCTTGTCCTGGTGGGTTGGGTATTGGATGATGCACATTTTCCGACCCTTTTGCTATCTGTAATTGTAAGTGTTTGAGTAATGCTTATTTTGGTTAATATCGGTATATATGTGAATTCGTGGGCTTGGTTCATGTTTGAATTATGTTTGTAAATGTTTCTGTTGTGTAGAATGACTGTTACTGTCATATTTTACTTTTTATTACGCCAATTTGCAGAGCAAGGGCGTCTGCAAAATGGTGAAATGCGATAACAGTAGCAATTCTCCGTGCCTGTCAAATCTGTTGTTCGATTTGGTAAGGCCTTGAACAAGTTGCCATATTTCTTGTCTTCTCAATTTGTTCATTTAGAAATTGTATGACAACATATTTTAGAGTACATTGGCTGTGTTTTTGTTTCCTGACCATATATGTGTAATGAAACTCTTTTAATTAAGCCAATTTGCAGAGCAAGGGCATCATTTATGGCATAATTTGCATTGAAGGTTAGCAGTAGTTGTAGCAGTTCTCCGTGCCTACCAAATCTCTTGTTTTGATGTGGCCTTGAACAAGTTGCTACATTTTTTTTTTTTTCCATTTGGAGAATTATTATGTGAAATGGGTATTAAAGAATGCCCTTTCTTTTACTTTTGCGAATTTTTTTTCCCTGGCATCTGTGCATGACATGAGTGGTTGTTTTGTTTTGGTCTTTGATTGTGAATCTCAAACCCTTGGATGAATTTTCATCCCGTGAACATGTATAGGTCTGAAAATCAAGTTTTTCAGGAATATGGAAGGAATTCTCTGATCTGATTTGTCTTTGAAGTATGCTTGGATGATAGGAATCAAACTTATATGCAATCTTGCTAAATCAGATTAGTTACTGAATTGTTGTTTCTGTTTTAATGTTTTACAGCTGTCTAAATTTGCTCGTTCAAGATGTCAACTCAAGGGTTTTCTTCGACATTCTTATTGGCAAAATGAAAGCTGGTAGAGTAGTGATGGAGCTCTTTGCCGATGTTACTCCAAAAACCGCTGAAAATTTTCATGCCCTCTGCACAGGAGCAAAGGGAATAGGGAAATCTGGAAAGCCATTAAACTACAAGGTCTTAACCTTCCACCGCATTATCCCCAGCTTCATGTGTCAGGGTGGAGATCATGCTGGGGGAATGGTACTGGAGGAGAATCTATTTATGGGGCAAAGTTTGCAGATGAAATCTTTAAGCTGGAGCATAATGGGCCCGGTATCCTTTCTATGGCAAATACTGGACCAAATGCTAATGGTTTGCAATTCTCATAGTGGCTTGATGGGAAACGTGTGGTCTCTGGGCAAGTTGTTGATGGATATGGTGCTGTGAAGGAAATGGACAAGGTGGACAGACAAAGTGGGGCGATTTCACAAACTGTCAAGAGGCTTTTTAGGGGTGGGAGCTAGCATAATTTCGAGAGTAACTTTAGACAACGTTAAACCGTCGTTTAAAGTTGAAGGCTAAGTCAATGGTTTTTAATCTTCGAAACCGTTACCTTCTAATGCAAATTAGGCAACGGTTTCAATGGTAGCAGTCGCAATATCTCCAACTCCATGTTGTGTTCAACATAAATGATCCGAGGTCAAATGTTAAGACGGTTTGACCCTAGCCATATTAACCCGCGTTGTTTAAAATGTGACGGGAAGACTGGTAAATGGTATTCCTACAGACAACACTTCGAGCCTTAGATTGGGAGAGAGAGAGAGAGAGAGAGAGAGAGAGAGGAGGGAGAGGAAGATAAGATAATGGGGGGAAAAAAAAAAGTATTTTCACACTATATTGTGAGTTGGGTTTAATTCAACTCACTGGAAGAACATACTCCGTAAGATGGGAGAGAGCAAATAACTATTCTTACAATTCTACTTGTGTAAGATGTGCGGTTAGTTTCACTAAATATCTGGGCAAAAGGTGGACGCAAATGTATTCCCGCATCCATGCCTGCCTCATTGGCGGCTGTGCTGGGCCTTGACCCATAAAGACTTTGGATCATTCCACGATGGCTGCACGACCATGCCAGTGGTCCAGCCGCCGCCCATTCACCCATCTATATCTACCATTTGCGACGGGCATTCCCGCATGAACCTGATCCTTTTATTCTTGGCCTACTCTGGAGGCCGAATATTCCTGCTATGACCTCTCGATCAGTCTTCGGACGGTACAGACAAAAAGTCGAGAACTATATATCCCCAGTACTCTCACCGCACTCCTTAACCAATCATATCTTTTTCTGAGCAAACAACATGATGGCGTAAACTTCATGGTTGGGAAGGCAAGTTTTCTTGGTTCGTGTCAAATACATTAGCTTTTGTGTTGATTTTGAACCATCCTCAAAGTTCCCAGCTCTCTTTTCCTTCTCTACTCTAATCCTTTCTAATTGTATTTTCATTGCAACGCGGTGTGATTGTGAGAAATTCAGCAATTTAAGTACAGATTCTGTTCAAACTTAAAATTCAATATTGGTTAGTTCATCTCCTTTTTCTTCATTTACTAATACTTTAATTGAGGTAAGCCATATTTATGCTCCATTTTACAAAAGAGTCAAATGGGGTAACTAGTTTAAGCGAAAGCTGTAAGCTTGCAAGGTTTCCGCCACAACAATTCTGCAACATAGTGTTGCAATTGTCTCTCTTTCTCGATTTTTGCGCGATTAATGTCTTTTCACCTTTGTCTTTACTGTTCTTCTTTGGTTCCATTGAAGTCTTTTCTTCCCTTTGACAGAGTATCCTAGACTTATTAAGCACAAGATTTATTGCAAGTTGATATATCATAAACAAAATGATGCGGAACTCCGATCTGCAGCTAAACTCAACTGGAAATGGATCAAGTTATGATAGAAAGAAGGAACTAAAAGCATTTGATGAATCGAAAGCCGGTGTTAAAGGGCTTGTTGATGCTGGAATTGTGAAAGTCCCTTCTATCTTTGTCCTCCCACCTAGTGAAGTCCCTTTTGAGAAATCAGCTTCGGGTGCAACCTGTGCCCTCAATTTCCCTGTGATAGACCTCAAGGACGTTCATACAGATGGCATTCGCCATGAAAAAATTGTCGAAGAAGTTCGGCAGGCTTCAGAGAGATGGGGGTTTTTCCAAGTTGTGAACCATGGGGTATCCAATGACATCATGGCCGAGATGATTGAGGGAGTGCGTAGATTTCATGAACAACAAAAGGAGGTGAAAATGGAGTACTACAATCGTGATAATGATAAGAAGGTGAGGTTCATCAGCAACAACGACCTTTACGTTTCAAAAACTGCAAACTGGAGGGATGGTTTATATCTCTTTGCTGAGGTTGCATCTCTGGCTCCTGAAGAAATTCCAGAAGTTTGCAGGTAATTCTTGGTTCCCATGTTTCATTAAGTTAGAGCTGAATGTTATATAGTTTTTAATTTCCACTCACAAATGTCCTTCCACATTCCAGACAGATAGTGATCGAGTACTCAGAACACGTCAAAAAGTTGGGACTCACCATTTTTCAGCTTCTGTCAGAGGCACTTGGTCTCAACCCTTGCTATCTGGTTGACTTTGACTGTGCTAAAGGGCACTATATGGGATGCCATTACTATCCAGCATGCCCTGAGCCCAATCGAACCCTGGGAACCTCTGGGCACACAGATCCTGGTTTCATGACCATTCTTTTGCAAAATCGCATTGGTGGCCTCCAGGTTCTTTTCGAAAATCATTGGGTTGATATCCCTCCAATTCCTGGTGCTTTTGTAGTGAATGTTGGCGACCTTCTTCAGGTAAACACAACACAATTGACTCTACTTACTGATCCTTATTTTGTCAACACTGATACTGTTTCTGGCCTGGCACTTTGAGGCTGATCTAATTCAGTATTGTGCTGGAACAGCTTATGTCAAATGATAAATTCAGGAGTGGCAAGCACAGGGTGCTGTCTAACCATATTGGCCCAAGAATATCAGTGGCTGCCTTCTTCACAAAGCGTTATTGTCCATCGGGTAGGCTTTATGGTCCGATAAAGGAATTGCTGTCGCAGGAAAATCCTCCTTTGTACCGGGAGGTTCTAGAGAGAGACTATTTTGGTCATTTCTACTCCAAGGGACTTGACAGTGTCATCCCTGCGCTTGATCACATCAGGTTGCATAATGGTAAATAAGAAGGGAAAAAGACAGAGAGCAAAGATTGGCAATTTTCCCATCAACCAAAACGAAAAATCAGCCTTTTTCTGATTGTCTTCCTCTCTTGAGCAACCAGGGAATGTTATTATATCTCCGTAATTATTGTAAGCCAATAATATTAACTTTGCTAGGATCATATCTCAGCAACTTAATGTTTTAGCAATTGTCCCCATGCTATACATGATGCATTCTTAGATTTGCACTTTTGCGGTGCTTTAGTGAACTGCTTAAAATGGACAGCGGAATGATTTGCACTGTATACTGCAGCTTGTACGCTGATGTGGACCTTTGTGCTTGAACCCAGTTGAACTCTATTAGCTTTGCTGGTCTGCATATTTTTCAATTTACTTTGGTCTGCTGGCTGGTGATTCAGTTCTCACCCGCAATCATCTGGGAAGAATTACTACTGAAACTTGTAATTCACTCGGTCGTACAATACTTTCTACGTTAAAGTGTAAAAGCAACGTATAAATTAGCTCACTCAAAATTTACGCTGACTTTTAGTGTAGAACGTGCATGATGTATAAACATCATGTGCTTCTGAATGAGAATCTAATAATTAACCTTGTTTCGCCAAGTAGAGCTCTGGGGTCAACAATTTGTTTGCCAATCCAATAAAATGTTCCAAAAGAGAGGAAAGCATGCCAGAACACAAGCAACAATAGAGTTAACTGTGCCTGCCGTTTCTCTATTGGTCACGTAGAGAGTTTCTGATTTGATGAGATACGCTGAAATAAAATGTATCGATCAATTCACTATAATTTATAGGAAAATATCAGTTAATTACAATTTTTGGGAAAGTATCGATTAACATTAACGGACCGAGGGGTCAATGTACCCGAACCCTCGAATTAATTGTCAGAAGACTACTGAGGGATCAATCTTTATATTGGCCATTATTCAGAAACATTGACTAAGTGGGGCTGCTGCAAAATGGAATAAACCAACCTAATGTGGACGATCCCCCCAAGTTAAAAAATTAAAAGGGACAGACCGAATCTTTATTGCCACGATAATTGTAGAAAAATCCGGTCCCTTGTATATACTTGAAAGTGGTTTTCGAATCAATGGGCTGATGTCCCTCCAATTCCTTTTTTGGACCCTTTGTTGTTCCAACATGTCAATTCTTGTCCCGTTTGTAGCTTTGATCTTTTGGGCTGTTTTTTTTTTTTTTTTATCCTTTGTTTTTGTATGTGGGGCGGCTTCCATCAAATAAAAAATTCCAGCGTGCTCAGCAAAGGGTGTCGGCTGAACACATTGGCCCAAGAATATTAATGCATTGATTTATTTTAAAGGAAACTTAATTATAAACGAGATCTGAGATTAAATTTTTAAATTTCATCTCAAGTTTCAGGCTTGTTAGCTACTGAGCTATGCCTTAGCGATGTGCATTGATTCTTTAGGAGTTGTCCGAGGAAACTCGTGCCAGGAAATTGTGACTGTATCACAATTCAAAATGGAACTGAGAAACCAAAATTAAAATCATTCATTCTCGGATTGTCAGCTGGGGACACCAAGCAGGGATCAATCTTGCTAAGACCCTATCCAGTGAGTACATTCAAAACATTGACTCAAGTCTACTCCCAAACAAACTTACTAAAAGTGCGTGCAGGACTTCCATATCGTGGGACTTTAAAAGGCCAGAGATATACACGATGTCAGTTCATTTTGAAAGGGAATATCGGAAAGGGAGGGACGAAGTACCACGTGGAACGAAAATGAAATTTTTAAAGAGTTATAAATTGAAATAATTAGAGAATATATCTAGTTGACTTAAAAAAAATATTATGAAAAGTGTGGTGTATATAATAATTAGAGTACAAATTTTGTTTTAAAAACAACAATATTACTATATAATTTGATGTCTATTTCAATTTTCAATTTTATATTTCAGTTTTTCAATATTATAATCATTTTTTTTGTTTTTTTTTGTTTTTTGTTTTTTTTTTTATGGCAAAGATACTTGAGTAAACAATTTGGTCCTGAGCATTAATTACAAAAAAAACTTATTTTCGTGGTGCTGCTTGGCCCAGCAGAGCTCTGTGGTCCATTATTCCTTGCTCTGGATAATCAGTACGTTGTGGTGCTCCTTTCAAGTCAACTGAAACTTAGCTGCTGGTAGGTTTGCTTATTCTTGTCATCTTCTGTGGCTTGGAAGAGTTCTAGACACCTTAAAACGTCTCAAGCTGCTAGTTCTTGAGCATTCAAACAGCATAAACGAAAAAACTGTTCAGCCCGTTGAACGTGAAACCGCCAATGAATTCAGCCGAAAACGGAACCTACTACGACAGAGAAAAAGAACTCAAGGCCTTCGACGAATCAAAAGCTGGAGTTAAGGGGCTTGTGGATGGAGGAATTGAGAAAATTCCATCCATCTTTGTAACGCCAGATGAAGTTTTTCCTGAAAGACCATGTTCGGGTCCAGCAGCCTGTCTCCAAATCCCAGTTATAGATCTCAAAGATGTGAACAAAAATGGCATTCGACATGAGGAAATAATTGAAGAAATTAAAAAGGCTTCAGAGACATGGGGATTCTTTCAAGTTGTGAACCATGGAATATCTGATGATGTTCTGAGTGAGATGATTGATGGGGTTCAAAGGTTTCATGAACAGCCAAAGGAGGTTAAAATGGGGTTTTATTCTCGTGACAACAACAGGAAAGTCAAGTTCAACAGCAACTTTGATCTTTATCAGGCTAAAGCTGCGAATTGGAGGGATACTCTGTTTTGTGTGATGGCACCGAATGCCCCTGATCCTCAAGAATTGCCAGCAGTTTGTAGGTAAAGTTCCTTTGGTTGTTATTAGAATTGCAAATACTAAGGGCAGTTTGTAAGAGCGAGCTTGAGATGTATAGACTCAAGATGCATACCTCGGGTTGGATTCTAAAACAGCATCAAACCTGATATAAATGGTCCACCCAACGTGCCATCTTTTAATCGTTAATCTGCCAGCAACTAAAAGGAAAACTTGGCGTTGAAGTGAAAAAAAAAAAACTGAAACTTGGGATGTAATGTATAGGTTCATAGACTAAAATAAGCATGTACAAACTCATCCGAAAGACATTCCTGTTTCATTTTTCTTCTCATGTACCTGGTTCTACAATTTTGCTTAATTAGAGGTATAATCGTACTTAAACTCCTAGATGTAGCAAAATCGTTGGCGTAAATCCATGTTCTTAAGAGTTTAGTCAACAGAATGCCTATACATATTGACATTATAGCAATTCAATATAAGGAGTTAAGGGTTATATGCAAACAGACTTATTTTTGTTTCAAAGGGTAGTTTGTTTCTGTAACTAACAAAAGGCAAAATAATTTAGTTTGGTTCTTATCGCAAGTGCAACGGTTTAGTTGAAAAATTTTCACTTAGGGGGATAGGTATTTGTCATTTGTATTAAGTTCATGGACTTAAGTAGGAATTTTTTCTTTCCCTCGATTAAATTTTCTAGTCTCTGACATTATAAATGTCTATTGACATTTTCCAGGGAGATAATGAGCGAGTATACAATGCAGGTAAAAAATTTGGGTCTTACACTTCTTGAGTTACTATCAGAGGGACTTGGGCTCAAGCCAAATCACTTAATCGACATGGGTTGTGCTAAAGGTCAATCCCTGGTGTGCCATTACTTCCCTGCATGCCCCGAGCCTGACAGAACTCTGGGCATCACTCCACATTCAGATCCTGATTTCTTCACTATCCTTCTGCAAGATCACGTTGGTGGCCTTCAAGTTTTTCACCAAAATATGTGGGTAGATATCCCTCCAGTGACAGGTGCTCTGGTAATAAATCTTGGTGACCTATTGCAGGTAAATAGAAACAAAAGGTACAGCAGAATTGACTTCTTTCATCTGTTTAGATTGCTTAATGAATTGATCTTCAATGATCATTGGTATCTGTGGTTTTCAAAAAGTCAAATCTTTGATGGGGCCTTGGAAGTCAAGTTCTCAAATGGTGGGTGTCCCCTCAAGGACAATAGAGAAGTATAAGTTTTTTATTCGAAATTAGCATCCTAATGCACGGTTAGTAAAAGAATGGATATTCCACGTAACATTACGTGCCCTAAATCACAGTTTTGAAGAGAAAAAATTGTTCTTAGGTGTAAAAAAATATATTCCTTTAAAAATTAAGTTGTTAAATAAAATTTAAAATATAAAATATATATTATAATTTAACATATTTTTTACTTAAAATTTTATTACAATTTATAATTAAATTAAATGTGAAATAATAAAATTTAAATTTTTAATAATTTGTTTATAAAATTTTGATATTATATTTAAAAATTAATATATTTAAAAATTTAAATTATGTAGTGAAATTAAATATATAAATCATATATTATAATATAAAATTACTAAACAATTAATTAACATTTTAATTTTTGTTACTTTATTTGAGCAGCTCATGTCTAATGACAAGTTCAAGAGTGCTGAGCACAGAGTGCTGGCTAACAAGAAAGGCCCAAGAATATCAGTGGCATGCTTCTTCACCACACATTTTCAGCCATCCAACATCCTTTATGGTCCAATAAAGGAGCTGTTATCAGATTCCAATCCTCCATTGTACAAGGAAACAAAAGTGCTGGATTTTGTCACCTATTACAACACCAAGGGACTTGGTGGCACACCTGCACTCGCTCATTTCAGGCTTTGAAATAACTTGGGAGGTGGTGAAACTGTCAATCGCGTGGATCTTAAGGACCCTGTTGGCAAGTTTATGGTATCTGCCCAGCTCTTCTGATCTGATTTGCCAGAACACATACTTTATCTCGAAAAAAAAAAATCAATAAACATTTTCTCGATGTACAAATATTGGTGCTCCAAGTTCAGCCACCTCCTTCGGTGAGAAAACTATTTAAGAAAACATTCTGAAGGAAATTTCTTTTGGTTCTGTTCTCGACCAAGGACCAGATCGCATGTTCTGGCTCTGCATGTGGCGTTATACATTCATAAAGTATAGCATGCTAGTTTTCATGTCTTAGCGGTCAGATGTTACTGCATTGCTTGCTTCACTCCCAGCGCACAGGATCCGAGGGTTGCCTGAAAGTGGGAGCAATTTTCAATGAGCTTCGTGTAATCGCAAAAAGACACAGGCTCACGTTACACACTAACATTTGTACTTCTCGTCCTTGATTGCAGTAACGTATCAAGAAAATAATATTATACAATGTAAAATCAGTTTGTATCTACACGGTGCCAACTTACTCACGTCTATGCTGCATTTCCGATCTTTATCACTTGGACAGGTGAGCACATCGAATCACCGAATTTGTATCGTAGACTTTCTTGATGATGTTCTGAAAATATGGGATCAAGTAATGCTCTTAGTGTTCTAAAAGTATATGGAGGAGCCGGAATGTTTTTTAAGTCTCTCTTGCCCGCATATGGCCCCTTGCTTGACATTGGGATTGCAAGAGAGAAACATCACCGCTACAACCTCAAATACGGTCACAACAAAGTCAGGTTGTCTGGGAACCGACTGGTTATATCAAAATTGATGCTGATGCTGCGATGGGGGATGGAAGAGCTGGTCTTGGCGTTATCTTCCTCAACAGTGCCAGGGGAGCTGTTGCTTTACCTTCTCAAAGGGACTCTGCTGGATTTTTTTCCTCTCGACATTCTCGAGAGATTTTAGCCATCCGGTTGGGGTTGCAACAGGCTTCCGGGAGATCTATACTTACAATATTTTTAAAATGAATATTAAGTATTATTTTAATTTATTTAATAATTATAAAAATATTTTTTTATTAAAAATGATATTTATTGGTGTTGAAAAATTATTTTTTAATTAAATAAATCTTAAATAATAATCTTCTTTGATATATATATATATATTATTTTTATAATATAATTTTATATAATATACACATTTTTTCTTAACTTAATTTTTATAATATAAATTATAATTAAATATATTTTATTTTATTCTATAAAATAATTCATAAAAACAAATATTATATTAAAAATAATATTAAATATATAATTTAAGATAATTATTTTATTTTCAATACAATCCGTCCTATTATCGTTTCCACATCTATCTCACTGTACTCGCATGGAATCTGATTGTCTGGTAGCGGTGCGTGCTATCCAGTCTACCACATGGTCTGCCCTTCGTTGGGACAACTAGCGGAAGACGTTCAAGCCTTTGTTATCACTTCTCGAAAGCTTCACTATTCAGCATGTGAATAAAGACACTCACGGAGTAGCTCTCCGACAAGCCAAAGAGGTATATATATATATATATATATATATATATACATATATGATAAATATAATAAATTTATTATTTTTAATTTTTAATTTTTTATTTTAATTAACATTTTTTAATTTTTTTTATTGTTTCAGAACAATCATGTCCATTCACAACTTTTCCTTCTTCAATTATGTATCTTTTTGAGCAGTCCACACGACGGCTTAGAACTCATGGTTAAGAAGAGATGCCTTCTTGGTGTCTTCCGATTGCATCACGGAGGACTGCAACGGTGTAAGCTTTTCTTCAAGCCTAAAATTCTTTCCAGTTGTCTCTACCATCTTAATATAGTAACATGTTAGGTGGGGATTGCAGCACTGCCTCATTATGAGAAATTTAGCAAATGTGCATTGTGCAGGTGCGAAAAGTTTAGATAAAGATTCCATTCCCCCAATGTTCATTCTAGTTTAATTCCACTGTTTCTTCATTGATTACTAGTATTTTAATTTAGGGAGGTCATTTTCTATATTCTGGTTTTTCTTGTGGTGTGGTTTGTGTTGCTATTGTGCTGTTTTGGTTTGGTGTCACAGAAGTTGCATCTTTTCCCAACAATTAACCCCAAGATTCTTTGCGAGTTGGCGTGCTATAAACAAAAGAGATGTTGAACATGCAACAGAGCTCAGTTCTAAATGGATCAAGCTATGATAGAATCGAAGAACTTAAGGCATTTGATGAATCGAAAGCCGGAGTTAAAGGGCTTGTTGATTCTGGAGTTGTGAAAGTCCCTTCCATCTTTGTCATCCCATTTGATGAAGTCTCTCCTGGCAAGCCAGATTCTGATGCAACCTGTGGTCTTAAAATCCCTGTGATAGACCTGAAAGATTTGCATAAAGATGACATTCTCCACAAAAAGATTGTTGAAGAAGTTCGACAGGCTTCAGAGACTTGGGGATTTTTCCAAGTCCTAAACCATGGAGTATCTAATCATGCTATGAGTGAAGTGATTGAGGGAGTTTGCAGATTCCACGAACAATCCAAAGAACTGAAAATGGAGTACTTTTCGCGTGATGATGCAAAGAAGGTGAGGTTCGTTAGCAACTATGATCTATATCAGGCAAAAGCAGCAAATTGGAGAGATACCATATATTTTAACATGGAACCAGACGCTCCAGCTGCTGAAGAAATTCCAGAAACCTGCAGGTAATTCTTAGTTCCCATCACTTGTCACTTTCAGTCATGCACATATTATTTTTGACCCAAGACGCGAGACGGTATCAAGGAAGAAAAATTTACGTTCTGTTAACAGTTGATGTGGGAGCACAATTCCAAACTCTGATACCACTTAATGCAGTATAGCAGCGAGACGATGCAAGTGGTATTGGAACTTGAATTTGGATAGCTTGATATTAACTGCATCTTTACGCTTCCCTACTGCATCAGTTTTCTTTTTTCTTACACCCACATGCGCAAATGTCCGTCCACACATTGCAGGGAGACAGTGATCCAGTACTCAGCTCATGTTAAGGAGTTGGGGCTTACGCTTTTTGAGTTACTATCAGAGGCCCTTGGGCTCAAACCTAATCATTTGATGGACATCGACTGTGCTAAAGGGCACTTTCTTGCATGCCATTACTATCCGGCATGCCCTGAGCCCAACCGAACTATGGGAATCTCTGCACATACAGATCCCACATTCATTACCATTCTCTTGCAAGATCATATCGGTGGCCTCCAAGTTCTTTATGAGAACAAATGGGTTGATGTCCCTCCAATTCCTGGAGCTCTTGTTGTCAACCTGGGTGACATGCTTCAGGTAATCATAAACAATTGAATCTATTCACCAATCATTATTCAATCCATATACTGTTTATGTTCTGCCTGGGGCTTACTATCTATGTTGTATTTTGTTGGAGCAGCTTATATCGAATGAAAAATTCAAGAGTGCTAAGCACAGGGTGCTGGCTAACCATATTGGCCCAAGGATATCACTGGCTTGCTTCTTCTCGACGCGTTTTCATCCATCAGGTAGACTTTATGGTCCGATAAAGGAGTTGCTGTCAGAAGAAAATCCTCCTTTGTACCGCAAAATTCTGATGAGAGACTATGTCTCTCATTACAACTCAAAGGGACTTGATGATGGCATTCCTGCACTTGATCATTTCAGGTTATGTAACAGGAAATGAGTAAGACACCATGGAACAAATGCTACTTTTTTTTTTTTTTTTCTAAAGAACCAAATTGTGCGTTTGACTCTTTCTTGAATTCCGTAGTGTGAGAGCAGTGAGTCTCGTGCACTTGGATGCCTGTCTCAGTAATCAGTCATTGTCTAATTGTCAGCTTGTTAGCAGAGTCTTATCTTTGTGATCTTCTTAATAGAAGTTCCTTTTATGATTTGTTTTTCTAGTAACTGAATAAATCAATAAACAAAAGACTGAGCAGAGATAAATCCTACTACAGGGCAGTGCTGAGTGAGCGCACCAGAACATTGGCCAAGTCTACCTACCTACGGGGAAACCACAAATAGGCTAAACAAACTTGGTAATATTCTATTACTAATCATATATTTGGACTGTTACATCTGCAAAACTGTCCATCCAATGGGTTAACCCTTTGGTTTTGTTTCCCCCAAAAATATATGTAGCAGCACACCACTTTGCAGCCTGAGGATTACAGAACTAATTTCCCTTTCGTGGTGCTGTTTTGCCCAGCAGAGACCATTAACACAAGTGACCAATTCAATAGGCATCCATTGCGGTACTTTCATCAATCCAACAGACTGTTAGCCTCCCAGTAGGTGAAAATGAAGTAAGCTTAATGTTATACTAAGACTCGTTCTTCAATTTCACCTTTGCATTAAGACTTAACCCTTCAATTTTTAGCATTGTAGTGGCACATAAAAGAAACATCTTCAACATGAATCTACAAATTAACTCAGTTGAAAATAGACCGAACTATGACAGAGAAAAAGAACTTGAGGCCTTTGAGGAAACAAAAGAAGGATTTTCTATTCACTTTAAGCCACTAGAAACATAAGAGAAACTTAGTAAACTTACTTTTAGTCAATCAATAAAACTGTTTAAGCCACTCAAACAAGGGTAGTTCATTGAAACAATTTATAAATAAGAGATTTCACATTTTCACACGCGCACACACACACACACACATATATAGATGATAGATAAATTAATGCTACCTGATTGAAAGCCTTAAAAACACAAGGAATTGATAGAGATAATAAAGAGTACAATATTGAATCAACAAGTGTTTTAGTGGTCCAATTACAACTTACATATCACCACGTGATGACTCTGTTCCTGTTGCTTTTGACTAGGCCACAAAGAATTGTTTGAAGGGTTAGTCAAACATGGTTCTGAATAAGTGGGATAGATAAACTTCAGGTTGTGGCTTACGTAAGCACCATATTTTTGCATCGTTTGGGCCAAAATGGGTTGACAAGATCAGCTATAAACTGTAACGGAAATCCGATTAAGGAATTGTACAATGAAATTTTTCTTTTTTGATTAATTGGCTCCAAGTAAAATTCAAAGTTTAAAACTTTCGGTCTCGTAAACCATTGTCCTACCATTAAACTACGAGTATTGGATCATAAAGTTTATACCAAAAAATCAACTGCTCTATCGCCACACTACGCTCAGCTCATGATCTCAAACGAATGGGATGACTTGTGGTTCTATGACGAGTGCCAATGTGATATGAGTGAAAAGGCCATAATCGTCCATTTAAAAATCACAGATTGAGATTCCGTTAACCTTACTTCGAGACCCGTAGGCCTTAGCCTATAATTTGAATATGCCGGGATATTTTGTTTTGTTTTGTTTATTTATTTATTTATTTTGGTTTTAGACTTTTTTTTATTTATTTTAAAAAAAGGAGAGAAAAAGAAAGAAAAAACTAACTCGGTTATCGTCATAAAAAAATACCTTGAAATACAGGGGTGGGCTGTACCAAGTGTCAGAATTTAAAAGAAAAACACTAAACCATTTTAAAGTAAGCTAAAAAGATTATAAATTAAATATTTCATTTAGGATCACTTCAAGCGTCAGAATTTAAAAGAAAAACACTAAACCATTTTAAAGTAAGCTAAAAAGATTATAAATTAAATATTTCATTTAGGATCACTTTAAATTAAGCTAAATTTGCCAAAACCGAATGTAAATGATAGAGCGGCCCGAGCACAAGGGGGGTTTTCGAGAATTATCAAACGTGTAAGACACTATAAATCTGATGATGCAATAGCTTATATGCGTCACAAATGTCAAGTCACATATAATTATACGTTGCAAATTGTGCATCGTAGCACGTTCTTAACGGGCTCAGAGGTTCAACAAGTGACGGCGACGTCGGTCTCTTACCACGGAACTTGAGTCCCTGGTATGAAAGTTTGAGGTAAGCCATGACATCAACACACTTTATTCTTGGGAGAAAAATACAATTTCCAGGGGCACAAATGCCATGCATTTTCTTTAGTGGAGAAGAGAAAGTGAACTTCACGTTGATTGGTGTTTTATTGCCTGACCAATGATCAATGAAAGTAGAGAGGCTTGGTGATTAATTGTTGAAAGCAAAAGAAGATTGATTTAGGTCCCCACCAAAAACTGAGACTTATTTTCTCTCATCGTCCATAATTGAACTTTTGACCATAGGTTTTATGTGACTTGAAGTTCAATGGAATGAACTCTTAGTATTTCCGGTGGTGAGTCCCCTCTTATGTTTGATCCTTGACTGGGCCGCTTTGATGGAGACAGAACAACTACATCCATTGTCATTCGACCCCAACAAAAAAAAAAAAAAAAATCAGCAATAAAGGACGTGTTATAATATTAATATCTTGACTGGCTTTTGAAGACACTGCAATAAAGCGGCACCGTAACTTGCATACAAAAATTGAGGTAAAAGTATGGAACGTCTATTCCCAGTTATGTCGTGGTTGTTGTTGATTTTTTTTTTTTTTCTCTTTTTTCTTCTTCTTAATAAGATAAAGAAAAATACACAGTAAATGTTCACTTACCAAAGCATTCCGAAAATACAAGCCACTGGAACCAGTTAGTTTGTCCCCAATAATTGTATTAAATTTTCAGATTTTAGATTAATCAATGTATAAATTTCCATTAGTATCCAAATATTTCGACCGCCTCTTTCCATTAGATTAACCAGTTAGTTAGTCGTATCTGAAATTGTTACGCTTCCAGTTCCGAGAGGGAACCCATTTAGAATAGGGATAAGCTGATGGGCTTATATTTGCAAATGAACCAACAACCCCAACACCTTCAAATTTGCTTCAACTGATCTGTAGACTACGTTAACTGTGTGATAGATGCCTGAATTTATATGCTCACTCAATTGGCCTTGAATCTTGATGGATTAGTTGAACATGTCTTCACCGACAGATCGATCTATAGATGGGCCAAAGATCTATATTTGAGCCTCGACCATTTCTAATAAGCCAAGAAACTTCTACTTTCGAGTCGTTGGATTTTGTCTAATCTATTTTTTCGAAAAATAGTTACATTAGCTTTTTGGTGAAGCATTTTACGTACTTGGTAGAATTAAGAAGGAAGGGACAATCGAAAGATACCAAACTTGTTTCGGCTGGAATTAATCTTCTTAAAAAATCTATAAAATTTAACGAAGCAGCAACTAAAATAACGAGGAGGGGGGGGGAGGTGGGGAAGGGGGTGTTCACAAAATGACCGTCCTTTTTGCACATTAATTTCAACTTGATTCACCCTTTTGTGCATTCACCTCTAAGTGATTTTCCCTTTTCATTTGTTCAATCTCATCTATTTAGCCGAGTACTATTGAGCTTAATACGTGTCATTAATTTACTCGGTCTAATTTTATTATATCACATATTAATTGAGTTTAACATTTATCGAGAGTAATTGTTGAAAAATATATAAACTTACGTGGTTAAAAAATAAAAACATAATATGAGTTATAATATTTATAAACTTATTTACTTATAAACTCAAGTTTTTAGGTAAATTCGTAATTTCAAAAAAATGATTAATCGTTTATTATGTCCAAAATTTATTTCTACCTTCTAATAACAGCCAAAAAACATTGCAAGATGAGTGTGCATTTCAGTATTAACTTTTGTTCAAGGGGAAATGAACCAACGTTGGATTCGCTACCCTTTTGACCAATGCCTATGTGCACTAAAGTTTTGACCGTGCTAATGATTATTGCGACAAAAATAAAAAATAAAAAAAGACTTGTCCAATTGGTCACACAAAGCTAACGTGCGGAATTTATAGTAACAGAGATCTGGAATGCATGTGAGCAGAGAGGCTCCAAAGCCATAGGAAACTCTCTTTTTCAACAAGGTATGTAAACATCGAAAGGTTCATGCACATTCCTGGAGAGTCGAAATAGGCGTGTGGACGCATGCAGAATTAAAATATAGCGTACCTTTTCCTTTGGGTCGATCTTATTATTTACAAGTAGATATGCTCCCATGTTTTCTAAATTTCTTTTTAACTGACAAGTATAGATCAAGACATTCTGAGAAACACTATTCTTCACGAACAGTAATGGATCGTTCCACGAATCACAATGTAATCCCCTTTGCAGTTTCAACTGAAACCAGATTTCCCTGTACCAGTTTTTGTCCTACCAATCGCTTGTAGTTGGCAGTTCCTCTCCATAATTTAATTAATAGTTCGTCTAATCCGAATTGGGTTGATTTTCCATTTTTTTGGTCAGCAACCAAAGAAAGAAAGTGCAGCACGGGACTAATTATAACCAAAATTCTATAACCCCACAAAGCAATAACCCTACCCTTACAAGGCTACCACGAATGAAATCGACGCAGCCGGCCCCCTCGCAAGTGGCACCATTAGCCGTCGCCATTCTCGGAGTGAGGCCTAGAAGGCTCTTTGGTACACACATCGAGGGGCCCGAAATAGTAGGGGTCATAATCAAAATGGTCCAGGACAGAGTAATAACTAATAAACTAATCCTGTTCTATTCTAAGTAACAAATCTCACAAATAAACGACTATTTTTCTGACCCATAAGCTCACAGAGTGGTGAATGCAATTAAGAGAGTAACGTTAAAAGTGGGGTACGACGAAATTTGATGTATATAACATTACTTTTATGTTTTATAAAGAAGATTTTTGCATTAGGCAATCGCTATTAAAATAATAAAATTTGTTGGCATTGGATTAATTTATAAAGCTTTATTTGCATATAAAACACATTTTGAGAAATAATATTGGGGATAAAACTTCAGAAGAGAAGAGATTAAAATGTTAGATCCAAAATAAGATTTTATTGAAAATAAATAAATATATATTTTTAAAAAATTATATTTAATGTTATTTTTTAAAAATAAAATTTATTTTTATAATTATGAAAACTAAATTATCATAAATTTTTTTAAAGAGTAAAATAAAATAAAGCATGCCTTAAGAAAATATTTATATTTATAAAATTATTATAGTCGGGGATAATATTATTTTATATTTTATGTGATCGTACATTGTATATCTATGCTTCATTATTATCATGCACGATAGTAAAAAATTATTCATAAATTCAAAAAAAAAAAAAAGAAGAAGAAGATAAAAGTAATTAATCTGTTTCACGTGTGACATTAATTATTCAAAAGAATTCAGTCAAAATCCAAATACTGTTAGCATAAATCTGTCAAACTTTTTCTAGAGTACCTTAAAAACAAACAAAAACCCACATTATGGGGTACAAAAGTTTCAAATGCCTCCACGCATGGATTAATAAGAATGCGTTTAGGCCAGAGGGTCTAATTAAACCCAACCACTTGTGCAAATGTGGTCGAGAAAAGCGGCAGCTACCTATTACTTTTTCGGCCAAAAGGTGGCATCCCGTGATTCAAACCTTCCAGCAGTAGAAGATAGACACGCGGGATTCTTGCTCTTTGAAAAAGGGATCCAACAATCAATTATTGGTCCAGACACAATCGGATAGCAAGCTCGATCCTTCGAAGGCTAGCGTTCAACAACAGTCGAGCATGCTAATTCCAAAAATATACAGCATCGTGCTACTGACTGAAGCCGCACGTCAGTAGCCTTTGACGGGATACAAGCTAGCATCTCATCGTAGTACAAGACAACTGCAGTCTATTTTCTGCACGTCGTCATCCACCATAAATTAATATCAAATTTACTGTCCACCTTTTCTTTTCCAATCATACGGTAGCAGCGTTCCATTCTAGAGATATGTATACAGTTGAATATAGATTCATTATTTAATTATAATTATCAATTATTAGGTATTAAAATATTAATAATTATATACAGTTAATAATTATTATAATACATTTGTAGATCTGTTGTTTAAATGTTTTTCTTTATCTGTGTCTCGTACTGTTGCAGTACATAGGTTGCACCGCTAAATTCTCACTGAAAATTATGTTGGTACCACGGTTCACATCGTTAGAATCCGCCCTACATCTACAGTCGAAGAGGCCGGAGTGCCGAGTAGGATGTGGCCGCTGTTCACCGAGTCATCACTTGCGCAAGGGAACGTGCCGCCATGATTCTCATTTGACCTAGCCGTCATCTTCTCAGAATACATGAATCCCTTTGACGCACGTGCTATTAACTGCTTGCTTCGGTCGGGTCCCATTAACGACCAACAATTTGCGAAGGCCCCATTTCCACCTAACATCTGTCTCTTCGCAACTTGGAATGTTCCCCTGCCTACATAAGCACCCCAGCTCCTCGTATGACCAAAGACCAACCCACAAGCTTCCAGTAGGGAGGAGAAGAACAAAATTCTCATTCTTCGTTCTTCCAATATCACACCAACTCCCAATTATCCTCTGAATCTTCTTCTTCCTTCAACTCCATTGAGTCCTTCACATCACACAATAACATGCACAACTTTTGCTACCAACCCCTTCCCTTCAATGAAAATGACTCCCAAGAGATGCTTCTCTTGGGAATTCTCAATCAAGCCCCATCCGCCGTGAACTCAAACTACGACCAAGAGGTAGAGGAGGTGACTTCGCCGAGAGAGGTTTATGCTTATGCGGAAGAGCAACCAACTCAGGAAATTGCTTACAGAGGGGTAAGAAGGAGGGCGTGGGGAAAATACGCGGCGGAGATAAGGGACTCGACGAGGAAAGGAGTGAGGGTTTGGCTAGGAACGTTTGACACCGCGGAGGCCGCCGCGTTGGCTTATGATCAAGCGGCATTTGCAATGAGGGGCACAACGGCTACGCTAAACTTTCCCGTGGAGAAGGTTCGTGAGTCGCTTCAAGAAATGGGGTACTGCTTCCAGGAGGGTTCCTCTCCTGTTTTGGCTATGAAAGAGAGGCATTCGAGGAAGAGGAAGGCAGAGAGCAGAAAAGAGAAAGAGCAAGAGATTAAAACAACGAAAAATGCGGTGGTGCTGGAGGACTTGGGGGCTGAGTACTTGGAGGAGCTTCTGGCAATCTCAGAGAGCAATGATTGATAAATAGATTCATCAGTCATCAAAAACCCAAAACCCGGCGTATCAGTTTTCCGCCCCACATTTTGTTTGTCACTCCCATTTTTAACATCGTGTGCCGGTCAAATTGTAACTAGTCAGTGTATCACTCCAACTATACACTTAATTTTCTTAATAATTTTACCGGGGAGTAGCGATCCATCCTCGGTCACTCTCGCTGCCGTGTGCCTTTAATTTAAGGATTTCGTTACGTTGATTCAAATTTTGTTAGCCAGCACATTTATGGTCTCATTATTTATCGTAATCATGCATTATTATAGATGCGCTATCGATAATTTTGGCGTTATCGTGTAACACCCTTTCCAGATTTCGGGTCCTTCTTGTATCATTTGCATTTGAGCCCTGTGACATTATTGTTAATCTAATGGTTATTTCATTAATTATGATGAAGATAGATAGCCACGTGTTTTAGCTAACCAAAGGTCGGCAAATTTCCAATTATTGTGCGGGCCTTGATCAAACCTTTGTTAGTCAAGGAAGACGGGACAATTATTCTTTCTCTAACCTCTTCCTTTTTCCAAGCACCTATCATTTTAGCATATGGCACTGTAACACAATTGTGATTCGTGACATTGATAGATAGCTATTGGTCCACAACTATACCAGTTCTTTAACGAAAAATCAGAAATACGTGCAATCATTTTTCAATTTCTATCTTAGAATCAGTGGTAATTAAAAGTGGGACTGCAAAACATGACTTGAATGTAGGGTCTCGTATATGTTATTACTGATATTAATATTCTGCGATTTATGTACGTAGTTCAAATTGGTGTCCAAAGAAATAGGCTGCCGCCCTGAAACAGGGGAAGAACGTCACTTGTGATACCCGCACTTGCCTTGTCCGCAAGCAGTGTATGCAATTAAATGGGATTTTCTATTTACTTTATATTGACAATTTTCAGGATTAGTGGTTAGAGTTTAAACTAATAATAGAGGCACAGCTGTAACACACCAACAAGACTTAACTGTCAAGCAATAATGTCACACTTACACGTGCCTTGCCCCTCTCCAAAGTGTGGGCTTCATCTGCTTTATTAAAAAATTAATTTTAAGACACCCAAAATATAAATATATAAAATAAATATCAATTTATTATAATTATTAATTACAAATATAAGAAATATGTCAATTATATTTATATTTATAATAAATTAATATTTTTTTATTTAATTTATTAATTTATTTTTATAAAAAATTTATTATATTTTAATTTACATTATATAATAGATTAATTCTCGTATATATTTAGAATGAATGAATTGAAAGTTGAGTTTTTTAATTTAAAAAATCAAATATTTTAACTAAAAGTTGTCCCACAACAACTATTTGGTCTTGTAGTGCCGGCTATTCTTTTGACGAGGAGTTCTATTATGGATTGAGCTTTTTTGTTCCAAATTAGTATGTTAGACATTCCAGCCATAGCCATTCCATTTCCAACAAGAATGCACAATCTTTCGTCGTTAGGCCAAGTTTTGCTAATTTGATCGATGTGCGTGTCAATGATTTTTCAAGAAAACTTGTTTTCCTTCAAAATTCGATTACATCTTTTTTTAAAAAAAAATTAATAGGAGAGTTATATAATTTATACACATATAAAGAGAGAGAAACAGAAAATATAAGATTCGAATCCCTGCATTGGCCTATAGGCCAGCTATTCTAAGCAAGCGGTCTATATTCTCTCTCTCTTTTTTTCTTTTTTGTGCCATTCATTTTCCATAAAAACCTTGAAGAAATAGTGTTTAGTCGAGAATAATTATTAAATGATAAACGTATGCCACGATGGTATAGAGTACCAAAAAAATCACGAGGCCCATAGAAAAGGGCCCCTTTCATATGGTGGGCATTTCACAATCCAACCCATCTACTGTTTACCCTTTTTCAAATTGTCGTCCATACCCACCGTCACCAACCCTTCTTTTTACAACTCGGCCTCAATTGAGCATCGTGCTTTTTTTCTTTTGGTTTCAAAAATCAAAAAGTAGAGGTGTTGTTGTTGTTCCAATATCTTGTACTATATAATAGGTTAAATCGTTACACTGAAACTTACAAAAGAACAGACTTTAGAGTATCTAATATGGGTTATTATCCATTTTTAAAATTGCGTAGAATCCAACTTACGGAAGCATCATAATGAAATTGTGGGCTACGGATCGGGATGCCCATTTTTGAAACCAACCTAGTCTGAATCCGATCCCTTCCGGTTGCTACCTCTAGGTACATGGATGCGGTCACTCTATGGATCCAGGTGGTGGTGGTACTTCTTGGTGGTGCCTTGGGTTAGCCCTTGGTGCCGGATGTACTTCAGCAACGGGAGATTCGGGATATCGCCTTTGAAAATCATTGGAAAATCTTGCCTCGGAGGAAGCATCTGAAGGAGCTTGCCATCCGGCAACCTTCCCTCTGTAACCAATATTACACGATAACAGCAACCCTTGAATCAAGAAGAGAGTGAGCAGCCATGAAATAGAACCACCCATTGTTTTTGCCTCTTCTAGCTACAAGAAAACTGATCGAAGAGCGTGCCATTTTATACTAGAGAATACCATATGAGACAGTCGCAACGATGTTGAACAACTTGGTTAAGAAAGAAGAATTCGTCAAACCCATAATTTTTTTTATTAAAAAAAAAAAACAAAACAAAACAAAACGGATAAAATGTCAACAGATCGCGTAATTTTTGTTTAATGCCAGACTACGGAGGGCCATGTTGAATAGCTTCAGAGAAATCAAAGAAAGTTTGACACGTTCTTAGACGCGGACTTCAATTTGTTACCTTGTCGGAGTCTAGAACGACGTTTGAGAATGGTTAGTTTTGCTTCAAGTTTCCCAGTTGACAATCTTTAAAGTATAGACGAATTTAAAAGATAGTACGAGACTGGAAAAACCAAACAAACTTGCAATTTTATTGGCTTTCTTTTTTCTTTTTTTTTTTCAAAATCAATTATTACACAAAGATGATGTAGCAATCCTCGTAATGAGTCCGAAAAGCAAACTAGAGAGGAACAACACTGAAAAATAGAACACTTGAATATATGATAGTCATGCGGTTATAGATAAACCAAAGGAGAGGAAACTGAGACAATAAGGTGGCGGTGATAGTACTGGCGGTGTTGAGGACCAAAGTGGGGGACTGGTAAGCCCACGGAAGAAGACTCATGCCGGCGGAGGCATAGGTGGTGGTCGAGGTGGGGGTGGGGGAGAGTAATGCCGGCGGAAATTGGGCAGCGGAGGAGGCGGGGGTGGTCTGGCCCTCCTGGACAGTTGCAACATTCTGCGAGAAGATGCACGGCAAGAGATTCCATTCAAAGCAACCCCAGGAACAGCACTGGTGGCATTGGCCATGTCAGCCACTTGTGCAAGCAACAGTCCATTGATCAGGATGAATGCAAGCATGTACGAGTTGATTTCCATAGCTGAAGGCGTGTCTTGCTGGAAAATCCAAGGTGCTTATATGCCCTTTTATCGTGTGTGATGGTTTGTTAGACTATAGTTATTTATTTATTCATTTTATTTTTTTTGGGGGGTAAATTGTTAGACTATAGTTTGAAAGCAAATATTTAATTCAATAGGAAAATTGCCGACTGGTAGAGTTGGTGGCGTCAAAGTCGAATAAATGAAGAAAGGGATGAGAAACTCCTAACTTTTTTTTTTTTTTTTTTTTTGTCTTTCTCTCATATTTTTGTTAAATTTTCCTGTTGTTGGATGGAAAATTGAGAGTTGACTTTATCTGACGCGTGCCAAATTTGCGTACATTGATCAAAACTTTAAAAATTGCTAAGCAGATTCAGGAATTTTCTTCTTCTTCTTCTTCTTCTTCTTCATTTCTTCTTTTTTTCTCTTTTTTGTTGGTTTGAGGTGGCACTAATTCAGTGTTAACAGCCAAGAAACAGGAGTCGAGATATTAATTCCACGGCAAACATTTTGACTGTCTTTTTTTTTTCCTATCGTTTTCTCATGCTGCAGGCAAAGAAGACTGACGCGTAATGGAAATTATTTTTCCATCCGAAGGGAATGATTTGTACAGAAAATGCTTAGAGAAAAAAGAAAATATTGAGGCACATCGGGCATATGCGGGAAAATTCGACCGTAAAGTCTACTGAGTGTGACTTGTAAATTTCTTATTATTTTATAATAAAATATTCTTTACTCAATTTTGTGAGTCAATTTTCATAAAGATGGCGCTCATGGCCCTCCACAATCAAAGAATATTTTTAAAACAATTTTCGCCAATCTTTGGTCAATATTGCTTATAGTTGAGACTAAAAAATTTTAAAAATAAGAATTTGATTTTTTTTTTTGTTTTTTTAAATTATCAAGTTGTTCTCGAGAGATCATTTACACACTTCATTATCAAGTTTGACATATAATTGAGTTCTAACCTTGACAAAATCAACCAACGCTACCATCCGACACTAACCAAAATTTTTCTTCTTTGACTAATTCGATTTGATTAAAATTTAAATTCAAAATTTTTAATCTTAAAAACGACTCTAATAATATTAAACTAAATCTCATCCGTAAACCTTAATCATTTCTGCGTTGGATGTACGGATACTCACTAAACCTCTAGGGAGAACGCACCTATCTGACATTTCTCCTCTGTCTGGTGCTCGGCGGCGAGCCCTAATCTAATTTCATTACCGGACACCTCATTTACCCATAACTAAAATCGGGGGGGGGGGAAAGGAAAGAAATATTAAATTCAAGTGCTTTTTTTTTTATTTATTTTTTGGTTGTGCTCGCCAAAGCACTGACTTCACCACCAACCCCTTCAATTTGTGAGCAGAGTTATTGGAAGGGATTGCCTTTGTTAAAATTTTAAGTGTAATTATATATATATATATATATATATTTCACTTTATAATTTTATTTTTAAGAAAAAAAAGAGAGGAAGGAGAAGTGTGAATTGCTGGCCATAGGTCTCTCTATAGCTGGTACCTCTCGTTGAAACTAAAGATGATTGGACACCCCTTTTAGAGTTTTTAGATACTTTAGAGTTTGTATATGCTTTTTTTTTTTTTTTTTTGACCAACCATTTTGGCAATTTTTCAAAAATTCAGTCTAAGTTACATTAAATTTTCACAATTTAGTTGTTTTCTTAAAAATAAAAAATAAAAACAGAAAGACCCGTAAAGGTGAGAGAAAATACAGATAAGGCATCAAATTTGAAATTTTTAGTGGACAACAAAAGGAAAACAAATGATAAAGAAAAGAAAATGAATAAAAAGATTGAGTATGATTTAATTTCTTTTTTAATATTGAAAAATATGAGAAAAGATATAAACTATTGGCCAGATAAAATTCAACTTGCGTATATTGTCAGTTGATTTTGTTCTAAACAAATCCAGTAACAATTGTGTCAATCAACATGCTTAGTCTTGGACCATTAATAATGATTTTTATTTAAAGTTACTAATCTTAATTAGTGTACGTTGCAGCTACCGACATTGAATTGGGGAATTGGTGTCGTGGGCCGATCAAGCGTGTTTCTAAAACTATCAGGTGTAAATTTTTGACCCATATAGTGTCAGATTGGGCCTACATTGAGGCCCACTATAAATTTACAGTCGGACTCCAGCCTACTCACGAGAGGCCCGACCTCTCTCAGTTAACTAATAAAAAAATAATTTTCTTTTTTTTTTTATGATTGATATTTTGGATAATAATTTATTTAATTCTGGTATTTTGAATTGGGTTCTAGTTCTTCTTCGTCTTCATTTTTTTTTTTTGTTAATTATAAAATTTATTAAATCATAAACTACTTTTTTCTTTTTTTTTTTTTAGCAGTAATCATCCAAGCCTTGCATTGGGTCCGGCGATTAACGGCTTAGCCTTTAAAAAAAATTTAAGTCTAATTTTTCCTCTTCATTTTTTCTTTTTTATATTATATTTAATTTATTTAGTCATTAATCAAGATAGAAAGATAACAAGATATTTGCGATTTTATTATTATTATTATTTTTTTTTTTTTGGTGGTGTTAAAAAAGAAAAAATGAACAGCGGCGCTTTGATTTTGCTTTGGGGAGAACGATTTTCATAAATGACTCGAGAGTATGTGTTAAACGTGCGAGTGGGAACTTTGTAGTTCGGACAGTCCGTACAAAACATTAGCTTTTCTTCAATCTCTCCACTCAAACTCTCCAGTTTCCGAATCTAGGGAGACACGGGGAGAGATCGAGAAATAGAGATTATTAGACACACCCCAGTTGGGGAAAGTTACAGACTTTGGTCATGAGATCGAGAAATATAGGTTATTAGACACACCCCAGTTGGGGAAAGATACAGACTATGGTCATGAGAGGAGGAGGAGGAGGACGAGAAGGAGGAGGGAGCCATGGCAACTACAGGAACCCATGCTTGACCCTGCACCAGCCATGGGCTTCTCTGCTGGTCTATGGGATCAAGCGCATCGAGGGCAGGTCCTGGCCTGCTCCTATCCGAGGTATTTCATTTCACCTATTCAATTTTTGTCGGTTTTGATGAAAATATCATCCACACCCAGTTCGTTTTCTTTTGTTATAAGTTTCTCCACTGATCCCCCATTAATTTATTGTTCGTAATGTTAGTACCCGGTTGATTGTGTCTTGATTTTTGGGACTTGAGAGATTTGGATGTTAATTTTCTGGGCCTTTTGGCTTTGATTTTGAGGGGAAAAAAGAGGTTCTGTTTTGCTCTCCTAGAAGAGAAAAATGGTGTAGTTTACTATTTAGGATTGTGCTACTGTTGATTACTATGGGGATTGCAAGTTGTAAAAAATCATGCGCATAGAAGGATGAAATTCATGTTAGTAAACCATTTAATTAAATGGCTTGATTGCCATATTTAGCGGACCGACAACTAATTATCAATGCTCAGATTGGTAATGTGATGTAAAGATGTCACCTTGATATGTTTTAGTATTGCAATTTTGTGAATAGAAAAAGGTCAAGGAATTTCCAGTAACTGGACTGTGCTCTCAATTCAATCGACAAGTAAAGAGGTTGCTTTTACAAGATCATATAAGGGTGCTTTCATATATGTGTAAATTTTTGACCTGGAACCTGATAAAACACATCAAGCTTGCCAGTACAATGCATGCTTGGGTAGGAAGTCCATGGCCATCTTAGGCCAGTTGCCGCTAAGACTAAGGTCTAGCACTTGATTTATAATGAGCATCATGATTTTCTGTTATTCAAAAGCTCCTTCCCTGTTTATTAGGATGTTTTTGATGGTGTGGAATCTTGTCTTTTGAAGGCCGTCTTTGGATTCATGCTGCAAGCAAAGTCCCAGAGGAAGCTACAGTCAAAGCCATTGAGGATTTCTACCGGGAAATTCATGCACTAAATGGCATAACTGAAATTACATTTCCGGAGCATTATCCTGTTTCTAGACTTTTAGGTATTTCAGATTTGGTACTCTGTGTATAATATGTTCTCTTATACATATAACTTTGGCACTGTTTATGATTCTCTTGTTGAGTTTTGCATGATCAAATGTGCAAAGAACTACAAGTTTCTCTAGGATAATTGCCAGCATATTTCTTTCTTATTTTTTACTCAGAATTCAAATTTTGATGGATTATAATGGCTGCATGTCATGTAGGTTGTGTTGAAGTAGTTGGTTGTGTTAAGTGTGAAGAACTAGCAAGATGGGAGGCAGTACCAGAAGGGGTGGGCAACCTAGACTTTTTCTACTTTTGTCTCCTGGGAATGGCATTGGTCAGTGATTTTGCAAGTTATGTTTTGATTAATCTACACTATATGTTCTGTTACAGGTGAGGTTAGAAGGTCAAACAGAATATTGCTGGCTTTGTGAACAGCCACAGGTTTGTATACTGCACATGCAGTATGTTTTAAGGTTGCTTCGTTTCCCAACCAAGCGTCTTCTGGTTGATGCAGAAATTGCTAATCCCATTTGAGATGCGAGGCTATCAACGTGTTTTTAACTTGGAAAGGAAGGTATACTGGCAATGAATATCCAATCCTGGTATCTGATGGATGTGCCTCTGCTTCCTTGCATTTTTGTTTTATTTGGGGTTTTTTTCCCTTGTCTTTGACAGATTTATGATGCTGCAGTCAGAGGTCTTATCACAGTTCAAGTTCCATTGCCAATAAAATTCCCTCTTCCAAACCCCCAAGATCCTTTTTCTTTGAAGCCAGGGTCTCTTTCCATTCCATTGCCAGAGAGTAAAGCATCAGAAGTGGAGAAATCATCAAGTCCCTCTGCAGCTATTGCTGGTGCATGTGCAGTGGCCACCCAGTTCAACAAGAAAGAAAAACATCTCCTGACAAACATTAACCAGATTAGCCATTCCACTTCCACAAGGAGCACTCAACCAAAAATCACAACTTTAGAAGAAGGTCAGAGACCACAGGAAGTTTCCAATGAGGGAGTTTCCGACGAGGAAGTTTCAGTTTCAAATGAGATGGAAAATTGTAATCACATTCGATATGAGCCAAGTGGTAGTCGGCGTAAAACTAGAGAAGATATGAAACAGCTTCCTGCATCTCATGCTAAGGTATGAGCACGTCTTTCTTCGCCTTTCATTGAGCTTGTGTACCTATCCTAGTTGCATGTGGTTGATTGCCTTGAGAATGCCGTAATTTCGCTTCTGACCCTGACATCTGTTTACTTATGCCGAAACTCAACTGGCAATTGATGTAGATCGTGTAGTTAGACTTATGCTGATCCAAATCTCGTACTGGATTCAGGATCTAATTCTTGTGAAGCTACTTTTTATCTGATGAGAAGTTGGCATTGTTAATTTGACACATTATTAGATATTTGCTGCAGCGGTTAAGGGGCTGAAGCTATCGTGAACTTATGTTGATTGTTTTTGCAAAAGAATTTGTATACTCAAAGCAAGCCCGCGAAACGCAGCCTTTGATGATTAAACATGGAGAATCTTACAGACTTAAGCATGCCCAAAAACGTTCAGCACCAAATGTTAGCCAGTTAATGGTTATTTACCTGTCTTGATCTCTTTTCCTGTGCAACGCGTGCACTAGGGAAGTTTGTTTTCTGGACATTCTTACTTTGAACTATTTTATTGAATGTTGTCTCTCACTCAAGCAAGTATTCAAACCATGATCACATTGCATTCATGAAGGTAAAGTTGTGATTATGATGCACAAACCTTTTAGAGGATCGAGTCCATGCAGAGCATGCCTTGTTTAGTTTAACAAAATGGCTTGTTGTTTGCTAATCTTCTATATCATTTAAAAATACTTGATTCAATCGAAAATTTAAAAAAAAAAAAAAATTTAAAAAAGCTTTGATTGTTGATCTGTTGGCACTACGACGGCCTTCTATTGATCAGTTAGAAAAGTTGGCTTTTTAGGCCGCTGTATACCGAAGGAAACCAACGGACTTGCAAAGTTTGGATTTGATAAAAGTGAGTGATTAGTGTTTGAATTTCTTTATTTTGAATGTTACGTATCGGTGTATTTAAGAATACGAATATAAATATTTAATAAAAAATTTAAATTTTTATTTTTAAAATATTAAAATTTAATTTTAAGAATATAACATGAAATTTATAAAGATGAAAAAAAGGGTATAATAAGTCTCTCTATAGATTTGTTTTTTTTAAAAATATATATTTTTTTGACAAGTCGGTGAATGTCTGGCAAAGAGGTTTCCCCTTTTTCCTTATTTATTTTTATTGTAAATTTTTTATTTTTACTTTTTACTTATATCCCGAAATTAAAAATATGAAAATTGGCTACACCTCCCTCTCAATATCTCTCGTGTTTTTTTTATTTTTCTTTTTTCTTTTTATCTTTTTAAAAGAAACAATAAGATTTGGAAAAATTAAACGCAACTTGAAATGAATTTCCCGGCAAATCGCCAAAATGTCAAAGTCAAAATTAGTGTCAATACTTACCAAAAGATCACATCTATAAAAGGGTCCTTCGGTTTCCAAGAAGAGACCCCAGCGGCCAGCCATGGCGATCAGTTAACACTTCCTGATCATCTTAGTGAAAAGTATCAAACTTCCCTTTTTCGGTATAACGGAAGTAAAAGTCCCACTAATCCTCTTTAAGCATATGCTAATTACTTTGCCCTTATGAACCTCTCAAACTTTGAGCAAATACATAACAGTTGAAAATGCAGGCCCCCACAACGAAAGATATTATTGGGAAAAACACAAATCGGCTCAGGGTGCAAGTCTTCGACTAAGTCTAAATGAAAAGAGATACATGCCAACCCCCATTAATTAAACAAAATGGAAAGTTGAAGTAAACGCTTCAAAACCCTTCTGTTCCGTAAGCTTCCTGACCTCAGAAATGGGAGGGTGGCGCCATTAATCTATCATTGCCATTTGCCAACTTGTTCGACGATTTTATTCTTTGGTACATGGCAAATTTGCAGTTACCTCGTGCCACACAAAGACGGACAAAATATAAAGAATCCCACCATAAGTATACAGCAAATTTTTCAAAAAAAAAAAAAAAAAACATGCAATAAAAATCATTGATTACATAAAGATAAAGACTATAAACAATACACCCGCACACCCCACTTCGGTATCAAATACCTGCATTCATCTAATATTTTCCAAATATAAAATGCAACCGTTATTCTGGTGTGACTTCTCATATTACAAGTCAGGAAACAATGGGTCCTGCTCATTAAAGGGCTGCTGCAATTATATGGTCCAAAATTAGACGATGAATTTCGAAGCAAGGACTGCACAACCGAGCAAAAAGAATCCCAATCTAGAATGTGTACAGCTGGGATGAAGCCAGGAACACAAAATTCAAAGCTTAAATGAAGTGGTCCATAATTAAAATGTGTTATATTTTCTCCAAAAATTACAATATATATATATATATATTAATAATAATTTCTATTTTATTTATTTATTTTTTCAATATAATTCACTCACACCGCATAATAAATAAAAAATATTTAAAAATAATAAATAATAAAATAAATTTAAATAATATAATTATAATAACAAAATAAATATAATAAATATTTATTTTAATTTATTTAATAAATAGAAGAAATAACTTTTGACCTATTTTAGAACTATGAATCGGAATTTAAATTGCTAGATTCCTAAGCGAACAAAATGGTAAGAGTGTGCACTGAATTATAATTAATAAAGTCCTTTAAAAAACGGCAACCGATTCAGTTTTTTCTTACAATGCAGGTGTCTCAGCCCGTCATTTGTTAGTTTGGAAAGTTCGTATTTCTGATGGTTCAACGGGTGGCAGTGTGTACGCTGAACTATATGGAAATGTGGATTTATAACTACTTGATTTTAGTATTAATGACGTTTTTTTTTTTTTTTCTCGATAAGCCTTAGTGAGTATACTAACCAAATTAGCACGAAAAAACATATAGAGTAGCCATCACCAGTAACACACAGCAGAAGTGAAATTTTAATCGCCACCCTCATCCTGTTACGAAGACTCTAGTAGTGTTATCTCTGCATGCAGAGGCGGAAAAACAAGAAACCAAAAATGGCACTTTCGGGATATACACCTGCTTCTCCATTCTGACTATGAGTTCAGATGTGCAAGCGCATACCGCTCTTCCTTATCCAAAGAAAAGGAATACCGCCACAAACACCAAAGAAACGAGAAACCGCCCAAAGCTGGTCAATCAGGCACCATTTTAAGGCTGGCTCTAAACCCCACTTCAGATGTGAATTATTTAACATGGTCCAAACTGTGAACACACCAAAGAGATTCAATAGAATACGCAAAAGTTATACAAATAGATCATTTTCAGGCATCCATATTTGAAGAAGGCGGTCATAGAAGGAACAAGTGGCCACCACGCTGCTCTTTAGTTTGCCTTCACTAGATGCCTTCCCTTTTTGCCAATCTACACCATAAGCAAGTGAGTCATGCTTAGCAGTATAAGTTTCAATCAATTCACATTCCTGCTCTTTAATCCTTACAATTGCAAACCCATTGTGCATACAAGCTGCTAAGATGACACCTGGTATATAAGGATGGTGCTTGATTCTCCAAACTCCTCCTCCTAGACAAATGGAAGCTTCACTTACTGGATTTGAGACTGATCTTATATCCCATACCCTCAGGTGCTCATCATAACTGCCAGTCAGCAATGTGTGTGTGTCGAAAGGGCTCTTTGCAATGCAGCAGACGCCCATCTTATGGACCTTCGAATTCTTAAATACCAAATTGGAAGAACTGTCCCGCAAATCCCAACAATTGAATTTGCAGTCATCCGAGCCGGTGTATACCAGTTGTGGTTGATGGATATCAAAGGAAGCAGCCCAAACCTCATAATCATGTGCTTTCCATTGTTGAATTACATCCAATTGGGAATCTGAAAAGGCAACAACTGAGACAGATCCATCTGAAAGTCCCACCAATGAGTATGTCGCTGAAGGATCCCAGTCCAAGCAAAGGCACATAGAGGAGCTGATTTTCATACCGTGAATCTCTCTCAGGAAGCCCTCTGCATCAAGAATCAACGAGAAACTACTAAAATCAAGGACATTCACAGCCGTATACACATGAAGTCCTAGTCATAATCTACATTAGACCGAAACATGGCTACAACAACCACTATTATATATAGTGCATTTCTCGGATCCCTCCAAAGGGGGTATGGATTACCACCCATTAGCCTAACACATAACTATATGCACATTAGATACAACTGCCCATACAACCTAAATAGATACTGCCTTACTTTAATTTTATGTGGATACGTTGAAAAGGAGTTATCTTCTCATTTGCTTGAAACCCATAATAATTTCCATTGACAAGTTCTAAAAGCTGGTTTCTCAAGGAACAAATTCAATAATTTCAATACCAGTTCGGCTATTACGTTACAAAGAGGCGTTTCCAGTGCACGAGACTTCCACTTTACGAGGTCTGAGAAGGGATTGCTATGTTTACGAGGAGGCTGTTTCCGCGAGCTATCAAGTAGCAAAAGACCACATGAATAAACTTTTGGTAGAATCCCTTTCCTTCCCATTTTGAGAAGTAAAAAGAATACAACTTTTTAACATACCCTTTTCTCCATCTGGAGAGCACCCTAATTCATGAACTCTCACGCATCCATCGGCATCAGCATGAGCAAGCATCGGCTTTCTGCCCACATTACTTCCGCCGGGAGGACTCCACTTGACATCAAAGATCCCCGCAGTTTTGACACCATACAGCAGCTCGAATCGACCCTCTTCGGCATCAACGTCGAAGAGCGAAATGCTGCCCGACCGACTCGGCTGACACTGATCACCCTCTTTCAGCGTGTAAGTTGCGGCCGCTAGAATGTTGCCGTGCGACTCCTCGGCGCAGAACTCCACCGCGTCTGCGTTGCCATCTAGATAGCAGTGCCCCACTTCCATACTATGCCTGCTCTGTTGAAAAGAAGTCGTCGATTCCCTCAGCGGTTGATTGTGGCTTTTCGTCGAACAGGTTGTGGGCAAAAGTGGACCCTCCCGATTTGAACCCGAAACTGAAATTGGTAGCGCCTGGAAAAAACGTTAGTACGATGCCATATTTTGAGATATGAAAATAAGTATTTTAGAGATAAAAGAGTTTATTATATTTATAATAATGATAAGATATTTAGAAAAAAAAGGGGGGGGGAGAAATAAAATTTTAATTTAAAATTAATTTATAAAAATTTAGTACAAAAGTAGTAAAAAAAAAAATTCCTACAGTGAAGTGGCCAACTTTATGACAATTATAAATTAACCTGAATTAAATAAAGTTTACGTTACATAAAATTTATTATAATTTATAAAATAATAATAATAATAATAATAATAATAAAATATTTGTTATAGTTTAATAAATTTTATATTTTTAACTTAAAATTAGATTTTAAATATAAAAATTTAAAATTTTAAAATATTAAGTTTCTGTGAAACTGACAGTAAAACATTGTCTATAATTGTAAACTAATAATCGTGACTTTTGTTGGTAAGCGCAAAAATAGAGAAGAGAATTTTGCATTAGATGCGAAAATAAGAATAAAAATTGCTGAGCGGAGCCTACCAAAAGATGTTTGATTTAATATAAAGCCAAAATTGAAGGGATCAAACCAACAATTTTGTGTTTTTCTAATGTTCCAAATCAGAATTCTTCCGGCGTTACATTCAATATTACACTTGTGGGGGTGCATTCTATGGTGATTTTTTATTTTTTTATTTTTATTTTTATTTTGACAGAATGAATTTTATTTTCACATTTATATTCATCTAATAAAATAAAAATTGAGGGTTTTTTTTTTTTTTTTTGTGAACAAGAAAATATTTTTGGACAGAGTCTGACCAAAACCCAAACTCAATCATCCAAGGGAATGTCGGAAGCGAAAGTCTCTCCCGAAGTCTTCAAACCGATGCCCGTTTCTTAACAAAACGACAACCCGCAACCCCCGCCCCCCGCCTCCACCAAGAAGAAGGCATATCGCTGGCGTTCCCTCTCTCTCTCTCTCTTTCCCTCTCCTCTCCACCCCCAATCACAACCAACAAAAAAAGGAAACAAAGAAAAATAGTGAAAAGGTTAGGAAAAAGGCGTTGACTTTCTTTGTCTTGGGGTTGATTTTCTGTTGACCAAGAGCAACGGAGAGAGAGAGAGAGATGGAGCAGGCGGTTCTTGACGATATAATCGGGCGGCTTTTGGAGGTTCGGGGCAGACCCGGGAAACAGGTCCAGTTATCCGAGTCCGAGATCAAGCAGTTGTGTGTCGTGTCTGGAGGCATTTTCTTGCAACAGCCCAATTTGCTGGAGCTTGAAGCACCCATCAAGATTTGTGGTACTTCTTGTTCTTCTTCGCTTTTGGTTTTTTTTTTTTTCCTTTGTTTCTTGAATTCTTTCTTTTTCTTTTCCTTTTCCTTTTTTGGTGGGGTTTTTGCCTTGTTTAGTTGGTGTTTTGGAGTGTGAATGAAGCCTGCCCATTTGGTCTTGTTTTCTTGACTAGATGTTTGAGTTTTTTTTTCTTCTTCTTCTTTTCTAATTAATTGGGGTTTTATATATAGCATTGTTGCTTCACTTGGGGTACTTGGAATTGTAATTTATGAACCCACTTTTTTTTTTTTTTTTTTTGGCCTTGGATATTAAAGTTTTGCAGTGAGTATTCTGTGCACCGTTCTTGGGTGTTCTAGCATTAGAGGATTCTTTTTTCTTTTCTTTTTTTTTTATGCCAATTAGTTGCTGTTTGATATATGATTCTGTTGCTTCTCTTTTGTAATTGGAATTGAAGTTTATGAACGAATGTTTGCCTTTTTAGACATAGTCATTTAAGATTTGTTGTTGTTACCATGAATTTCAATTTTGTAGTTTGGTTGTATTAGATAATTCCTTTGTCTATCGGTTGCCTCCATTAATTAAATTGGAATTTTTCAGGACTTCTTTTTCTTTGCAAGGCTTGTGCAACTCCATTACTTTGTTTAGGATTACTCCATTATTTTTGTTTCTGTTGACTGAATCACGGTACATAATTCTTGATAATATGAAATGGGATTTCAGTATGCGTTTCTGCCTATTGATGTTACACCTTAAGGTTATGTGTGATATTGGTGTGGTATTGGGTGTGTTTGCTCAACTTTCTAGGATGCAGTGCAAGTTTTTCTCAGCCAAACCAGTTTATATTCACAATGTCTATGCTCATGTTTTTGGGTTTTGTGTTAACCTACTACCCAGAATGGAGTATGATTCTTGACCCTGTAATTCTAGTTGAGGAATCTCATTTTTCCACTTTTCCAATTAGGTTCTTTTCATTATCTTGCATATTTGAAGGATCTCCCACTGATCAATGTTTATAGTTTGATAAACCTAACATGCTTCATTGCAGTACATCTGTGCAATTTTGTGGTTTTATTGATACACCTGGTATGTTTGGGTTGATCAACATGGGATACCTGAGGGCCATTGTAAATATGATTAACCTGCAATTCATTTTCCTTTAGCCTTTGTTCTCTAGTGGTTGTAATTATTGTGCTTAATTTGCATGATCACATGTTCACCTGCTTTGCTCATATCTATTCCATTATCTTGTCCATTAGGGATTGCTCCTTTGCTTTGCCTACATTCCTTGTGCTTACTCACTAAGTAGCTTTCTTTTGGAATTTGTGTCATGCATTTCTATGTTCACTGATGTAGATTTGATTGCTACTCTCTGATTTTGCTTGCATACTTTTTGAGGCCCTAACTATTATCAATAATGATTTGTTCTTTTCTGGGAAGAATCATGAGTTGTGTGCCATGTGATGGAGGGACTGATGCCTGCCTTAGTAATTGGCAAAAAAGTCTAGGGAATTTTCTTCTTGTGGGTTCTTGTGTGTTAATTTGTCTTCTTATTTTGTCAAATAGTTCTGAGTTTTTGCTTTGTAATTTGTATATGTGATAAGTTTTTGAGGGACAATATTTGTGTATAATTGATGAACATGCTTCTGGATAGTTTTAACTGGTTGTCTGATATGTGTTGCATGTCAGCTTTTGGGTCACATTTGTAAAAGTGGTAGTGCTGTGTTGGCAAATATTTGCACGTGGCATCAAGCCAAATTGTCCTGTTCAAATGCTTTCGATGTTGCTGTTGCGCATACTTTTTTAATTTTTCAGTTGCAATCCTCAGTCTATATATAGTTTCAAAGTCTCAAGAATGTTGTACTTCTTTTTGGCTGGCTCTATTTACAAAATGCATCTGGATTTTGGATTTTCTGAGATGTAAGTATAAAATTTTAGTTGCATAAAGAATTAGAGCAGTTAATTCTGAACAGCATACTTGAGATGGATTAACTATAAAGCTGTTTTGATTTTCCTTTGAATACATGATCATGCTAAGCACTAAATTGGAATTTTGAGTTATAATTCCTTAGACTTTGGCTGTACTTAAAAGATTGCCAGTAGATTTGGTGGATCCTGGATAACCAAATCCCTTTGTGTTGTGCACATTGTTCCTCATGGTCAATAAAGTGCACCAAGTGCCTCCTTCCTTCATTAATTTATGGAATATATGCATGCATAGGGTTGTTCTGTACACATGGCTAGGATGTTCCATATAGGTTGTGTTATTAGTTATTATCAAATCATCTGATTGTCCCTCTTAGATGGAAAAGTAAAATGTTTTTTGTTGATTAAGTGTAGATTTGGGGTTCTTGTTTTCTTTTTGTTATATTTACTTGCTGCAAATGTATGATTGTTCTCTTTGATTACAATTCCATTTGAGGTGGTTTCTTTTGCTACTAATGTGCTTATTGTATGGTCAACACTTAATTTTACTACTTATGATTAAATTATTTATGTTTTACAGGTACTTAATTATTATTGGATTTGCATGCCATGTTTCCTGCTGTGGTCTCAAAATAATGGATTTAAAATTATTATACCATAGCTGGAATTATTTCTTTTGCGATTAGGTGTGTTGTGCAATAAAATCCTGGTTTTGCTGCATAATAACCTTTGCTTTTCCAGATAACTAGCTGTAATTAATTTAAAATGTTTTATAACACTGTTGTTTTGAAGTAATTGGTTTTCTATTGCTGTCTATTTGTTTACGGGATTTGGCATAGGCAGCTGATTACTGGGAAGAATCAGAAACATAAGAAAGCACAAACATTTTTATGTGGAATTGAAGTGCTTGTTCTTGAGGCAACATTTTTTTGTCTATTGATAGATTGTGGTGATGATATGCACAGGTGATATCCATGGTCAATATTCAGATCTTCTTAGGCTGTTTGAGTATGGTGGACTACCTCCAAGTTCCAACTATTTATTTTTGGGGGATTATGTGGATCGTGGCAAACAAAGTCTGGAGACTATATGCCTTCTCCTTGCATATAAGATAAAATATCCTGAAAACTTCTTCCTCTTGAGGGGAAATCATGAATGTGCTTCTATCAACCGTATATATGGTTTTTATGATGAGTGTAAGAGAAGGTTCAGTGTTGGGCTTTGGAAGGTATTCACAACTTGTTTTAATAGCCTTCCAGTTGCTGCTCTAATTGATGAGAAGATTCTCTGTATGCATGGGGGCCTTTCTCCTGACCTGCATGATTTGGATCAGATTAGAAACTTACTGCGCCCAACTGAAGTACCAGACACAGGTTTGCTTTGTGATCTTCTTTGGTCGGATCCAAGTAAAGATGTTCATGGTTGGGGGATGAATGACAGGGGAGTCTCTTTTACTTTTGGTCCCAACAAGGTGACAGAGTTTCTTCAGAAGCATGATTTGGATCTCATTTGCCGTGCTCATCAGGTTTTACTTGCCATTGCAGTTTTCTTCATTTTATTCTGTACAGTATTTCAGATAGTTCATGTCCTCTCAGAAACTACTTGTAAGCCTCTAGAGAATGGCAATCTGGAAGCATACTATATCCTGGGATGAACACTTATATCCATTTTCTTTTTTTATTTTTGCATTTGCGGTAAGAATTGAACCTTTGACAGGCACCCTGTAATGATTATACACCTTTATGCAGTCCTTTAAGTTACTTCTGAATATGTGTTTTCTCCTAATAGCCAGCATTTATGGGACTCTTTCCATGTTACATTGTTGCAGGTTGTGGAGGATGGATATGAGTTCTTTGCCAATCGACAACTTGTAACTATATTTTCAGCACCTAATTATTGCGGGGAATTTGACAATGCTGGTGCCATGATGAGTGTGGATGAGACATTAATGTGCTCTTTCCAAATATTAAAGCCTGCTGATAAGAAGTCTAGATTTCCTTTTCCAATCGCAACTACAGGAAAGCCTGGAAACCCTTCAGCAGGAGTTGGTGTTTTCAGCAGCACAACCACAGCTAAGCCAGGAAACTCTCCAGGAGGAATCAAGGTAGATGCATAACTTAAAAAGAAAATGTTTGTTTAGTCAGTGGGAATTTATAGAAAAATACTTAAATTTAACTCTGTGATGGTGGACTCTTTTGGTCTGTTTTTCCTGCCATTGCTAATGTACAATTATCGTGAGTGTTGAGGGTTTCAACTGATGATGTTACCTTGTTGTGGAGTTGCTCAATACGTGATTGTCACGATATGTTATTTACTTAGCTTTATTCATGAAGAGGAAGCATTCAGACTATGCACATACCTCTGTGTTTGTCTTTCCATCGAACTTTTAAATTGGTAAGGACTTGTGAACTAGAAAAGTGCTGTCTATATTTGTGCTTGTCGGTGGACTGGTGCTATGTGGCTACCCATCTTTAGTTATTGTCCTTGACATAATTGTTGAGCATATACCAAGATTTTGAAAGTCAGCACAGAATCTTACTAAGTGGTTTGCGTATAGTATTTTCAGCTATGACTTGCAGAAGTTAATCTAATCATAAGTGATAAGACCTAGACCACATATATGTGGCTTGTGTATATTTTCCCAGGTCTTATTAGATGGTCAAATTTGATTGTGTGTGATTGTTAATAACTTCCACAGCCTGGGACTCTGGTTGTAGCAAACTTTGGGGGTCCCCATCCTGACGGGAGGATATGTCATCCTTCATGGAAATTTTTAGAAGAAGAATTGTAGGCTTGCCTTCTTTGTTCCCCCCCCCCCCTTTTTTTTTATCTCTTTTTGGGTTTGGGTACATCGGAAAACTGTGGCCCTGCTTTTTATGGGGAATGCTTTCATGCCATGAATTTGTGGTTTATATCATATGCTACTACAACTTCAATGTTGCATCAAGCTCTAAATTGGAGTATTTCCATAGATTTCCCTACATATGATGAACGTGCCACAACCTTACTTTGACAAAAATAGCATTATTCGGACCTACTTTATTTACCTTTTTATTGTGTTGTCGGTGTTTGTGCATTTAAAGTGCACAATTTCTGTTAACTATCCTAGTTTCTTGTTCACTTCACAGTCCTTCCTTGGTTCCAAAGTATGACAAGCGGATTTGAAGTTACAGATCATGCTTAGTTTGGGTCATGGACACACCAGGGCTGAAGGCAGAGGAAAACTGGAGGTCCATTTACTTTCTATATGAAATGCTGAAAGTTGTATAAATTGGAAGAGAGGAAAGAGAGACTAATGCAAAGGATTGCTAGTCTTCTTTAACTTTGGGTTTGAGATGAAAGGCTGTATCCCCCCCTCTTCCTGACTGTACACCAAATAGCCGCTTTGAATTCTCCCCGTGTTGCACTTTTTTTTAGTTGTTCTCGCTTATGAGACCACGGTGAATACCAAAAACAGATGCTTTTGGCGATTCAAGGCGCAACATGGAGTGACTGTTAACATGTTTATGTGTTGATTACGAACAAAAACCCATTTTTATCTTTGTTTATCCTCTTCTGTTTCTTGTCTGTGGACTCCCAAGAGGAATAGAAGCTGTCAACTTCGCAAGAGGCTGACATCAAGTGTGTGGACAACGACATGAACCAGTTTTCCTTTACGCGTGAACTAGTTTAGTGTGAACTGAAGCCTTGGTTCCAGCTCACTTCCCACTAAATGGTGACCCTGATCTGATGTGATTGGTTTACAATTATTCTTTTCTAAGTGCAAGTTCTGAGTGGTTCGCCATTTGATCTATGCTTACCATGTGGGTTTGATTCGATGAAATGCACTTATTATATCGGTGTCGTACTGTAGTGGGTGCCTGTCTAATGGTATTCTATTTGGAGGGCTCTTTTTTTTTTTTTTTGGGGGGGGGGGGGTACGAAGTTGTGAATCCTGTATAGGCTGCTTGGTACGCAGTACCTCGGGGTCCCAGTTCACTGTCTTCGTGTCCTCAAATAATGGCTCATGAATCAATTTAATATCCCACGTCTTGTACCCCATCTAGGCCACAAAAATAATATGGACAGACGGGCCATCAAAGAATATAGGATTACTAGAAAGGAAAAGATGACAAGCCACGAGTTAGACAACATTTCAATATAAATGTACGTATTACATTAATCATAATTATTAGTTATACATTTTAATCTTCGAATACATTATGACAATTAAAAGATGAAAATCACAAATATTGCACGTCTTCTTGTCCTCAAATAATGGATCATGAATCAATTTCATATTGCACATCTTATGCTCCATGTAGGTTCAAATACAAGTTTACGTGTTGCAATACCATAATAGTTATTTATATATTTTAGTCTTTAAATACTTAATTATAATAAAAAGATAGAAATCACAGAAATTATTCATCCGATGATTATAATAATATAATATAAAATCAAAATACTCAAATTTACGACTTCTATGAAATCGAGCTCTATCTAGAATTCAGAACGAGGCATCCTTCGCCTCGAGTCCTCCACGAAATACACAATATGAACATTTTCCTCGTCCAAAATCAACAAAGGAGATATGCACATTCGGATTCCAAAGTAACAGGAATCATAAAAGATAGGAGTCAATTTAACAGTAGTCTCAATACAGATTTTTTTTTTTTTTTTTTAAAGCTTTCTCACTTCCTTGATCCAAAGGAATAGAAAGGAAAAGATGGGGAAACACAGGATTTATCATCACCACCTTATTTCCTTATCCGTCTGCAAGGAGTCACATAACAATAAACAAAACCCCAAAAAGCAAAACAATAAAAATTTAAAAGAAAAAAAAAAAATCTGGGAGTTGAAGGCAACTTCCGCCTTGCCCCTTTTGGTACCAGAACTTATCATCCCACGTGACTGCCGTCAACTGCCCTTTGTTTTGTTTTTTTCTCCCTCCTGGCAAACACGAAAGTGGAAATTCTGGAAGTACCCATCCTGGGGATCCGTGCAACCGAGAAGTTACGTTAGGCCTCTTATGTGATAGCACATGTACACATGCACATGGTGATAAGTTACACATGTTTGATAGCACATGTACACATGTACATGGTGATAAGTTATGGTTAATATAGGCAGGGCATCCTCGGAGAGTTGTAATTTCTGTCTTTCTCTGGGGGAAAATTAGTCCATTGGATCTGACTCTCCTACGCTCTGGATCCACAGGTGCCCTGCAATCTCGCAATCAAGTAGACGGGAGTCCAAACTTGTGAAAACGAGTAAAAGGACACAAAAACTATTTTAAAAAAGGGCCTAAATTATTTTTGATTAGTGAATAAATTACTGTAAAGAAAACCCAATTAATGGTGTTAATTGAGGTTTGAATCAAAACCAAAATGGATTAAGAAAAAGAAATATACTTAGAGCTTGATCGGCTGATAGTCTCCCGGAAACATCCCTGCAAATCATCTTTCTCAACAGATCCTTGGCCGCCGGCGACACCGTCTGGAAAGTCCTCGGCGGGAACCGGAGATTCCCTCTAACCACTGCCTCAAAAATCTCCTCAACCGTCTCTCCATAAAACGGCGGGACCCCAGCCAACATAACATACAGAACGACACCAGCACTCCACACATCGACCTTCTCATTATACTCCCTCCCCAACAGCACCTCCGGGGCCACATAATACGGCGTCCCCACCACCCCACTCATCCCCCTCCTCCCGCCGGCCGCCGCCACCCAATCCGCCGACCCAAAATCCGCCAATTTTACCATATTCCTCGAGTCGAACAACACATTATCAGGCTTTATGTCCCTATGCACAATCCCAAGCCTATGGCAATGGGCGATGGCTTCGAGGAGCTGCTTCATGCAACGGCCAGATTTCTCTTCGCTTAGCCGCCCGCCATTGCTGGCGACCACTCGATCGTAAAGACTGTAGCTTTCGCAAAGTTCCATGACAATGGAGAGAGAATCATCGGAATCGTAAACCTCAAAGATTTGTACGATGTTCGGGTGTGGGGACAAGTGGGACATGACCTTGGGCTCGTTGACGAGGCACATGCGGTCGGTGGAGTCCGTCAGAAGGGTCTTGTCTATGGTTTTACAGGCGAAATATTGGTTCTTGGTGGCGGAGAAGCAGCGAGAGATTGTGCCGAATCGGCCGCGGCCAAGCTCCTCGCAGATTTGATAATGGCTGCTTAACAACTCGCACATGTTCTACTATGCTGTTCTGTTTTTCCTTTTGTTTGGCTTATGAATAGTTGGTTTCTTCTGGCGGGGGTGTTTGTAGCTTAGTTTCGGTTTAGGTTAGTTTTGGGTGTGTGTTTTTGTTCTATTACTTTGGTTTTATAGGAGGAGGGAAGCGGGGTGGGGGTGAAGTGTACACAGGTTGAGGAATGTTCGGATTGTTGTTAACCAACCAAGATTCCCCCATTAAAAATTGAATTAATAAAAAGAAAGCTTTGCGTACATATAAATTCAGTGAATTTAAATAAATATAAAAATTTGTTTATATTTTTTACTTTATATTATTTAAATTTTTTCTTAATAAAAACAATTTAATGGGGATCTGCATTTAATGCGCGTTAAATTTATGCCACCATGCAATGAAACTGATTGGAGAAAGGTACAACGAATAATTTGGATTAAAAGACGGATTCTTTATGCCACCACCAAGATGAACTTCTAGAAATCCAACAATTTCTCTCTCTTTTTCTCAACCTCTCCTTATTTAATTTTCTTGATCGTATTCCTCGGTGACTAAAAGTTGTTTCACATAAACGCTCTCTAAAGTATACATTGTACAATATTGTACTTCGTGTAAATCTTGTTGTGCAGCGATTCTTGTGGATGAGAACCAAACGGACACTTGATCAAAGGTGGGACTTGCGAAAAAGGTTGTGGGTTGGGTCACTGTGCTGCCAAGGCGGTGGTTATGAATCGTGATTCACTACTTGTCGGACGTACTAGGCAATGGAAGCTAGGACATCAGGACATGTCACATCCATTAAGATCACACAGTCATTTGCATTTTGCTGCATAAAGCTCCTTTTTCTGCTATGGAAAATGCGTTTGTCACCACCGAGGGTTATACAAGGCATTTATGCAGTGTGCTCCTAAATGAAGTTTCTGATATAAACATTCTTAGTAAGAGTAGGAAGAATAGATTTGATGGGTCTGGGGAAAATTTTTGAAATTTTCCTCTTTCACTTGTCCAAGCAACATAAAACAAACAAGGGGACCTTTCCCACGTCACTTTCCTTCTTCCCTCTCTTTTCCCATCTTTGAAACACAACTTGAAATGCATAAATAGAAAGATGAACTATATATATATATATATGAATTTATTGTATAAACTTAAAAATTATAGAGACAAATTTAGATATATATTCACAAATGTATATTACACTTACAGAATTATTCTGAATATGTCTCTTTCATTTTTATCTTCTTTCACTTGGAGAGCATGCGACGAGCTTTCTGGGTATTTAACAATTTACTATTCAACATAATTTCAAATTAAAACTCATTTACGTTATTTTATTTAAACATATAGAATTAAATTTTAAAAAATTAAATTAATTGTTAAATTAAAAATTTTAAAAATTTGAATTTTAATCAATTTAATTAATATAATTGAAATTAAATAGGTAAAATTAATATTTGATATTAAATAAATATATATGTATATATATGCACACACAATTATATATTATATAAAAATATTCATAAATAAAAATTAAAATATAATAAAATTAATTATTTGATATTAATACAAATTTTCTAAAAAAAATATTACAATTAAAATAAATAAAATAAAAATATTTTGTAAAATTCATATATTTTAAAATATAATAATAATAATAATAATAATAAATGATATTATTTCAAAAATAATTTAATTTTTTTATCATTCTATTTAGGTAAACTAGATTCATTTTACTAATTAATTAATTTTTATATCAACTTTTAATTTAATAAATTTTTTAAAAAAATCAGACTAAATAATAAATTAATTTAAAATTTTTTAATTAAATCAATCAATTTAATTTAATTTTTAAAACAGTGATACAGAGTACGGACAAATTATATCCTTAATTGACATGATTACTTGACATTATTTTTAGGGATTTGAACACCAAATAAATGAGTCTCTAACGAAGACATATTATTATTCTCCAAAACCACTGATGGGGTCCCTCCAAACTATGAATAAGCTAATAATTATAAACGGCAGTTGATTGCTCGACCCACGTAATCGTGGGCATCACACCGAGTTTAAAATCCTTGTTAGGATACGTGAAAGAAAAAAATAAACAATAACAAATAGCACAACGTATAGACAACGGTGCATTAAAAAATCCAAAGGGAAAAGAACAAACTCCGTAACACCCTTTGGGGGAAAGAACATGCTTGCTTAGCTAACTACTAACAGACTATGCATGCTCGACATGTCGTAGCTCGCATGAAGGTAGGCCTGCGATGGCCATAACCTCCCCTGAAACTGACATTTGAAGTAATTTTAAATGGCAATGGATAAACTATTTATTGTATAACAATACTATAAAAGATACGTGCATTGATGTCGAAAATCAGCCTCTTGACTTCTTAGTCCTAAAACCCTTAGAGATTTTGGTATTGTGATGGGAAATTTTTTAATTTAAAAACTTAAATTATTGAATGAAAATTTAAAAATATATTATATATAAAGCTCCAACAATGGATACAATCTTTTTTTTGTATAATAATAGATGAATTGTTTTGTAAGAGTTATTGGAACACTCACTTTATCACTAGACAAAGTTATTACAAACTACATCATAGTCATTTGATTAAAATAACTTTTTGGTACGTCGGAAAGTATATGGAAAACATTTTCCCTCCACATAAGGCGCTGTCTATGCTAATTGAATCGTCGCTCAAGTTTGAAACGCAACCATTAAACAAAAAGAAAAAGAAAAAGAAAAAAATTGCTGAAGATGACCTAAAAATGGAATAACTAGTGGCCAGATAGATATGCATTGCTTCAATTGTTCAAAAAGTAGATAATGCTCTTCGAAAGATATTTTGTAGTTAAGAATTTAAGTTTTTATTTTAAAAATTCTAAATTTAAAAAAAAATTAAAAAAAAAAGAGAGAGAAAGAAATTTATAAAATAAAGAATTACGAGGTTGTATAAAAAATTTTTTTTAAAAAAAAAAGGCAAATGGTACACTAAAAATAATGACGATTATTATAGGCCTTTGATTGGAATATTGATGTTGGCAAAAAACCCAAGAGGAATATTGATGACGTCGACCTTTAATTTTGCTCTCATCATCTAAACCCTCGTCAACTGAATAAAAATTATGTTTATTATGAAGTGTATTTTATTTAAAAAAATACAAAGAAGTTTAAATTTTAAATATTATTATTTTTTCAAGAAAAATATAATATTAAAAAAATATTTTTTCTAAAATAAAAAAAAGAAAAATTCTAAAATATTTTTTTTGAATTTTTATTAATTATACATATTTATGTCACATGAATTTTAAACATATACAAGTAACCATCGTTGTTTTGTCGATATGTCAACAGGGTTGTCGACATCAATTTGGCTAGAAGGTTAAAGTCAGTTTTAGTTTTGCTCCCAAAATAATGCAAGGTCTTATCAATCCTGGTTTGACGATAAAAAAATATTAAAAATTTGAAGTGTAAATTATTTAATTAATTAATCTCATATTCAAATTTTAAAAAATGAATAAATAATTTATAAATTAAATATTTTAAAATTTTAAATTAAAATGAGTATTAGATTTCCCTACTAAAAATTAAAGCAAGCCCTCATCCCCTTTTACGTTTTTGGTTCTGTCATTAATACGTTACTGATTTTTCTTGATTTTTGTTATTAAATCCGGGATTATAATTTATTAAAATGGAGTGCGAGCAATTCTTTGGACTAAATTTTATTAAATAAGAAGGTATAAAATCTTGTTAGGAGGATTGCGCCGAACGTATCAAACAATGGACAGAGTTCTTTGGACTAAATTTATGAAAAAGTAAATTTCATAATACTCAACTAAAATGACTAATCACTCACAAAACTATACAAAAATAAAAATATATTTAATTTTATTAAACATTTTAACCAAAATTCGAAATTATCGTCAACTCAAAAATAGAGTGTGAGCAATCCTGGTGAAGCGATGGTCAGCCATCTATGCAGCGGATTTGGATTGCTGAGAGTGAGCCTGTAGCCATTAACGGGCCTTTGGAGAGGCTCACTCACGCAACATCCGATAGAGAAACCAACTGAGAGTAGAAACCAACGCGGCCTTCGGCGGTTGTCTTTTGGGCAGCAGGGATACCAATCGGCCGGGTTTTGCCCATTTGCTCGCTAAACTCCACTGGCACGCTCAGAGCACTCAACGATGTAATTATAATTGTTTGTTGAAGTTAATTATCACGTATAAAACGATATATTAAGTGTAATTAATGACTATAATAAAGCGATATTTATTTTACATCTATATTTTATATTTTATTAATCAAACTTTTTTGATCTAGCAACTAAATGTATGGCATTTGCGCGCGTGCAAATGTACGCTCCTACATATTTTCGTAGAAAAATAATATCTGGTAAATTTGATTCTGGGGCCGCCTATCCACCGTTATCACCTTTTCTCTCGATAACGTTAGCCGGGGCAATAATTGCCACATGTTTTGAAGCACGAGCAAAATACTTGTATATTTGCGTTTGCCGCTCTACAACATGTGCCAATCCACTGTCGGCAAAGGTCGGTCGGTATTTGCTTTCAATGTTGATTCCCCACGTTTAATACTCCCAGCCGGTGAGTCCCTCATCGCGGATATGGAAGGATTGCTGTGGGGAGCTCATTTAGGGGGAGAATTTGAGGATCTCGAATCGTGCACCACACACCGAAGTCAAGAATTTGGTACTGATTCGTGGGCCCATTATGCTCACCAAAGTCTCTCGTCGGACGAATACACTTTGTTTGGCTGGCAGTGGGTCAAAAAATATCGGTATGTGCCTCACTCCGGGAAGGAAATTAAAGATAGCCTAGTGGGGTTACCTTTCTGGCAGATAACAATGGGCGGCATGTTGGCCATTCCCACCACTGGTAGTAAACTGTGCCTCTCACCGCCACGACATTTATGCCCACGTGGTACTTTCGCGAACGAAGCCACGGGCTGGAGCTGTAGATGTCGATATGCCATCAACCCCAGATTACGGTAATAAAAATTTCAATCTCTCGACTTTTTGAGAGTATTTCTATTATTTAACCATCTTTCGTTGACGAGTTAAAAAGATTACTTTAATGGTACAAAAATTTTGTCGAACCCTTAACACTCATTGATGAAAACAGAACAACAATAAACGCGCTAGACGCATCCTGAAATAAGAAGTCAAAAAACAGGAAAAATTGCATTTGCGCTTGACTAGCACGCTTAGCATTGGAATAACTAGGTTGTCTGTAGACATCGCTGATGTCCATCGCATCCCGCTGGCGACTATAATTGACCCTGACGCTTCGACGCCAACAAGTTGACGGTACTCGGAAGACTCGTTCTTGCTTGATTGATCCGAGAATAACAACGTAGAAGCTTATTATTGGATTTTCGTTTGAAAAACTAGAATACTAATCAACAATTTGGACAAGAACTTCGTTATATACACCTGCGGTCAGTTTCTTGTATTGCATGCAAGCTTTTATTGTATAATTTGTGCAATCGTACATTGAAAGGACGAAATTGTATAATTAATGATTATAATAATAAGCTTATGTCGCGTTAAAGTAATTGTGTTTATACGATTTTAATTTTATTAAAAATAAACTTTCCAGTATTATATGTTAATTTTAACCACGGTCAACTCTAATTATTGACTTATTGGTAAATGATAATAGATCTATCTTCTTTGTTCAAATCGCCAATCCTTCCTAGGTGTTAATGGAATGTTTTGGACCCGAAAATGATACTTCTTAATTGATTGATGACACCCACAAAGAATAAGCAGCTGCCTAGTGGGACCGTGGCAGCTTATGGACGAAGATATATGGGGCGAAGATATTGCTGTCATACGGTCTTAGAATCAAGCGCAAAAGGTAAGACGGTTGAAGGGACTTCGATGGGCAGTGCCTTAGCGTTCAACGATCACCAGCTGAAAAGGCAGCTGTTTTCTTTTGAAAAAACGTACACTTCTTGGTCCATTTTCTAGCCACCACTATTGAAAGAATTGAAGAGCACTTGGTGCCACAGCGAGACCTTTGGTTTCAGAGCACAAGGCTTGGGCAGACCGGCTATGGTAAAAGGGAGAAAAAAAATGGTGAGGGCTCCTTGCTGTGAGAAGATGGGATTGAAGAAGGGACCGTGGACTCCCGGAGAAGATCAGATTTTGGTGTCTTACATACAACGTTGTGGACATGGCAACTGGCGAGCCCTCCCAAAACAAGCTGGTAATCTCAGTACTCGTCATTTTTAACTCGGTTGTCAGACAACTTTTTCTATAGCTATGTGACAAGGATTGGAGCAAATCTTTTCTGCATCCCATCATGTCCATACGATTTTAGCTTAGTTCTTTGAATTCTAGTAACCTGTTTTGATTTTGAGTCTGCAGTCTTCGAACAAAACAATGTAGCGATACATTTGCACCTACTTCAACAGAGTCCTGATGGCATGTCCCCATCTTTTCTTTAGGTCTGTTAAGGTGTGGAAAGAGCTGTAGGCTTCGGTGGATAAATTACCTGCGGCCGGGCATTAAACGTGGAAACTTCAGCGATGAAGAGGAAGAAACTATCATTAATTTACATCAATTCCTCGGTAACAGGTAAAAAAAAAATTTACATCATCTGCATGTTTTTCTTCTGGTTGTCCTCTGAAGTTTAACGACGGATCATCTATTAAATTCTAACACAGTATTTATGTGTAAGTACATTAGATTAAAATTGAAAACCAAAGTCCATGTTTATCTCACTTATAAAAACTCACAATTAAATGCAGTACAATAGCTATAATATTACTTCAATTTAATATTTCTTAGTTATAAAGATTTCGAGTTGTGATACCCCAATAAGAAAATATGTATTTATATGGTTCTTTATATCTAAATGCTAACATCATTTTGATGTGAATTTTCTTGATCATCTATAGATGGTCTGCAATTGCAGCGAGACTTCCTGGAAGAACAGATAACGAGATAAAGAACTACTGGCATTCCCACATAAAGAAGAGAATTCAGCACCAGTTGGCTGCTCCAACCGGCTCAAGTAGTGCACAGTGCATGAAAGCACCAATAAGTGGAGGGATTATAAATGGAAGAATATCACAGCCTGTGAATCAAGTGATTGATCATCAAAAGCATCAAAATCTCGGGCTTCCACAAACTTCCTCACAGGAGTCATCCCAGGAGTATTTGACTTCTATGACGACAAAGGACGCTGCGATTGGCTTTGATGGTGGAGAGGTTATGAAGTTCTGGAACGACCTTCTCACGGAAGCAGCAAACTCGATAGGACCTTAACTTCCCAGAAATTTTAGACATCTTTTCTTCTTCTTCTTCTTCATCTTCTTCTGGGTTTCTTTCTAAAGAATTGTGATAATGTATTGTCCCCAAGACTATGATAGATAGATGATAATATGGTACGAACCAAAAATTAAAAAAAAAAAAAAAAAGTAACCTTCATTGATTTCCAAGTGCGATGAGTCTAGCAACGGGGTTTGGTACAGTAGATTTGTATTGCATTTTAATATATATATATATATTTATCACAGAATGAAATTTTTATCAACTATAAAGAAAAAGACAGAAGTTCCTTTTCAGCTCGTTCACGGTGGGACTCGAACCCACAATCTCCCGCTCCGGAGGCGAGCGCCTTATCCATTAGGCCACGCGAACATTTTGGACAGGAAATCGGTTCAACTAATTGATTTATGATTTTAGAGAAAAACCCACATAAACCCTGAATTCGATTACATCAAAATCAAAACCTCTTGCCTAAAATTCTGGAAGCTAAGAATGGCGTCGGCGATCTCAAATTGCCCAAAACCCCAACTGTGCAGCCGGAATCGCAATCCAAAATGCTATCTCTCGAATTCGCCGGCTTCTTTTGTCAGGTAAATGATTTTCTCGGGAATATCACAGCAACTCACTCGAGGGTTTCTCACCCATCAAACATTTAGAATCATCATATTCATAGACGAAAGTCAAGATGTTGCAAAAAGAAACTCTCATTTCAGTCTCGGCTCTCATCTGTAAGGGTAAAGCAATTGCATTTTTATCTTCTTTATTGCCATCCTATCGATTTTTTTTTTTTTTAAATATTTTAAACAGGCTTTCTAAGGCGGTTCCGCAGAATGGACGGTTGGTTTGTACTGTTGCAGCATCAGCAGCGGGAAGTTCTAGTCCCGACGGTGACTGGAATCCGTATGAGGTGATTCTTCTTGGGTTTTGCACGATGGAGAGACTGCAATGTTGATTGGTAGCTTGAACTTTGTTGCGTTTTTGGGATTATCATGCGGTTTTAGTTCGAATTAGTGTTGTTGGTTTATTTCAGGTACTTGGTGTGAACCCCATTGCGGGATTTGATAAGATCAAGCAGGTATATACTAAAAAGCACAAGGACGCTGAGCAAGCAGGCGACGAAGCTACTGCTTCTCGGGTGGGATTCAACTCTCTCTGTTAGTCTACATAAGTTTCTTCTCGTCTTTATGAATGTTTTCTTCGATCTTATGCAGGTGTGTTCATACTTCCTTCGTGAGAGCTTTTTAACTTAGTGATTTGTCTTACCTTTATTTATGTATTACTTGTAGCTTGAGAAGGCATATGATAGACTGATGATGGAACAATTGTCAAATCGGAAGAAGGGTGTCACTTATGGCTCATTCCAAGTACCGTCCACGTTACATTCATCTTAATGTTTATGCTTTGGTTTCTAGGTTATCTATAACTTAGTTCACATTCAATGGTTATTTTGCCTTCATATGGATCTTAAGTTGACAAAATATTACTGACATTCTTAGTCATACCTTTACATAATAATATGCATTAATTACAAAAAAAAAAAAAAAAAGGTTATGCAGCAGATGCATTTTATCTCACATTGGAAATAGGTATGCAAATGCTTAACTTGCTCTGTGATAACTACCAACATTAAGTTTTCATCATCAATTAGGCAACCAGAGTGTTAACCATTGATATTTGCTTGGAATGTTCAGAAATGTGATTCTCATTGATATTCTGATAGGTCATCTTATGTTATCTAATACATATTTCTAAAATGCAGGTCTCAAAGGACATAAAATATGCTGATAAGCAACCAATTGTACCATGGGGACCAAGGTTTCTCATAAATTGACTTCATATATGGATATTAATTTAGAAAGTATATAAGTAGATTTTTGTAAGATAGACTCCAAAGAATTGCTGACTCTAGATATTTGTCTTTTACATTACCAATATCCTTTTCTTGTGATGCTTTTTATTGCCTGTAGGTCAAAACTTAAGTGAAAAGTATGAAATTGTGAATTGTTTACTCAACATGATTGCTTGGATAGGCTGATGAGGTGCCTTCAAAACTAGAGATTTAAAGGAGTCTTTGTCAATATATGTTACGCACATGAAAGTATAGGAGGATCTACATAATTTTTCAGGGTTGTGTACAATTGTTTTTTCCCTCTTTTGAGTTCTTCTTTGTTTTGCCCAAAATTATCATATGATTCTATTGCTTCTCAGTGATGGTTTCTTGTATTTATGCTCTCTTTTGAGTTCTACTTGATCAAGTCTTTTATCTTGCTTATAACCTTATCATTGTATCATACCTTGTTTTCAGGTCTGCCAAGTCCAGCCAACAAGATGTGCGCATCAATTTGGCAATATCTGCTGTATTTGTAAGTAGATGTCATGGTTTATTGCAGTAAGATAAGATAGACAACGGTCGATTTCTCTCTCTCCCAGTATATATATATATATATAGAACCCTGCAGCTCTGGTTCACATTTGATGTCCATCTTCTCAAATTTAAATTAACTTAACAATTCTTGTTTCCGTGCTCTGTTCTTTATTGGAGTTCCATCTTCATCTTGTACTTCTTTCTACAGACAGCTTGGGTTGTTATCAAGCGCAATGCAGAATATAAACCTTTGCAGTTTTTGACTTTTGCATTTGTGTACCGAATTTTTGAGAAGTTAAAAGCCTATGAACCTCCTGTGCCACCAACATACACTGTGAGTAAAGTATAGACTGCAGCATTGGTTCCATCATGCAGGACATCTATGCAAGTTCAACTGTGATAATTTCTGTTAACTACAACTACTTCTGTTATAAGTAACAAAGATAAGGCAATCTTGATTTTGAATGCAGGAAGATGGAGTAGATGATCGGCAGGCGCTGCGAACAGGAAAACGGCTTCTTCGTTCCCTTGCGCTAGTTTTTGGTTGTATTGCATTTACTTCTCTGGTAAGATATTCTTTCAAATCTTCTGTGTATTCTAAGCATTTTATGAGCTTGGCACATCAGAAGCCTTAATCCGATTGTTCATCTAATTTGCTATGGTATTGTAGAAACACATGGCACCCATCTCGGGTCTATAAGAATTTGACATGCATTGCACCAGAGCATCCATGGTAGAGATACAATCTGGAAGGAAAATCTACTTATCTCTCTCTCTCTCTCTCTCCCCTTCCTTCTTTGAGGTAGACAAGTCCCATTCACACTTTTTATAGATGACAGGGAAAATTTTGGGGCACCCAGTTCATTCTCCCAGCCAGTTTTAAGAAAATTTCCTTCAAAAATGAGTCGTCAAGATTGGCCTTTCTCAAAACTATAGGGGACAGGCTTGTGTTAACATATCTGGCAAGCAAGGCTAACCTAATTGTGGAGAACCCAGCATCGCTGGGCATTTTGAGTTCTTTGGAGCAATCTTCCTGGCTATGTTCCTGACCATGAATATTGCCCTGTGCCAGATCAGTTTCATTATGAGTCGAAACCATATTACCCTTCCTGTACCTTTATTTACCAAAGGATAGTTTACCATCCATTGAATGCCATCATATTTGCTGTACTACATCTCGAACTACATCGCTGGTTTTTCTTGTTCTGGTTCTAGTTTCTTATTTTTGTACCTATGCCATTAATATTGTTTACTTGATATCTTCCAGGCCTACACTGGTATTTTGAATTTGATTGAACTTGCAGGAAGTTACATACCTGCTTTCCTTTACAATAATCAGGTATTCATCAAGACTTCTTGTCATAAGTGTAATGCATCATCTATATGGAGTATTTCAATTCTTAGAAAGTTATGCTTTAATGATCTAGTTCATGTTAATGCATATTAGCATGAGAGATACGAAGTTACCTGTACCTAAATGAGGGTTAAGACATGTAATTTGCATCGAGTGATTAGCATTCAGTTATTATTATTATCTTTTTTTTTTTTTTTTTTCTTCAAACTGTGTAAAGTATGCACTTCTAAAAAACTTAAAAGCATCGTTGTTGTCTGTACCTCGGGTTTGCATAGGTTTCCATCAGCTCGGTAAATGTGCTCTATCCTCGTGTTGAAACTTGAGTTGAGTGACATAGATTTCCATCTAGTTCTTGCATGCCAGATTAGTTTACTCCTGTCGAGAAACTATAGATCTTACACGATAGATTGTTACACCATGACTGTGCCTTCTGTCTGTTTGCGTGCATGGTACTGATCCCATCGACGTGTTTTCATCTGCAGGAACCGATTGTAACAGCATCCTCGGCAATCGTTCTTTTTATTATGGCATCATTCTACAGATGATGATTTAGCAGAACTGCCGGGGGATTGCGGAGTGAGGTTTTAATGGGGATTGAGTTTCATCCTCCGCCTTGTAGGTGCCGAGATTTTCACCCGAGGAACTGTTTAAAATGATCACAGGGGAAGGAGTTCTGATAGGATTTTTATCTGTAAGGTGCGTCTGATCCGATTGCATCCTGTTCTGTGTCCTCGCACCGAGTCCCCTATAGTGCAAAGAGACTTTAGTCTGAGCTTCCATGCCTTCACCGTTTGTCTTCATTCGCCCACCATTTTTCTGTCTTCCGTCGATGCTCCACGGTCAAAGGGATTATTAAAGAAGCACCCTTGTCAAGGACAGTGTGATATTGTTCTCTGACAATAAATCTTTACAGACAAATCGTTTCAAAACACAACAAACAAATACACATCAATTCATCGTACGTTTGTGTCCATCGAAAGCACCGAGAAACGTGCGAATCATGCTCGTTACCTGCGTTCGGAGACTCGGGGGTCGGCGACAAACGTCGCTCGATGTGAAATGTATTCGGTAATTTTTATATGCAAGACAAAGGATAAAAATCAAAATACGGATTCGGTAATTATAATACATATAACATAAATTATATTCGAAATAAGATTAATTAAGCAAAATTAATGTGTGGTTTTTTTGATTATTATTTTTTTTTTGGGGTTCTTTTCTCTGATGGGTGTATTGGAAAATTTATATTCGAAACTCCTAAAATAAAAATTTCAATTTTAACCATTAGAAAGAGTGTCTTTTTAACGGGGGAGTGTGCTGTTTAATTCACAGCGGCAGGCCAAACGAAAGGGCCATATGATATTCAAGATAACATAAATTTCCGATTTTAAATAAGGACCCATATCTTTATCACCTTCAATTTTTGCCACCGGAAAAGAGATCGCAGGGAGGGGAAAGAAGCGAAACCCTAGAGAGAGAGAGAGAGAGAGAGAGAGAGAGATTTGGAAACTTGTTAAACCAAGAAAAAGCACAAAAATTTTGGAAAGAAGAGAGGCGATCGGAGAAAGGGAGCGAAGATGAGGATTATGATAAAGGGAGGGGTGTGGAAGAACACGGAGGATGAGATTCTGAAGTCGGCGGTTATGAAATATGGAAAGAATCAGTGGGCTCGCATCTCTTCCCTTCTCGTTCGCAAGTCCGCCAAGCAGTGTAAGGCTCGCTGGTATGAGTGGCTCGATCCCTCCATCAAAAAGGTGACTTTCTTTGTCTCTTTTCAATTTTTTTTTTATATAATTATTTCCTTTTCCTTTAATTGTTAATGCTTGATTAGTAGGATATATACTGCCTGAATATGGTCTAGCGTAGACCACTTTTTTGTTTTTTGTTTTTTTTAAAAAAATTTTTATTGATGAAGTCTGATTTTGAGATGTGTATAGACACACACACACACACACCATGGGCGAACTTTAGAGGTTGCGGGAGCCTCTTCGTGGAAAAACAAAGGTAAAGCCGTGTGCCTCAGATGGGAGCCTTGTGCATTGGGAACACCCTTTATATTCATGGAATGTTTATGTTGGGGGAAGTAGAATGAACTTTGGATAGCAACCAATAACACGGGTTTTTGTTACTGCAGTTATGAGGTTAATAAATAATGCATTGTGGTTAATGAAGGGGAAGTCTTGTTATTGTGTATTATGTACACCAGAAAATCTTCAGAGGTAATTAGTTAGTATCTGACGTGACTATGTGTCTCTAATGTGAGGTCTGTTTGCTGTTAGGTTTCTGGAATAATGAGAACTTTACTCGAGGTGGTGATTTCTTTGTGCTTAGTGAGATTGATTGGTTTGACTTTTGTGATGTTGCAGACTGAGTGGACCAGAGAAGAGGATGAGAAATTGCTTCATCTTGCAAAGCTTATGCCTACTCAGTGGAGAACAATTGCGCCAATTGTCGGCCGTACTCCTTCCCAGTGCCTTGAGCGGTATGAGAAACTCCTTGATGCGGCCTGTGTTAAGGATGAGAACTATGAACCTGGGGATGACCCACGGAAATTGCGTCCTGGAGAGATTGATCCAAATCCAGAGTCTAAGCCAGCACGACCTGACCCCGTTGATATGGATGAAGATGAGAAGGAGATGCTTTCGGAAGCACGAGCTCGGTTAGCCAACACTAGAGGCAAAAAGGCTAAGAGGAAAGCCAGGGAGAAACAACTTGAAGAGGCCAGGAGGCTTGCTTCCTTGCAGAAAAGAAGGGAATTGAAAGCTGCTGGTATAGACAATAGGCATAGAAAGAGGAAAAGAAAGGGGATTGACTATAATGCTGAAATTCCTTTTGAGAAGAGGCCTCCTCCAGGCTTTTATGATGTTGCTGATGAGGATAGACCTGTTGAACAGGTTAAGTTCCCAACAACCATTGAAGAACTTGAAGGGAAAAGAAGGGTTGATGTGGAAGCACAATTGAGAAAGCAGGACGTTTCAAAGAATAAAATTGCTCAAAGGCAGGATGCACCATCAGCTATCCTACAAGCAAACAAGCTGAATGACCCAGAATCAGTGAGGAAAAGGTCAAAGTTGATGCTTCCTACTCCTCAGATTTCGGATCGTGAATTGGAAGAAATTGCAAAAATGGGTTATGCTACTGATATGGTGAACGAGGAATTAACAGAAGGGAGCGGTGCAACCCATGCTCTTCTAGCAAACTATGACCAGACACCACACCAGGGAACAATGCCATTACGGACTCCACAAAGGACTCCTGCAGGTAAGGGCGATGCAATAATGCAGGAAGCAGAAAACCTGGCTCGATTGAGGGAGTCACAGACACCATTATTAGGAGGTGAGAACCCAGAATTGCATCCTTCAGACTTCTCTGGGGTCACTCCTAAGAAACAGGAAATCCAAACACCGAATCCCATGCTCACTCCTTCTGCAACTCCTGGAGGTGCTGGTCTCACACCTAGAATTGGGATGACACCATCAAGGGATGGGTACTCTTTTGGTGTGACTCCTAGGGGAACTCCAATCAGAGATGAACTCCATATAAATGAAGGCATGGATGTGCATGATGCTGCAAAACTTGAGCAACGAAGACGAGCTGATTTAAGAAAGAATTTGCAATCTGGTCTCAGTAACCTTCCACAGCCCAAAAATGAATACCAGATAGTCATCCAAGCACCCCCTGAAGAAAGTGAAGAACCAGAGGAGAAGATTGAGGAGGATATGTCTGATAGAATAGCTAGGGAAAAAGCTGAGGAAGAAGCACGACAGCAGGCATTACTCAGGAAGAGGTCAAAAGTGCTGCAGAGAGAACTGCCTAGGCCGCCAGCTGCTTCATTGGAACTAATTAAGAATTCTTTATTGAGAGCAGATGTAGACAAGAGTTCCTTTGTTCCTCCTACAGCAATTGAACAGGCTGATGAAATGATAAGAAAAGAGCTTCTGACCTTACTAGAGCATGATAATGCCAAGTACCCACTTGATGAGAAGTTGAATAAGGAGAAAAAGAAAGGCACCAAGCGATCTGCAAATGGGCCTGCTGCTTCGATTCCTGTGATTGAAGATTTTGAGGAAGAAGAGGTTAAAGAAGTATGTAATTGATCCTCTGCCTCTCTCTCTCTCTCTCTCTCTCTCTCTCTCTGTCTTTCTCTCCTCCTTCTCTATCTTCTCCCTTCCTTTCCTTCCCCCTCCTCACAGTGGGTTAAGTGCTTATTTCCTTATTTCTTCTTGAAATTTCCCTCTTTTCTGTGTTTGTGTGTTCTATGCAACCTGCCCAACCAAAATAAGAACGTGTGGTGGTTGATTGGTCTTCAGGCTGTTCCTCCACTTTGTGTGCCTTTTTCCTGCTCATTGTGTATAAATCAAATTGTTTTGGATTTTGTCTCTTGTGATTCTCCACTTGCAAAAATTTTTGACAATTAGATTTTCCCCTTCAGGCTGATCTTTTGATAAAGGAAGAAGCTCAGTATATTCATGTGGCTATGGGGCATGAAAATGAGTCCCTCGATGAATTTGTTGAAGCGCACAAAACTTGTGTTAATGATCTGATGTATTTTCCAACTAGAAGTGCTTATGGTCTCTCGAGTGTTGCTGGAAACGTGGAGAAACTTGCAGCTTTGCAGAATGAATTTGAAAATGTGAAAACAAGGCTAGAAGCTGAAAGAGAGAAGGCATTGCGACTTGAGAAGAAGGTTAATGTTCTCACACAAGGTTATCAGGTAAGATATGGTACAATTATGGTTGTTATTTGTGTTGTATCTATTAGAAAACTGATGTGCGAGGACATGTTTGTTGATAGCAGTAATCTTTAAAACAGCAAAAGGAAAGTAATTGGCTATGTCGCTTTAAAACAAAATGTAGATCCAGCTTCTAATGATACAATTGCTAGTTGTGAGATGAATTAATTATTCCCGTCATGAGGTACCTTATAAGAATTTTTACTGACAGTTTCTCTGTTGTTAGGAGCAGCTATCTCTTCCCGAAGATTTTTAATGTGATAAATACCCTGCACTCTTCTCTCTCTCTCTCTCTCTCTCTCTCTCTCTCTCACGCACACACACACAAACACACACACATTTAATCAAAAGAACCTTTTACGTTGGCTTGTCTGAAAAAAGGGCTCATAGCTCCATAATACCACATTGTCTGTGTAGCTAAGAGACGAAAATGACTTGTGTTCTGGTGTATCAACAGAGCAGTAGTCTCCACAATATTTTTATGTTCAGCTTTAGTGTACTTCTCAGTCCAAAACAAATAAACATTTATAATGTAAGATTGCCAAGCTGTAAACATCTTGCAGTTGTCTACATTTTGCTCTAAGTTATTGTTCAAGATCACCATTATCAGGTTACTAATTGCTGACATTTTTGATGGAGCAGGTGCGGGCTGAAAGGCAGCTTTTGCCACCAATCGAGTCAACCTTGAAGCTGATTGACACTGCCAGTACAGAACTGGAGTGCTTCAGATCTTTGCAGAAGCAAGAGCAATTAGCAGCATCACACAGGATTAATGTTCTCTGGGAGGAAGTTCAAAAGCAAAAGGACCTTGAGAAAACCATGCAAAGTCGCTACGGTAATCTTGTGGCTGAGCTGGAAAGAGTGCAAAATCTCACGAAATATTGCAGAGAAGTAGCAAAACAACAGGAAGAAAGTGCTGCTAAGAATAAGGAATCGGAGTTGGCCGAGGCCGCAGCAAAACAAACTGCCACGCCGGGTTCAGAAGCCTCTGAGCCTATAACTTCTGGAGATGTCGGAAGTTCTTTACCTGTCATTTCATCTCATGACTCAATTTTGGCAGGGCAAACAGAGGCTGCTGACGACAATGCTAATGCAATGCAAAAACATGATATGAATACTGATTTGGAGAAAGAGCATTCATCAGCAGGCACCGAAGTAAACTTGTCTGACAATCAAGGAGTAACACGTACGCCTTTGGAGGGAAATGAAGTGAAGGATGACTTGGCTGATGGAAATGCTGGTGATACTGCTCTGAGCTCTGAAGTTCTGAAGGAGGATTCGTTTGCTGAGCACCAGCAACATGTTGAAGCTGCAGCTCTTGATGGTGCCTTCCCCAAACAGGGAGACAGCCTTCAAGAGAAAGTAGATGGCTTTGGGTCTGGGGATGGAATGCAGATGGCCGGTGGTGAAGATGGGGGTATAAAATCAACGAAGGATGAGGAAAATCTGCCAGCCATGGAAGGGGACTCTGTACGGGAGGAAAATGTTTCTGAATAAGTGATATCACAGAACTGGCTGGGAAAGAGAATTGTTGAGGCAAAAGATGCATGGAAATCATTGGTAATTTCTTCTACAATAATACAAGAAAATGGATGGAGCTGGAGCCATGAACCCCACATTTTATTTTTTATCTGATGAATTCTCGTAGCAATTAATCAGGGACCCTGTTGCCGTGTTCCCCTATTTTTTCGCATTCAAGTTTTTGCCAGTTTTACTCTGCTTGGAAAGAGACCAGGTGAAAGAACTTTGTCTGGTCACCTGCGCCGTATTTTGTAACTGTTGATCGGGAGGTTTAAGGATTAAGTTACAGTGTTAAAAAAGCACTTTGCTTAATATTCTCTCTCTCTCCCTCTCTCTCTCTGTTGCTAACCAACACACACACACGCACGCACGCACGCACACCAAACAGTTGCATGGAAATCTATGGATCGTTAATTGCATGTGGGTATAATTCTCATCTTGTTGCCTGCCACTAACATCTGGTAATCTTCCCTCTCTGTGTCCATGCTCAGCGGATGTGAGACTATCTAAAATTATTGGCCCGAGTGCGGGAATCAGCAAGAAATATGTAAATGGAAAAAGGCAATAGCCATTCTCTTAGTGGGGGTTATACATGTAGCTTTGAGCGTCAAGCAAGTGATGATGATACAGAATATACATCAAATCTTTTTTTCCCTCGGAAGTGTGGCTGTTGGTGGGCCCGACTCTTTGGAGACTCGACATGGGGTTCGGTAGAATCTTCGAAAGTTTTAGCATCCAAGTATTTGTAGAGTCATTGTTAGGAATTCGTCTGGACGGCAAAGCAAACGATCGCCTCCCGTGCACATAGGCCCCCATAGCCAATTTGGCCGAACCGCGTTAAATTTTGTGTAATTTTTGTTTGCTTCTTCCTTATGTTACAGTTTTTGGTTACGTAGATTTTTTTTTTTTTTGTTTTTATGACTTTTCGAGAGGATGTTTACAGCAAAATGGCAGCAAGAATTTATCGCTTTAATTGAACATTCCCATTTGATCGCTAAGCACATTTAAGCTTTAACCAATCTGGCAGACGTACTCTTTCTACGACTTAAATTTTTAATCTTCAGATTCCAATTATATATATATATATATATAATTATTTATTTTTTTCTTTTTTAAATTTTTGGTTAGAGCAAGACCCTTCCTCTACTTCTCAACTAACGAATTAATTACTTTTGCAATCTCCTAGATTGGTCCACGGGGTCCTAAAGGGGTCTTTGGAACTTGAATCTGTCTTTTATTGTTGGCGCTGGCATGTGCCACTTCGAGACAGAAATTAAGCTGTCAAAAGGTGCGAGATTTCTTCGAACAATTTTCAAGTGTCCCAGAAAAAGGTAACGCTCTAAGCTTAAACTTTTATAGACTGTGATCCTACTTGATTCAATTGCCAAACGTTGACCGACAGCCAGCCAGCCAGTAACAAGCAATTTATGATTGATAGCCCTTTTCTTTCCCCCCCCCATTACAAGTTCGGTCGCTTCAGTAACCGGTAAGGATTAACGATGGAAAGCAATTGATAATAATTGAACGAGAGTCGTAACGGGGGCATTAGGGGTTGTGTTTTGGAGAAACGACTTCTTTTTGTATAATCGAACCCTTTTTTTTTTTTTTCGTTTTCTCTTTATCTAACTTGTAATTGCGTTAATGCATCTGGTCTCTATAGGCGCATAACAAAAGCTACGAGCCTAATTAAGGTAAGGACAACCATTACGCAGATATAAATTTAATAGATTTATGAGGATATAAAAATTGTTTACACCATATTTCTTATATTTTTTATTACATCAATGTAAATTAGTTTAATATAAAAGCATAATATAGTTTTTGTTTTTTTTGTCTATTTGAGTATATTAAATTTAAATCTACTTAAATTTATGATTGCCTAAATTTTTCCTCGGCACCTCACCTCGCCACTTTATTTTATGTTGGTACAGTCAGTGACAAAATTCATTTTTTAGAATACTAAAAAAATCGGTATATATATATATATATATATATATATATATAGAGAGAGAGAGAGAGAGAGAGAGAGAGAGAGAGAGCACGAAGAATTTTCCTTGAAGGTACCCACCTACAATAATTTTTTTTGAATGTTTTTAAATTCTTGTGAAAGAAGCCTTAAGTTCTAATTGTTATCCATCACATCAGCGGTTCATTCGGATTGAACTTTATCTTAATTAATGAATATCAAATTGTAATTTACCATACGATCCACGGCATGCCAACTCTTTATTGCGTCGCTTATTGGCATCACTCCTCTTTTTTCACTCGCAAGCTAGTCTTCTGTTTTTTTTTTTCTTTTCTTTTCTTTTCTTTTAAAAGGGTCGTGAACACAACCAATTTAACATATTTTAATTATAAATTTATATTATATTATTATAACAACTAAAAATGGATACTCTGTTTCTGGTCCTTTTCATTCTTGATTTCAAATTGACATTTTACTTAGATCTGAATCAAAAGGGACGTGTTGGGCCAATAATTGGTCATATCAAATTGATCTTATGGAGCTAAGATATGGTTGTCGGAAAAAGACATGAATTAATTTTAAATTTCAAATTTCTAGCTTAATAACATATTAGTCTCTTACTCCAAAATCAACGGTTAATATTAAGTTGCATGACCAACCATCTTACATAGACCAGTTTGTGTCGGTCCAAAATACACACACACACACACACACACACACACACACACACAAAACAAAAGAAGAGAAAGATCAGTTTGTGCACCTAGTCTACCTATAGTAATGCTTTAATTATAAATAAACTTTTTCTTGACTCCATACCTCACCCAAACTTTTGAACATGAAACTTTGAGCTTTATTATTCAGACTGTTAAAGCATGGGGTCACCTTTTTTTTTTTTTTTTTTTTTGGCATTTTGAAAAAAGTTATAGCTTCTAATTTCTTTCTTGCATCCAACAAGTGAAAAATTACCGTGTAATGTGATGTTTTCCCCATTATGTCGATATAAAATGCTTCGGAAAAGTACAATTTTTCTGAACACTGTCACATTCTAAAACCTTTTTTCCTTCATTAGAAATCTTATTAGAGTAATTCTCTCTTCCTTTTTTTCCCCTCAACGAATTCGTATTTTCTCAAAATTTAAATTTAAGATATTCAAATTTGACGATAAATATTTAAATTTTTAGTTGTTAAAGTGTCAAATAAAAAAAAAGAGATCTTTTCATATGTTTCCCCTATGGTTTTTTCTTTTATGTCTTGTATATGCGGAACATCAAACGGTTTTAAAGACTATTGGACAGCTCTTGGGGATGAAGATGGTATGAGGATGTTAGCCACGAAACCTAATATGAGGATATGCCAAAGGGTCTCCGGGCCTGGTTGGTCATGGTGGGATTACAAGAGATGACTTTGAGCAATGAATCTATGGGTTTACGAGTAGCTGTGGCATCTCTGGGGCCATGGGTGCCGAACCACGGACTCTTTGTGTTGCTCTAAAAACAGCTTAGGAAAGGGGATTGTGTAGGATGATTATGGAGTCTGGACTCCAAAGAGCTACTAGCCCAGACTGTGAGACGGATATGCATCGTCCTCTACGGGCTGATTGTATACGGCTACTGAAACAGCCTTGGGTTTGCAAGTAGCAGCACACCATGCTATGGATTTTCAAGTTTGAACTTCTCCTCCACCAGCCATTGCTCCTCTTTTGAATGCTGATGTTGTTGGGGTAGGTCGACCTGCTTCCTTTGTTCTGCCTTCTGTTTATGTTTTTTTTTTTTTTTTTTTTCAATTTTTCCTTTATTTAATTTTTTTTAAAAAAAAAAAAAAAAAAAAAAAACCAAAAAACCAAAAAAAAAAAAAATGTAGATCGTTTTTAGATTCCCAATGCAGGACTGTGTTTGTTACTCCAAACGGAAGCATACAGTATTGCCATCTATTAGTTGGTCTAGGCTACTTAATATTTTTCCTAGGAAAAACACAATATAATATGGCTAATTATCGTTGCTCCATAAAAATATTCAAGACTTTCAGACACAAAGCCCCAAAGCAGAAATTCACACTCTCTTTTTCCAACACAACCACATGCTAATATGGCACACGTTCTTACAACTTACTTGTACGCACAAAAATAATAAAATTCTAGCAATGAGTACTCCGTCAAATATAGGATTTAGTGACGCTCAAATATCTAAACATGGGGTAGTGTCGTCAAACATAATGATTTACAATCTTTAACTACAATTAACAATGAGAAGATAGTGATATTATAAATTAAGATAATTGACAATATAAATTAAGAGAGTATTACTAAATTATCATTTTATGTTTTTAAATATTTGTTTTAATGACAAGAAAAACTATCAGCAGGTCCCGTTTAAAAATGTTTTTCAAAATAATTTATTTTCTTTTTCAGTAGATCCTTACTTCTTATGGTGTTCCCACCTCCCTAACTACTCTCGTATTGCATTTCTTAGAATAGAAGAGACTGCAAGCATTGGATGAACTTTGGCTATGTTTACATACTATGAGATACAAAAATTGTCATTTAGCCTAGTGGTGAATAGTGTTTTGTTCCCCAAGTCTTCGGTTCTACACCCAAAAATGCCTCTTTTTGTTTTTTTTTTTGGCTCTACTTATAGAATTTGTCCTCTTGAAAAATTGTTCTAGATTTATCACTGTTGGTGAGCACTTGCTTCGAGGGTTCAGAGTCTGGAGTCCAAATTCAGTCTGAATCAACTCGGCAAAAAAAAAAAATTTCTCATAACACAAGTGAGATTAGAAATTAATTTATACATGATAAAATGGAGCTATATGCAAATTTATATCATCTAAACAATGAAATTAGCCTTCTTTCTTCATACGATTTTCTGCCCTATTTATATTTTTCGATTATTTATTTCCGGTGGAATTTTTCCATTACAACCCAAAAAAGAGCACTTCGACCAAAGAAACAGGGCTCTCTTTTTTTTTCTTTCTTTCCTTTTTATATTTGGAAAATTACATTCGGAAATGATAAAAATACGACGTGATGAGATGCTTATACTTTGATCCAACGTTTGTGAACAAGGTTCTCGTAAGTGATTACAATAGTGGATCTCGTATAATTTTTTTTTTTTTAGGAAGCAAAATTAGTAAAACATATTCCTTGGTTCCAGCAGCTAGGCCTTGAGGTCTGCTGAGCACAAAATATTGAAAGTCATGCATTCCTATTTATAGGCTTAGGTCCCGGATGCAGGAAGTCTGTTTCTTACTAAAAGTGGAATGCCTCCAATGGTAACACTTTGTTCCTTGTTTTATAATGGGAAAATATGTGTCTTTCATTGAAAGAGTGGCATACTCAAGATGTTTTTTTTTTTTTTTTAATTCTCAACCAAATGGGGGTGATGGAATTAAGTATAACTGGTGCCTAGGGTTCAAAGCCCACATTCAAGAATTATAGTAATTGACACAGATTTATGCGTATTTAATAAAATAATAAATTTTAATAAGGAGCCCATGAAAATCTTAAATGAATGTTACATTAATCAATTAGAGCGAAAAAAAAAAACATATGCATTGATTATTTTTTGGTATATGAGACTTAAAATACCATTGTATATATGGTGGGGAGGGGGGCAATTATTTCCATATCAACGATGTTTTTCTTTCGGACGAAGAGTACCATGCCATCTTTTTTTTTAAAAAAAAGACCATGACTTATTTTTATAGCCTTCCTTTTTTTTTTTTTTTTTTTTGGGGATGAAATCTTATATCGGGTATGGGAGATAAAAAAAACTTGTAATTAGCCCACAATCCAACAGATAATCAATAGAAAGAGCATAATGATTGACGATCATCAAATAGTAGTTGATATGAATCGTTTGAGCATTTATATATATATATATATAAATGAATTGCTTGAAATAAAAGACCATAAAGAATGAAAAATAATGAGCCGTTGAATAAAAACGAATAAAGGAACGGAAAAGACATAGTCCGTGATATGCTAGACTTCGTGAGAAAAGGTAAGCAAGCAAAGAGGTCAAAGCCTCTCACCTCAATACCAATACTCTCAAGTTTCACTCCATTGATGTGAAAATAAATGACCAAATTCTTCTTTTATTATTAGTATTATTACTTTATTATTTATTTATTATTTTTTTCGTTTTTGGAGAAGAGAGCAAACATTAAAACTGTCGACAACCCAAGTGGTCGCATGTCACGAACAAGAATTTGGATGTGAGCTGTGAAGGTTCCTCCGGAAGCATTAGGAAGCAATGGTTCCTGTGGCCATTGATCCTTCCACTTTTGTGTTGGCGCGTAATGTGCACTGCCTCTGAAATTTGCTGTACTGCCTCATGATGGCAAATAGTTTTTTTTCAATTGATTTTTATTGAAATTTGAATTCAAAATCTGAAGAATAATTTTAATATTATTGAAGTTTACTGTTAAGACATTTAATTTTTTAAAACATTGGTCAGATAACTGTATAATGTAACAAGTAAGTTAGTGAAAATAATAATAATTTTTTAAAATTATTATATTATTATTTATATTTATTTTATCTAATATAATAAAATAATATAATTTAAGTTAGTTTGATTTTATTGTATATATAAATAAATAAGATTAATCTATTTTATATTCTATGTCATGTGCTATGCCCTAAATGTATCAAATATATAGATTGTGTCTTCTTTTCTAATTTTTTTTCAATTTTTTGTAATGGGAGGGCCATTGGGTCACCATCACCTCTCCGCTTACTGCCAAGCCCGTCCTATTATAGCAAAAGCAAAACCCCATGTCTGTCAAATTGTAAGTTGTAACCCTACAGCCAAGCCCGAGCCAATGGACTCTCTCTCTCTCTCTCTCTACTTTTTTCCAACTTTACCTACAGTTTTAACTTGAGTTGCTTGCTCTTTTCCTGGAAAGAAAATCTGATGATCTGATCTCCCTCTTTAAGCATATTTCAGAAAGTCCATCAATAACTGTAGTTTCCAAGATTTCTTGCAGTCATCCTCTTTAAGCAAAGAGCCTTTCGGCATTTCACGTAATATAAGGCCTCCCAAATATCAATTTCCTCTTCATTTCTCCAACACACCACATGTTCATAAAAAAAAAGAAAAAACCAAGTACTCTTCTTTCTTCGCCTCACAACCATGATAATTTATGCATGTAAAGCCATGCAAATTATTGAACTGACCCCTTTTTTGATTTTCTAGGTCTTCATGCTTTTCACAAAAGACTTGAAGAATATCAATTGTTTTTGAGCTGAAAATAAGCTTAAGACAGAAGGTCACCACTTTACTCTCTTGAAGGGAACAGTGATCTCCCTCTCCCCTCAACTTTGAAAGGAAGCAAAGCAACGAGCTGTGAAAACCCTATAGGGTTTACCCAAAAAGAAGAAGAATAGAAGCAGAAGTTTAAGTTTGCAGTTAGCAACGAATCTGCTGAGCTTCAAGATCCTGATAAAGATAGAACAAAGAAAACCCTAATTTCAACATCTGGATCTTCATTTTTTTTTTTTTTCGTCTGCTGGTATAACCTAGTTTTTAGAACTGAGAGTCCAGTTACTCTACGATCAGACAACTTTCTACGATCAGACGACTTTGCTGGTGGCTTTGGATCTTCATTTTACATGCATGGATTCAGCAACACCTTCAACAAATCCAACCTTTCCAAGCCCCAGCAAGTCCAACACCACCAACACACCTGCTGCTGCTGCTGCAAATCCATCAAATGCATCCCCATCTTCTACTTCAAGCAGTAGCCGCTATGAGAACCAGAAGCGCAGAGACTGGAACACTTTCTGCCAATATCTCAGGAACCACAGGCCCCCTTTAACTCTGCCAATGTGTAGTGGCGCCCATGTGCTGGAATTCCTTAGGTACCTTGACCAATTTGGCAAGACCAAAGTCCACAACCAAGTTTGTCCTTTCTTTGGCGTCCCTAACCCACCAGCACCCTGCTCGTGCCCACTCCGGCAAGCTTGGGGAAGCCTAGATGCACTCATCGGACGCCTCAGAGCAGCCTATGAGGAGCATGGAGGTAGGCCCGAAGGGAACCCATTTGCCGCAAGAGCAGTGAGGCTTTACTTGAGGGAAGTGAGGGATTTTCAGGCTAAAGCAAGAGGAGTTAGCTATGAGAAGAAGAGAAAAAGGCCAAAGCAGCCAAAGCTAACAGCAGCAGCACCACCACCACAGCCAGCACTTCCTCCTCCTGATCATTCTGGTGCAGGCTAGCTAGAGAATGAAAAAAGAATAATCAAACAACAGGTAAGAATTAATCTTGAATTATTCGAGCCAAGTCGCTACATGGGCGTGTTGTTTAATTCTCTCTGCTTTCCCATTTCTCCCTTGAACAGATGATTACATAATGATCTTTTTGGTTTTGATTTCCAATTAAGGAAAATGTTAAGGTTTGTGGGTACCATTCGGAAATGCCTTTAGAGGACAGCAGTATGGAAGTGACCCTCTTCCAGCACCATATGTGTAGTCAAACTATCAAGTAATAATCAGTAGCAGAAATGAATGATGGTATAACAGTAGTTTATGCTACATATGTTTTTGGTTGTAAATTCATGTGTACTTTGCCATACTTAAGTACTTATCATGTGCTTTTAGCCGATGCTTGCCCTCTAATAAATCCTTTGTCTGAGCAATTTTTATAGCTTTATATCATTCATTCTGACCCTCAAAAGGAAAAAAAAAAAAAAAAAAAGAAAGAAAAAGAAAAAGAAAAGGACACACGTACAGCTCCACAATAGAATTTGTGAGCAATTGGTAGCTTTATATCATTCATTCCCCTGGCATAAGCTACTGCATCTAGAATTTTTGACCAGTTCAGTTAGGATTCCATTATAGTTTTGGAACGATAATGCCACAGTTTTTGTCCAGATTGGGCATACTGATCACTATCAGTATCCAGTATAGAGTATTAGGCAATGTTGGCTTTCGTGTTGCCATTTACACTAAATTTTAAGCTCATGCAAAGGGCTTTTTTTTTTCTTCGTTTCCTTTTTCTTTTTTATTTTTCCCCACTTTTGAACGTTTACAAGGAATTTTGGGTAAATAATGAAGTATTTCTAGTGAAGAATAGAACATTTGAGGGGTGATAGTCACGAGAGCCTGCCTACGAACACTGAATCAGTGGGCTTTATATCCGTCTAAAGATAATCTAAACAGACTCATATTTAGGCAAAATGGCAACTTGAGATTCATTATTTTCTGATTTTGATTGATGAATGCTAGCCAAAAACACACATCATACATAGTCATTAGAAAAAAATTACTCATAAGAAAGTAATAAAAGAGATTTGATCTATACAGATCGACAAAGGCGACGGGGTGGGTGAGTGAGAGTTCATTCTCTCTTTCTCTTTTTGGTACATCAGAATTTAGAGCGGGTTGAGGGCTTCTGTTTTAAGGGTTGGTCGACTTAGACTTAGGGCCACAACCTTGGAAGTATCGATTCCATTTTTGTTAATTAGCTCCGAAATCTAAACTTTTAGTCTGGAAAACGACTTCATTATTATTAAGTTTAAACTCATTGGTATGGTCGTTATATTGTTTGAATTGGAGGGGAAGGCCTTGAACATTATGCTTGTCGAGTAAATAATTTGTGGCAAATGGTCTTGAACATTATGCTTGTCGAGTAAATCTTTTGTGGCAATTAATCCATGTCAAACTAATACATGGATGGTGGACATTGATTCTGCCATTTACTTGCCTTTTGGAATGGCTGTCTCCAATGGTTTATTTGATCTCAAGGATTCTCCTTTATGGGTGCATTATTGTTCATTAAGAGGCTGTAGGTTTAACCCCTACATATTCCGCAAAATTTACATGAAGATTTCTGAAACAAAACGTATTCATTTAAGATGATTGGTCTCTTCAATTCGTAGTGGAATTAATATCGTCTGTTTAAGATGATTATATTTATTTTTGTTAATTCAACTCAAATATGGTTTCTTTAGCTCATCTGCAATCGGTCCTACACTTATTTTGTTGTGAATATCTTTATTTCTAAATTTGTCCTTCTCAGGACGGCCACAAATCTATGTAGTCATTTTCATATCTGCCACATATTTCTGGACATATTGTTTCTCCACAGCCTAACATTCAGTCTCATGCAACACTACAAGTTTTAATCGATCATTTCCTTCACTTTAGTGACAGTACTATGATCGCACCAAACTCTAGTTGCATACTCTATCTTAATCGTCTAGCCCATCCTATAAACAACATAATACTTTTATATTTCGATCTCTCCTAATAATAGAGTCTAAATAATGAAATTGGGTACTCCGAGAAACTCGTGTAATGTCTACTTCTCCATGATTCTAGCTTGCAGTTTCTAACTTATCTTCTGTTTTATCTACCATGTGTGACATCATATGCAAATAATTTATATCATGGGGGTATTGTCGTGTAATGTCAAATTATTTATAGTAAGAACGGATAGAAGAGGACCTAGAACAAACCTTGATGTGGACCAATAGTAATGGGACAATCCTTTATGTCACTCTTTACTCTTTTTTTTTTTTTTTTTGGGTTCTTTCTCGCAGATTATTTTTCTTTGGTACATGCTCTCAGTAGATTTCTTTTGCACAAGATTCTCAGTGCACCATTAAATTTGTACATCCTTTTTTTTTTTGGCTAAAATGATAAGCATGTCTAAAAGTAAATCTCTCTTTTTTTTTCAATTGATCTTATTGTTTATAAAATTTGTACGAGTGAATATTAGGAAAACTCGCAGCAAAGCGCAGCATTACTACTACCCAGTATCCCACAATGCGTAAAGAATTATGGCATAGAACTATTGAATAAGTAGAATAGCTGGCTCCCAATCACATAGCACTGGGGCAGTAAAATTTCAGATATTAATTAATTAATTTATAGTTTATGTTTAAGAATTGATTCATCTGCAAATGAAATCTTAATATGCAAATACTTTAATGTATGTGAAATCTAATAAATTGTATAAGGATGCCATAGAGGCATTTCATAATTTTATTAGATAGTTACACGTGAAACATGCAAAATTTGTTCAAAATATTATTCACTAAGAATAAAAATGCATTTTGATACAATGCATAGTTATAGTTATGAAATTCATTTATTGGAATCTACTTATACATGCATTCGTTAATGCCTTGATTAATCAAGAAAGTGAACTAAAATGTGTCAAACTCTATAATTCATTCATTAACATCAATTTCGTACATTCTTTTTGATAATTATTAACTCTTGACGTAGTTTAAAAAATAAAAAATATCTTATTAAAAACAAATTAATCTAAAATTCTTATCATTTATGTAATTATTATTGTTGACGTCATTTGCAATCAGTCCTATGAAACATTTTTTATGCAAGAGGATGCAAATTGCAAGATTGCAAACCATCATAACGAAATGACAGTATCAAATTCCGTTTTTTTTAATTTTAACATAAAATCAGATTTAAGGAAATAATAAACGAGCCACGTACCGAAGCCTCCCTTTTTAAATTTACCACGAATACTAAAAATATTAATTAGCTGTTTTCAAAGGCGCGATGTCCATTCCGACAGTCCGTACAGACGAAATCCCGCAATCTAAGGTAGAGTGGAAAGCTGACAACTTTGTGGTCCCCACGCTCTTCTTGCTCCCACGTGGATGCTTGTACGGCTTGTCGGTAACAGGCAATTCTCCTGGCCACTGTCCGAGACGCATCTCGAGGAGATTATACCATTTTCATTGTACTACCGTACTCGTCGAAATAAATTGCTGCTGTGTAATTATTTAAAGAAAAGATGATTAAAATTGTAAATTGAAATCTGCGATTCAACCGAAAAATAATAATAATAATAATAACTTCAAGAACAAGCAAATGATTGTCTTTGATTGACTCTGTACTCTACCACACGGGCATTTGCTCCCTTTGATACGCGATGTTTGAATATGAAGAATAGAGGTAAGATCAATTAATTCTTTTTTTTTTTTATTCATAATCAATTAGTTCTTTTAACACAATAATATCAAATATTAAGTTATTAACCATTCGATTTTTTATTTTTTTTTATTTTTTTTTTATTTTTGGGATCTACAGAAGAGACGGCAAGTCATCGTAAGAGAGGGAAAATAATAGAAGAGGTAAAAATTCGAATCCACTTTTGTATTTTTATTTCTTTCGATTAAGAGGTGGTGCTCAGCAGTTTCTCAGGCCCAAAACCATTACCTTGGGCCCTTGGTAGTGGAAATGTTTACCCCCAACAAAAGAAAATAGCAGGCACCTTCAAGGGGCCTCCCAATGGACGAGACACAAAGGGTGTGATTGAATTCCCAGAACAAATTCCCAGCTTCTTCCTGGCTATTGTAACTCCAAAAGAGAACGATTAAAAGGGAAAATTTCTTTCTTTATCAGTTCCCACCTGCTTTTCTTTTTTTTTTTTTCTTTTTTTCCCCTCTAAACAAAAGAATGAGCAGATTAAATGAAGATGTATGTGCTATGTGAAAGTGTGACTTCAGTATTTACAAGGTCAAAATAGGCCTCAAATCCTCATGAGACCGAGCTAATGGATCATCTACCTCAATTATGAATCTCTTCTTCAAGTAGTCGTGTTATTAGAACTCGACAAGCTGTTGGTCCATTGTCGTTTAGAATTCGACGGAGCGAGTGCAATTCTTCTGGGTTTGCCTTCTTTAAAAAACCCCTGAGTATGGTATCAACCCTGTCTGGTGGGTGGTGCTGACATGCAGATGTCTCGCTATTATTTTGTTCATTGGAGGCTCTATGTAAATTTCCCCCAGTCTCTTTGAACAGAGAATGCAGAGGAATCTGTCCTTGTGGCCGTGAATAGGGCCTGAAATCCCAATAATCTGTACAAACTCGATTGCGATCCAGTGCCTCTATGGCCTGTTCAATGATTATCAGAAAAATATAAGAAGAATCAAACGGTCAGATTAAGTAAATTTGAGTGGGAGGTGGGTATTCGGCCTTACCTGCACAATTGCTGGTGAAGAGAACCCGAACATTTCAAGGCCATCGAGACTCCCAGGAGGTTGTAAAGGAGGAAGATTCATCTTCCCCAACCTATGCTGCTTGGCGATCTCTTGATTCACCCTATCTCTCACCATTTCCCAACATCGAGCAGCTGAAACGTGAATGAATACCTCACTCGGACAATGCTCTAAAGAAACCTGGAAAAATATTTGGACATAACTGATTTAGAGGTTATCAGCTCCTCTTCTGACCAGTACTAAAACTTTTGCGTGTATCTCAATCTAACAGCTGATGATTACACTCTAAGTTACACATAGTATAGAGCATTGGAGTGTAGGTGCAGCTCCTTGATGCATCAAGGGTGGCATGCACGTACATTATTGCCATCCTTAACAACCAGATAATGTATACATATCTTAATGTTATTCTTTTATCTCACCAACTGTACGTGTAACATCTTACAATTACTTCCACATTTTTCCGATTATTTGTACAAACAATCACGAGAAATCTTGATAAAGCAATACAATTGAGCAAACCTTTCCAAATTTACTCAAGGTTGGAATGTTGCTAGTATAACAGCAATGTTGACAAAAATTTTGGATAGTCAAACTAGGTAAACAATTAAGGAATATCTTGGCATTCTGCATTAGCATTTCTTAGACAAAAGGGAATGCAATTACCATAAACAGAGGTCCATTTTGTCCTGCATCCAAAATTTCTGAGACATAGTAAGACATGTTCGTTGGATCCAAAACACTTATGTACCGAACCCGGCTCCTAAATCCTGCATCAAATAGAACAAAGTGCATTATTACAGGTGACTAGATTTCCCTACACAACTGCAACAAGGCACATGCAGCATACCTTTGGGAAAAATTGCCTGGCTGTTACACCACAACTTTCCGGATACCACATTTCCAAATTCCAAAGGCTGAACATTGCAATTGATCCTTCGCACTACCTTCGCAATGCGAGGACCTTTCCGGCGGAAATATCTATCCAAATTATTTTGCGAGCAAGGTGTACCAGCAACATTTCTCATGTTGTCTACAGAATCTGAGGATGAAATTACTCCTGCCAGATCCTCATTGTTAGGCTTCTCACTTGCATGCAGATGTTGAGGTTGACTTCCACCATCTTCCATGCAGTGTTCCTTGTTGTTCACTCTCCTGGTTAAGGATTCTTCAGCCTTCCCATGACATTCACGCCCAGCAAAACCTCCTTTACAAGAAGCATTGGATTTATTAAATTCCACAACTGTTCCACCGTGTTCAAGGCATTCAGCCATTTCTTGCTTAAGATGAGGTAAACAACTATTTGTTTGCCTGATGGGGGATGAATTGGCATCATTTTTGTTTTTTACTGTTGCAGCAGTCACGTTTGCAGCAGATACCAAGTTTTTATTGTCTTTACTTGGACTATTGAGGGAACATGATGGCTTTACAGAACATTCTGATTGCCTTGCAAAAGAAATTTCTTTTGTCCCTTCCAAAATTGGCTTCTTTGGTTCATAACCTTCATCATCACTAAGTGCAATAACATTTTCATGACCCATAGTAGAAAGCTTCTTCACTCCACATTCCCCTGAAGTCAGGTCTGCTGAATGGGATGTGTCTTCTTGAGAAAACTGGCAAAAGACTGTACTTAAATTGGCAGACAAAAGAGTCGGTTTCTCTTTAATGAACTTCAAATTATGGTTTTGCTTCTCTGTTGCTTGAAGAGAAACCCAAGACTTTAACCCTTTTGAAGCGGCAGCTTCAAGTGGCTTCTTTTTCTCTTCTGGAAAGGTCCCAGCAAAGACTCCTGACGGAGCCTTTGCAATCTCCATCGAAGTTCTTTTCCCCTGGAAATCTTGAAGGGAATCTGTTGATGATTGGGATCTTAGCTCTTTAAACGCTAGTACTTCTGGCGAATAAGATAATTTAACATCTTGCAAGTTATCTTTTAAGACATAAGAAGCCAGTGAAAGTCCAAGATTTAGTCTTGCCCATCGGTAAACTGCACTCAGTTTTCCCTCTAAAGCCTCCACAAGGATATTTAACTCACTGATATCATAGCGAAAGAGGAAGAATTTGGTGTTCCATGCACACGAACACAAATGCTTTGCATGATTCAAGCATGCATACTTATCTGGAGAACAACGACATCCTGCTGCTGAGAGGTGCAAATCGAAAAGGCATACACTGCATTCCCTCTCAATGGTGGCATCAAAATCACTCTGCATCTTCAGTGTCTGTGAAGCTTTGCAAAGAAATTCTCTTCTCACTCTCTCCATCCCCACCCTTGTCTAGCAAGAAAAAAATGTGGAGTCAACAGGGGAAAGAACAGCATCAAACTTCTATTGATATGGGTACCCCATAATTGCACAATTCCAATTTCTAAAAGCATAAGAGACTTAGGTTTCCTTCTGGCAAGTTATAACACCTTGTTATGTATACCCACTTGCTTTCAGGCATTAATACACCATACTGCATAAAGCTTTGTATAAAGTCAAAACCAATTAATAATAGCAACATCACCAGATTCCAATATTATTCTCTCACAACATGGCAGAAAATGCTAATATACTTTCTAAATACTGTACATTAAAGGTTCCTGATTCCCAATGAACATTGAAACATGGATTTGCATAAATAAAGTAATAAACCCAACAGACAAAAAAAAAAATGAGCACAAAAGTTTACCTTCAGTGCTTTTGCCAATGGCCCATCCTTTCCACACACATCTTTCCATCTTAAGTTGTCTGGTGTATTCTTCTTTAGTAAATTAAGTTCCCAGAGAGCTTTCACAGCTTCCCTGGCTGCTCCAAGCAGAAGTTTATCATGGGAGATGGAAGTCCTCCGCCCTTGCTCGCAGTAAAGCTCTATAGCAATCTGTCCATGTGGCAACCAGTCAACAGGAGCTACATTTACTGCCTCCGCACAGTTGAAACCACAATTAAACCCTGAATGATATGCTCGAGGAAAGGTTAGCACAAACTGTCCAGCCCTCTGGATGCATCGATAGACAGGTACCCCCTCAGATTTCAGAATAGATGGGGAAAGCTGGGTCACCTGCATGTGAATACGAGATATTCAGGCTGTACCCAATGATACAAAACATTGAGGGAAATGCATAGACAGGAGATCCTTTTATATAAAAACATATTTCAAAAACCTACAGAAGAACACTTACAGTAATGCCTTACCCTCCTCAAGGTGCTACTTGAGGGAAACTGATGTTGTTTAAAGCAAATAATTTAAGAATTCATCCAAATGAGAGAACAATTTTGTTCTCAACTTGACCTCTATCTCATTCCATCTTTAGAAAATTGGTTATTTAAGCCAAGTTCTTCAAAGGAATTAAAAAAAGAAACAACTAAAATGCAAATACCTAATAAGAAAATGGTAGGAAGCAAACAAAGTAGAGCAGAAAGTTCGGAGTCTATAACAAGCAGTAGGCAAAGCACAAGGGAGAAATATAGAAAGAAACTCACGGGATAAGGAAAAACCTAAATTGCATCACCAGCATCTCTTGTCACATATATAGAACACAAGTTTTCCTGTTTTATTCAATATTACTTAGGGAACCTGTAAACTTCATTTTACCAATAGCACACAGACATTTTATTCAAGTCATTTTTTCTAAAAGGCCTCCATGCCCAAAGAAAACTTTGACAGTCTATTAAAAACTTGCATTAGACACCATACAATTTTCATGAGTTAGATAAACTTTATTTAGAACCCCTTAAGGGTACATTGAAAGACCCAAAAAAAAAGAAAAAAAGGTAATAGTATTGTGGCCCCTGAAAGCTATGCATATTTAAAGTTAGACAATGAAGTATGTAATACCACTCGTCATATAAATCAAGGGCAATGGCAACGTAGAATTCCATGAAAGTTATATTTTCGGTGGAATGAAAAACAGGAGCAAGTCTGAGCCTATGATTTGTCACCATTGACCAAAAAAAAGTCATTTCACAGAAGCTAGCACAGGACAGGAACTGTTACCCACCAGCTTATGAAGTAAGTCTGGTTGTTCTTCAAAAAGATCAGGTAAATGCTTTCTCATAGCCTCTTCCAATTTAACAGCATCCTTCCCTGGGACAGTATACCACAATTTTGGAGCACCCCAATGCATATAATTCAGAGAATATAAGTGATGATCTTCAACGTGCTGTTCACAATCATACCAAAAATAGAAAAAAAAGCAAAGGAAACAAAGAATGTATGTCAGAATTTATAGCAGATGCACCAAATTATCTCCATGGCCGTTTCTAATTGCAGCGACAAGTTAAGTGTGGCATTAGCTTTGTTATCAGGTGACAAGAATTGCAAAATGAAACTTGTGACTCGAGCAGGAGGCACAACAAAAATCATTTACAGTTTACCTGTAAAAGGCTTCATTGTGTAATCAGGTGTGGATTGGCATTACAGTTTTTTCTAATCAATGTTTGTCCAGTCATTTTCATGACTATTCACCCTCAATCTGCTTATAGACTAATTTTTTGAGAAATGCTTAGCCCAAGGATAAGATTGCATGCAAGCACATGCAAATAATAACATGGACATATACAATTAAGCAACAAAATAGGCAATGTCTTTATTCATATTACCTATTATAACAAGACCACTCTATTTGAATACTGTCATTGGTTTACATTTTACAATTTGTTCATATTTCTGAAGCTAAACTTTATTTATATGCACAACAACAGAAAATCCGTCTTACCCAACAGAACGATGAAAAGCACATCCCTACATAGAGCCATGGAACCAAAACACCCGATATATCACCACTTTCATAGGAAAGGACTGATCCAGGAAGCCTTGGAAAGTTATTTAAATTCCATCCTGACTTTGTGTATTTCTCATCTGTGGTGGAACCAATTTGAGTGAATTTTTTTGGAAATCCGCTACCAAAGGCCCCAGTTTCCAGATCAGCCCCATAGAGAACCTACCAACAAAAAACAAGAAATATAGCTCACTGCAACTCATTTTGTGGTGTGAGAGAGAGGGAAGTGAGATAGCACAAACAAAGATAACACAGATAGGAAATATACTCAAGCAACCACAAGATCTTGACAGCCTTAGCATGCTAAGACAGTACCTCTATTTCTTCAGTTGCTTTCTCTACTATACGCCAATATTCACCCTCAATAGCCTCCACTGTTGGTTCCCCGTCATCCTGATGATTAGTCATGTTAGGGCACTTATTCATGATTGCATCATTCTCACTGAAGTACTGAGCCTTAAAGTCATCAGCATATTTCTCAAATGTCTTCAGAGTAAACTCTGGACCAGGTTCAAATCCAAATGTCTCAGCCTCACAAACTCCAGACGACCGTGAGATACTTCCACTAGTTGCTGCCACTCTCATGCATCTTCTCCTTTTCTTCTTTGTGTTGTGATGCATCTTTGACATTTTTCTCATCGAATCCCGATTCTGCAGTTTGTCAACCCTCTGGACACGAGTTGCAAATTTAGAACCCTCCCATACGGCTTCTTCCTTAAGAGGACATGGAGGTTTCCAAGAAGCAGGTGGAACTATGTGACATATTCCATATTGTTCAGCTTTTGGCCGTATGCTAGCTATATATTTCAATGCATCTTCAAACTCCTGAGAAGAAATTATACACACAGAGAAACCTATTTTTCAGAGAAAAAAAAGTGGTGGATGTACAATTCAAAAAGGGAAAAAGAGATAGGAAGCTAGAAATATTTGAAATTCAGAGAGCAAAATATATATATATATAAAATAGCAATATAGACCTCTTCAGTGGGGTAGAATACAGGAACATCCTCAAGGTCAGGCCTAAAAGAACATTCTGGGCGCCATCTTGCAGTGACCTGAACCAAAGCCTTAAGCATTAATGACAGTACGACATGATATCAAAAGAGGCAGATAAATGCAACAAGTATAAGGTCAGGTCACACAAAGTTTCAGATCCTTGAAAACTCTAGCAACAAGCAGCATGTCACAGTATTCTGGCTATGCTACCTCAATGTAGGGAGTAGCCCTTTTATACTGTTGGCATTATAAGGGCACTAAGAAAGATTAGCTTCAATGATGTAATGCACAACTAATGCCACAGGCTGCTGCTAACAAAGAGAGTAATGTGGAAAATTGACAGCAACCAGCAACATAGGATCATGATAATTGGACAAAACTGCATAAAAGGCCCAAAAGCATAAAGGGCTAATAGAAGTACATAACATCTTTGAAATGAAGTAACCTTTTGGCAGTTACTGCACTGTGGACATCCACGTATAACTCCCTTAGGAAGAGGAGAACTTATTAAAGTGTGATTCTGCATTTAAAAAGCATTAATGAGAAATTTTCACATTCTGAAATGCACTTATTTACTCAAATAGTTATCAGTGCACATAAACATTACAGAATCAGATTCATCCTCTGAACTATTCTCCAATTGCACATAGTTTGTGCAAGATCGACGCCGGAGGGGCCTTTTACTTCTAACTGCATCACATCTATCAGACTCAATATCCATATGAACAGCCTGTGATTCAGAAGTACTAGCAGCTGCTGAACAACTGATTGTATTTTGAGTTTCTTGTTTTTGTACATCCTGTACCCCAGTTAAGGTGAAAGCCGCAAATGACTCAAAACCAGGAGGTACTGATGGAATATCATCATTTTCTTCCTTAATGCAAACTCTCGTGAGCTCAGTTCCCATCAGTGCTGCAGCAGAATGACATCCAAAATAGATTGGTACAACTTATTTCAACATGTGGGGGGCAAACAACTTGAATGTCCATCGTGATAATAGCAAGAATTAATTTATTCATTTGTTTTGGGCTTCCCTCATGCCAGTTCACTTTGTAACAAATGTATATGCAGCATCTTTTATAACACCATTTAGGTACATATGTTACCGCCACTGACAATTCTTGTCATCAAATGCCAAACCTTCAAGTGTTGAGCAATCAGCAAACAATATCCACACATGCATTGACAATGCAATCACAAATTTTGCAAGTTCAGCATACAAAAAAAAGGGTGTCCCAGTGTACGAGGCTCCTACATTATGAGATCTAGGGAATGGTTTGATTGTTGCTGCCTTAACCCCATATTTAAGAAATTGATAATTAGAATGTAGTGACAATCTTTGAAATTAATGATCCTAAAACAAAGAGGCCCATATAATTTCTCTTGATACTCCTGGCTTTAGAAATTCATACAAGAGTTAACAGCTGAACTTGCATTGCACATGTGCTTGGTGGACAAATAGGTTCTGATCTGTGAATTTTACAAGAGGCATTGAAAGTTTTCTGATCTTCATGGATAATAATGGGGCATTATTGAATTGAAAGGCTCCAACATGCACAACGGTAATCCATCATCAAAACTGACAGACTAATCCATCACAATCAAGGGGCCAAATCACACAATGATCATCAATCAAAGTGAAGCTTACAAATTAATCAATAAAAAAAGTTACCAAAGAAGCCCTTAAAACTTCAATCACTAGACAAATCCATAAAATCAAGAAAACCCTTGACCAAAAGACAAAGTTAATTACATAATAATCACATAAACATATCAGACAAATTTAGAAATTCAAAATTAAAGCTTACATGTTCTTGATCCAGAATCTAGTAAATTTCCAGTTCACCCAAAGCAGCTCAGAACTTCACTTTGGCTGTCAAAATTTCAAAATATAATTAAAAATAATAATAATTAATAATAATAAATTTCCAACCCTAGTGCCAGAAGAAGAAAAACCATTAAACACAAAATTGGCTCTGATTTTTACCAGATCTATTCCCAATCGTAATCCTAACCCTAGCCCTACCTCCAACAGTAAACCAGAATCCTAAACCAAATAGCATGGAGAGAAAAAGGCAATCTTTTTCTACAGTCAAAGCCTTTCTTCAAAAAAACCAAAAAAAAAAAAAAAAAAAATCCAAGAAACCAAACCACACACTTTCAATTTCTCAGTCCATCAACAAGAATTTCTAGAAATCAATCAAATTCAATTGAACCAAAAAATTGGGTCTCTATGCCCTAGTGAACCAAAATCAAACACAAGCATGGATGAGGGTAAACGTGGAAGAGAATTATCTATTTGCCTTTCTTGTTTTGGCCAACAAACTCTGATTGAATCACACCCATCATCTGATTCTGATCTAATCTTTAAAATCCAAATCTGATCTGACAGAAGAAATTCAATTAATAAAAAATAATGAAATTTGGAATATAAAGAGTTCTGGAAACTAGATTCCTGGCTGGCTAAAAAGCCACGGGGAACATGTATGTGCCTAGTGCCTCTTGTAATAAGCAGTTAAAAAAAAAAAGAAAGAAACAATTTTGTGTACCTTTTATTTTTGTTGCTCTTATCATTGTTATTATTAAGTTAGTTATCAAGAGGAGGACCTGTGCTTGCTTTTAATGATTTCTTTTTTTCTGCCTTTTTTTTTTTCCCCTGAATTTTTCATCGATGCCACCAGTTTTAATTCGTGTTAGACTAGAACCAACCAAAGCATCAATTGCGGGGCAACTTATCAAGATAGAATATTACTTATCATGTTCTGTCCGATGAAAGGAACAAAAAAAAAAAAAAAAAAAAAAGCTGTTTTACAGGGGCAATTTCGGAACAAAAAATAGCTAGTGACGGCCAAAATTGAATAATTTATTTTTATAAAACAGGAAGTTGAAAAAAGAAAATAAAAATTTGATGGTATTTTTTTGGTGGGGTTATTTTACTCACCTGAAGTTCTTGTCTTTTTGGCCTCTTGTCTTTGTGATTTTGAAGATTGGTTTGAGAGAGAGAGAGAGAGAGAGAGGGGCAGTGCTCGTGTGCGTGCGTGTTAAATTGGCAAAGCGATGAGGATGCAAAGAATAAGGGGTTTGAAAAGAGGCAAAAATCTACGGGCGCCCCCCGTGTAATGTGTCAACTAAAAACAACTTGCTCTGGTTCGGTTGGCGATTTCATGGTAAAAGAGCAGCCTACTGTTCTATTGTAATAAATAACTGTGCGTTCGTCGGTCCGCCTGAGAGTCTAATGACGTAAATGTCGGATTTGTTTCCACGAAGGAAATTAAAATTGGTACCATATGGAAACAGTTCGAGAATTGGTGTCCCCAGGTACCCTTTCTACAAATTATTAAATTATATATAATAATTATTAAATTTAAAATTCAATTGTACAATTAAATTCGCACGATATATTTTGCGAAAAGAGTGCACCGACGAATTATAAAATAAAAAAAAAATTATTTATAACCCTTCAGTTACTTTCTTGAAATTAACATATATTTTTATATAAAATTTTTTTAGTAAGGTCAGATTGAAATCTTTGACTAGCGTTGGCCTCCGAGTGAATCCTCGTGATTGTGATTAACATGTCGCATCTCAAATTTTGTTCATATTTAAATTTGAAGAATCTTATTCTATTGAGTTAAATTTTTATCTATCTCAAATTTATTTTTATTCAATTATATAATTTTTTTTATTATTCTATTTTATTGAGTGGACAACATTTTTAAAAATTTATTTAATAAAAAAATGCCCAAACTTTTTAATGTTATTATTATTTTTCATATATTTTATATTTACTTAAATGTTATTTTTTTAACATTATTAATTTTTTTCAGACGATCATAATAATGCATATATTTATATCAGTCTAATACATTCAAAATTTTGCTCATAAAAGTACCGATAGAAAAAATTGAGCTATGGTTTTTATAAATAAATTAAAAAAAAAAAACCCCCTCGTTGCCAACTAGATTAACTCTTGTTGGACTAATGATTTTTCATTAGTACAATTGTGGAAGCTATACGACACCGAAGGGTTTTTATAAGGGTGTGTTTTACTCATAACTTTGTAACTAAGTATCAAATAATAAAAAATATATATATATATATATTAATTTTAAAAAATAATTTCATAGAAGAAATATTTATATTCCAACCACATTCAAGTTCTTTTACATGTTGAAACTAAACCACACGATACTTTCTTAATCAAGAAGCAGAGTTTACCTCTTTTTGAACCTCTTTTTGTGAGCATCTTTTCGTGGAGGAGAGAACAATTTACAATTGCCTCTTTTTTTTTTTTCTGATTTTTTAATTACGACAGCTGGTTAGTAGTTAGATGTGTTCTTCAAGCTTCGTTTTTCTTTCGGTGCCTTGTTGGGTCAAGAGGGTCTCTTGACCAAAAACCAGGCGTGTAAGTCTAGACAAGTCAACGGCAAGAAAGACACGTCGAGAAACGAACCCAAAAGCCCACAGATCGGGTTTCCCCGTTTATGCTCCTTATTAAAATCCTTAAAAAAAAAAAAAAAAAAAGGGCTCGTGGGAGGCACAAATTTAAATTGGAATCCTAGATTCATGTATTTTTTTTTTTAAATTTTTTTATAAATATATCACTAACGATCATAAATAATAAAATATAATAGTTGCAAGTTTGTGTGATATTAAGTTAACTGATGAATTGTTTGAATCTCTCGGTCGTGTGCGCGTGTTGTGGAGTTCTTCCATTGCTCAGACCGTCGCCGCCTCTCGCCACCTAAACCCCCGTAACGGTCCCGTTTGATCGAAGACCTCTAACCCCGCTGGTTACTTTGACGGGCAGGACTTTAGCGTTGAAATTGACGACCCAAACCCATGGTCGCGAAGAATGGAGATGTGCCGATGAACAGTTCATCGAATCTTTTTCTTCAATCTCGTGAAACGAAGGTTTCTACTTTTGTAAGAAATGGGGTTTAGTTAAAAGTTTTTATTTGAATTTTAAATCATCAACTAACCACCGACTTCATATTCAAAGAAATTCACTTGAATGCAAAAATTATATCATCTCGCTCGCGCGATAATTTAGTTCATTTTTGTCTTCAGTTCACGTCGGTATCATCGTACTTAACAGCATTTATTAGAGGGAATTAATGCTGGGACACATTTATTAAAAAAATAATAAAATTATTAAATTAATAATTTTAAAAAAATTAAGATAAATTTGTTAAAATTTATAAAATTATGAATTTATTTACGCATTAACCTTCGAAAATATGTATGCATTGAAAAAAGGAAGAAGAAGATGAAGAAGAAGAAGAATGAAAAGTAATAGTTCTATCCTGGTGACATATTTAATGGCGGTATCGGCTGGCTCATTAAGTAATAATTCTCTGCCTTAAATTATCACATTGCGGGATTTGACACTGTATGGGAAAAATGTCATAATTCTTGAACATCGTACCAAAAACGACTTTAGGCGCAATGAATTTAAAAAAAAAAAAAAAAACACTTACAGAATCGATCGACGATGAACAAAACCACCATAAAAAAATAATAATAATGAAAAGAAATCAAACGAAGAAGGCCTAATTTTGTATATATATATAAAAAAAAAAAAAAGTCATTATCACATGTCGGCACGTGACCAGATGGACACGTGTCTCTCTCTCTTTTTTCTACAGTCCAACCATTTTCTCAGGTGTCAGTTTAGCAAATAGCTCCCCCGCCCCCTCCTATCTCTATCCCCCTCTCTCTCTCTCTGTCTCTCTCTCTCTCTGTCTCGGCGCCTTTTGCCCCAAAATCTTTGCCTGTCCACTGATTGACATCACAAAACAAAAATTTTCCCTCAGTTTCTCGCCTCCCAATCACGTCCTTATTCTCCTATAGAAATAGTAACGATAAAACAACGCAGTGATTCTTTCAATTTTGCGAAAGATCTAAGGTTACTCAATTTCCTTGACTTCCCAATCCGGGATTTCCGATTGCATTTCCACGCGCAAACGGCGTATTCGCTCGATTGGACATCTTCGGATCCATCGAGATTGGGAATTGAGGCGGAGTTGTAAAAATTTTGCGGAAATCTATATCTGGAAGGTGATCTATATGTTTGGCTTGGTTCGATTCCTTAGTAGATATGGAAACGAGCGGTGTTGCTTTTGGCGATGTGGCGATGATCGATGCGGAGCTGCTTCAGCTCCCGGAGATTGCTCCTTTTTCCTTCAAATCGTATCCTGACTTTACTCAGCGGCTCTTTGAGCAATGGCTCGCCCTCCCGGACGCGCACCGGCTGGTACCATTTTTCCTTGTTGTTTATATAGTATGCTCATTTAGATTTGTGAGTTGCTTTGTTATTAGTCACCATTTTGCAGCTATGATAGAGTGTTAGCTTCCTGGCAGTTTTGTTGGCTTGGATTGATTGTTGAGATACTGGGTGAATTACAGTTTGTATGTTTGATAGTGTGTGATAAGGATAATTTCTGAGCTGCCAATGGCCCCCAGTCTGGCCCAACAATACCCGATATGCCTCTTTTCGTTCAATTTCATAACCTCTTCGGCCGTACTTACGTATTCCACCTGGATTATTTATTGGACAATGTGACCACACCTGAACCTGGCTTTAAATATCCCCATAAATGTCATTCCAAATTAGGTGTTAGTTATTCCCTTATTTGTTAGTTCTTACCACATTGGGTCCTTGCTGACTTAAGTACCAGAATGCTAACATCAGGTCTCAACTTGGCACCCTTTAGCCTCCCTTTGGTTACAGATTTGATCCGGCCCCGGTGTTTCTTACGCGCCTGGGCCTTCCTCAACCTAACTCCATCCGGATCCTTGCTCGATCAGTGTGGAAGGGATTGAATTAGGAGAATTGAGCCTTCTTGACGAGAGATTGGTTGGATGATATTTTATTTGATGTTTGATGCATTTTGAGGCTTATGGAAAAAAAGAGTTTCTAATGGGGTGATATTCCAGTTTAACTGGTTGTTTTTGTGGAAACCCAATAGAAAAATGAGGAAATGTGCAAGCTGGAAGTCAATTTTGACTGTGATGTGGAATATATTCCCTCTTGAAGATTACCATTTTTCCTACGGAGGTGGTCTCCACTAATGCAATTTTTGATTGTTATGTTCCTGTTATTGGCATCGATGTGATGTTGGTAATATCTTTTCTTCTTTCTTTTCTCTAGAGAAAGCAGTTGCTCTTGTTTTCCGCTACAAAGTGACACTTTATATTTAGCTGGTCAGCTTTTTCGTTCTCTTTTGTGTTGTAGATGGAAGTGTTAACATACTGACACTGGTTTGGTGGGCCTTGTTCCATTTTCTAGAGGGGATAGATTATACAGTCATGTCTTGTTTATAGCTTCTTGATTCTTTTCTAATACTCTTTTTGCAAATCTGTTAAGACCTATGTTTGTCATGGTATATGATCACAGACTGTGATGATACAACTGCTTACTCTTGTCTTTTTGGATAGGTGACATCATTGGTCAATGATGCCAAAGCAGGTGCTCCCTTGAATGTCTCTAGCAGCTCTTCCAGCACAAATGCTGCCACAAGCAGTGCCTTACCCTCCATGTTCCCTGCTGGAAGTACACCTCCTCTTTCTCCTAGAAGTACATCTGGTTCCCCTCGCATAACAAAGCAGAGGGCTGGTCCTTCTAATTTAGGTTCTCCTCTTAAAGTAGTTAGTGAGCCAGTAAAGGAATTTATACCGCAGGTTTGGCAATAATCTTGCTAATCTTTTGCATCATCCGTGATTTTGGTTCCATTGGTTCCTTGTTTTCTTTCTTTGGATTGCTATCACTTTAAATTGCTCAAGTTATTTTCCTCTGTGAGGCAGCTGATAACATGGATGCTTCAATGCTTGCAGTTTTATTTCCAGAATGGTCGTCCACCTCCAAATGAGTTGAAAGAACAATGCTCTATCAGGATCGGTCATTTTTTCTATGGTCGGCCAGATGGATTGCAGATTCATGGTGAGATATGCATAAAAACATGAGTACCTATATATTTCTACAAATGACCTTCTTACCATACCTTTTTTATGCTCAGAATTTAAATCAGTCACCAAGGAAATCTGCAAATTACCATCATTCTTCTCCATGGCACTTTTCCAAAAGATCGACATTAACAGCACTGGTTTTGTGACAAGGTATGTTGGTGTGAGTAATCAATTTCAGATAGGCAAAATCTGTGTCTTAACTCCAGTTTAGTTGGCCCATAATGATGGTTCTCATGACTTTTCTTCTGTCTCAGTGAGCCTTCCTACATTTATGATCAGAATTAAGTTCCCAGATTTTAGCTGATCATGGCCTGGTTCTTGCATCAGCTTGATTTACAAAGTTTAAAGAGAAAATTGGCAATTGAACTCTGAATTTTCACGTGCCTTCCTTGTGTTGGAAAATCAATTATTTACCTGGTTGAGGTAGAATAAATCTGTTATGTTGTTGCTAGTGAGTGTAACTTGTGTAGTTTGTGCAAATGTGGATGGATACTTTAACCATTAAGAAGTGCTTGCCTTCCTGATTGGTTGTTGTTGTCTGGGCTAATGGCCAGATATATGTTCTGTACTTGGATTGCATTGGATTTGAGTACTGTAACTTTGTTATCCTTAAATTGGCAACATTTCATAAACAAAGTAACATCATTGGTTTGTTCATTTACTCTACAAGCTGTCTGTTTCTGCTAATTCATGGTGTTTCCCTTAACAAATGGTAGTGTTTTTCTATAAAATTGTTGGCTTTCTCATAGGGATGCTTTTGTCGATTATTGGATAAATGGCAACATGTTAACCATGGATATAGCGACCCAGATTTTTACAATTCTAAAGCAACTGGATCTCAAGTTCCTTACTCAGGTGTGCATCATACTCATCCACAGTGTTATATGCACAATTTTGTATGTTTACATGTATATCATTTCTCCATACCTTCATGATATTAGTTATGGTATTTCATTCCATATTCGGAATACAGCCTCTTTATAAAAACATGGGTAAGGCTGCATATGTCTGGCCCTCTCCCGAACCTTACAATGTGGGAGCCTTTTGCACTGGAACACCCTTTTTTTAAGATGTGATTTATTGTCATAGTTTCTGTTTTCAAGTAGCTCGGAATGTTCTGCAAATGTGTAACAGGAAGACTTCAAACCTGTGCTTCATGAACTATTGGCTACACATCCTGGATTGGAGTTCTTACAGAGTACACCAGAGTTTCAGGATAGATATGGTTTGTTCCCTGCACTTTGAATGAGATGGTTGTTTCATAAAATACATTTGTTTTTCAACTCAAAGTAATTGCCCAGATTCTAGGTTTTTTTTGGCTTAGCATGACATGCTGGCCATGTTTGCTGTATGTTGTATCATTTGGGAAATGGACAGTACTGATTATGTTAATGAAATGATGAAATTTTATTGTTCTTTTCTTTTGTCTGAGATATTTATCTCAATGCATTATCATTGGACACGCGTGTGTGCACGCACATATGCATGTCTCTGTTTCTAAATAATATTTGGTTGATGGGGCTGAGTGTCCTGGTGGAGGAAGGCTCATAACCGAATGGACAAATAAGACTAACACACCATTGCAGAGAGAAAGGATTGCAGGGATAAACAAATATTTTCACTGTTTGGATTATGAGTTAGAAATGGAGTACACATTGTCCCTTCTTTGGCTAAAATTGTTGCTTCTATAAATTCATCACAATCTATGAAATCTACTTATTGTTCTTTCTATTTATAAATTACATTGTCACCTGCAAATGATGGCCTGCTTGGTTCAATTATTTAGCTTGTCTTTGGTGTTAGATTGAAGGTTGTTTACCTTGCATGAGAAGGTAATCAACACAGAGCTTTACAGACGGCTAGGATCTTCATTTGTTTTAGGATCTGGATCTCACGTTGTTATAAATGTAGAGCATTATAGATAGCTAGGATGTTCATTTTTTGTAGGTTATGAATCTTGTATCAATATAAATGCTTTACATTTTGGACCATGCTCTCATTTAACACGCTATTTTTCTCCAAAATTACCCAGCTGAGACTGTATTATACAGAATATTCTACTACATAAATAGATCTGGGAATGGTCATCTTACACTTAGGGAGCTGAAACGTGGAAATCTAATCGATGCAATGCAGCATGCAGATGAAGAGGAGGACATCAACAAAGTCTTGAGGTAGATATCTTCCTTAAGTTTTGGCATAGGCATTCTTAAGTTGGACTGCTCGTTGTTTATAACCTATAAGCATGTATAAAGGAAAATTTCAGTTCGGGGTAGGTGACCTCCTTTTGTCTGGTGAGATTTCTTTTAGTAACACATTAAATATGCAGGTACTTCTCTTATGAACACTTTTATGTGATATACTGCAAGTTTTGGGAGCTCGACACAGATCATGATTTTCTGATAGACAAAGAGAACCTGATCAGATACGGTAACCATGCCCTTACCTACCGGATTGTGGATAGAATATTTTCCCAGGTTTGTGCTGGTTGGATGTTGCTTTTGTACTTTCGGCTAGATTATCTACTCTTTGGGAGAAGGTTTCCTTTTATTCAATGATCCCATTATACAAAGTTCTGGAAGTTAGCTTATGTTTGTGCCATAAATTTGTGCCAGGTTCCAAGAAAGTTTACAAGTAAGGTTGTAGGGAAGATGGGGTATGAAGATTTTGTGTACTTCATACTGTCAGAGGAGGACAAATCATCTGAACCCAGTCTTGAGTACTGGTATATTTGCACACCTTGTTTTGTTGGGGGGAACAGTGTTTTGAAGAAAGTTTAACTTGCAGTGGCAATTTGTACATACGCCAACGTCTTATTTGCTCGTTTCATTGGGTTGACTACTTCATGAGTTGTCAAGTCCTTACAATGACTGAGCCACTAAGCACTAAAATTTGAAGAAGGATATTTTTTATTTATACACTTTAGAATTGAGAGAAAGTAAGGACTGCAAATTTTATAGAATGTTAAGAAACAATGGACCTCAAGGTTAAAAATAAAAAAATACAAAAACAATTAGTTCTAGTCACCATATTTTCATTTCCTAGATTCTTTACTTTTCTTGAGGTTTGTTTTTTTTAACCTTATATGTACTAATAACATCAATCACATGGTAAAGGGGCTTTTTTTAGCCATCATCCATATCTTAGTCATGGCATTAAGTTTTGATTCTCAGGTTCAATTGCATAGATTTGGATGGAAATGGAGTTCTAACACGAAATGAGATGCAATTCTTTTATGAGGAGCAGTTGCATCGCATGGAATGCATGGCTCAAGAGCCTGTGCTTTTTGAAGATATTTTATGCCAGATAATCGACATGATTGGACCAGAGGTTCGCCCTTAGTGGTTCAGTAATCTTATTGGTATTTCCACTTTAGGGAGATTTTCAGGAGAAAATACCTCTAGCACCAAGCCGCCATCTATTATTTTTAACCCTTGACACTGCAAATTAAAGATACAGTCCACATATGCTGCAGAAATCAAATGTATCACAATGACGTTTCTTGTAATATCTGAGTTTGATTCTGATGTACCATGATAAAGGGTCAAGGCTTTAAGCTAACTGAATAGGTGATTGGTCCAGGGTTTTAAAAGAGATGGTGTATGCTTAACCTAGCTATTGAAATCTTTTTCCTTCAGCAATGTTCTAAATGCACTATCTGGAGATATTTATGTTTTTAACCATTCAAGTTTTCTTCGATGCAGAATGAGAGCTATATCATGCTGCGTGACCTGAAAGGATGCAAACTTTCTGGAAGTGTTTTCAATATCCTTTTCAACCTTAACAAGTTCATGGCCTTTGAAACTCGTGACCCATTTTTGATTCGCCAGGTATGTTTAGCAAGTTAATTATATTTGCTGTTCAAGTCAGAGTAGCCTAGTGCGTGGACACTGTTTTTAACAAAGCCTCAATGATGTTGTGATGAAATAGGAGCGGGAGAATCCAACATTGACAGAGTGGGATCGGTTTGCACACAGAGAATACATTAGGCTTTCGATGGAAGAAGATGTTGAAGATGCTTCTAATGGAAGCACTGAAGTTTGGGATGAATCACTTGAGGCACCATTCTGAGTTCAGTAATGTAAGCTACTTCTGCTTATGCTATACTAGTTCTACTGGTGCTTAATTACATCTGCATTGGCCTATACTGTTTTCAAGTATTTGAGTTACAACTGGCACTTACCTTCTGAGTTTATTAGATGAGCTAATGATTTTTGGTAATGCATTGCTTTACGGAATGTATGTACTGTGCTCTATCCCGGGAATTTATGGCTTAGTATCCAAATTGCTCTGTAAAGGAACTATGTGCCATTGAATTGAGGATGGCTAGGACTTGACTATTGGGTTGTTCACCTAGATCTAGCAACCCTGGTTATGATGAATAGTACCAATGTCTTCAGGGCCAAAGGTAGGACAACCATCAGTGACACTGTGTTTGGCTGTGATTTCAGTTGTTGCCCCATAGGTCTTTTTCCTCCATTTACGGGAACCATATATGTCCTTAGATGGTGTTTTCAAACCCCATCTGTATGTGCTACTGCAAAATACTGTCAAATGCACTCTTAGGTCTAAATTGACAATTGGCTGCTTTAGGCCTCCAAACTTTGTTGGATCAGTGCTGCAATTGCTTCTCTTATATTTTGTAGCTTATAAAGGGCTTTGCTTTTGGTTACACTATTTTTTTGTTAGCCAAAAGATTAATTTCACCCGCTACATTGAAACATTTTTGTAATTATATTTACTTTATTTATTATTATTATTATTTTAAAATTTTCCTAGTATGTTAGTTTTGTTAATTAAATTTAACTTATATTAAAAGTTTTTTATTAATTATTATCATACGGCAACTACACAAACACCAAATGAGAGATAGAGTTTCATGTCATTATTATGTTATTAAAGTTGTTAATGTGATATTAGTTTTAATTTAAAAAAAAAAATTAAAAAAAATTAAAAATATTATAATTATATATATATATTTTAAATATTTAACAAATATGTTTTCTTTAGTAAGATAATTTTTTTAATATGTTAAGTATGATAAAAATAAGAAATTAATAGTTTATAAAAATAATTGAGAGTTTATGTATATTAATAAATAAATAAATAAAGGTAATTTTTAAATTTTGTTATGAGATATCATATAATTATTAAAGTAACTTATCAAAGTAAAATTTAAGGAAGAGAGTTTGTTAGATATAAAAAAAATAAATATATAATTATAATTATAATATTTTAATTTTTTAAAAAATAAAATTAATATTATGTTATTAATTTTAATAATATAGTAATGATATGAAATTATATTTGTTACATAGTAATAATTAATAAAAAAATTTTAATATAGGTCAGATTTAATTAATGAAGTTAATGTATCGAATGAATTTAAAAAAATAATAATAATTACAAAAGCATTCGGAATTAGTCTTTTAGTTTTATTTTGTTTGATCTACCTTTCTACTCACAATTTTCAAGTTGTTTTTCACCATGGTAGGCTCTGTGTCTAAAAATGTCAAGTTGGTTTTATCTTTTGCTGAAGATGCTGGCAGAAACGGGCAGACCCCTCTACAGATACAAAGAAACAATGAGTTAGTAGACTTGAAAGATTGTTCATTTGTTGGAGTAAGTGAAGACACTGAGCTTTTCAGAGGGGACGTTCAGGCATGGTGGGACGAAGCATACTTTTTGGGTGCACGAGAAGAGGAAATGTCCGTGCCATTGTGTGAGACAATCTGACAAACATTGGCAAAAATGGAATGCAAGCACCGGTTCCTGTCCCCAATGTTCTTGCAACCGAGAAAGGGGGTTAGTTAGTTAGGTCTCAGTTGAAGTAGCTCAGAACATTTTAGAGCATTATTTATTTTTCAAAGGTTAGCAAAAGATATAATCCATGTCAAGATCTTTTGTTGTTGCTATTTTGGTGCATGGTTTGTTTGTCACTGTTTTTGCCCGTGCGGTGGTCTATTGGGTGGGTGCTGGTTAGGCTTCTCTACTTTATTTATCATTTTTTATCTTCTTCTTCATTTTGTGGATTTTTTCATTTGCCTATTAATATATTGCTAGGATTTTTCTTTTTCTTTTGCCATTTCTCTTTCCACAAGTCGTTTGTTACCATGTGAAAGGTTCATTAGATTTTGTTTTGTTTCTGAAGCTGTTGATTACGACTGTGAAGTTTATGAGCGCCAGTAGAAGCACGAAAATTCCGTATGGCTAAAGACAGTGGACGACGCCGTTCTGTGCTTATACGATGATAATATTGGCCTTCTTTTTGGTTGATATGTCCTTTTTTTTTTAATTTCATATTCTCTTCTTTTAAACTTTGGTACTCTATCTTCATCATCAACGGTTTTTATTTCAAATTTAAAGGTTTGCTACGACTACATTCAATTGCAAGCTTTGCCACGGTCGATTTTCTAGAGAGCTTTTATTACTCAAGAATCAATCTTTAAGATGGATGGCTGTGGTAAAAAAAAAAAAAAAAAATCATCAAATCGATGAACGATACGCGTGGAGCCAAGCCGGGGATGGAACGTCATTGTCCCAGTGCCTACGAATCCCAGAGGGTGCATCTTCTAACGTGTGTAAGGGGGCCCAACTTTGGAATATATGGCTCTTTAATCCCTGTACCGTTGTACTCTATCGGCTCTGTTTAATGTGTACCGATTAATTATATGTAATTGGTAGTTGCTTGCTGTTAGACTCATTAATTGGAAAATTGTCTATTTCATAAATTTATTTATATTTTAAAAAATATATAAAATATATTAACGCCTCATTTTGATATATATTACTTATGTTATTAACATTATCATCCTCAAAAAAAAAAAAAAAAAAAGAGAAGATAAAAAGATAATACAAGAATTACTTTAAAATGAAAATAAGTAAATCACAACTATTTTGTACCCAATAAAAATAAGGAATCAGCCCCAAGTGTACTGATTCTCGAAGGAATTATGAGTGGGGTTGCATCATAATAAGTATACGAAGCCAATGATCACAAATAACAGAATTACAGTAAATAAATATAGAAGCATATCCATCAGTGGTACACATGGCCCGCCAGGCGTGGCCTAGCCATGGCCGACAGGGGTTCGGCCTTGGGCATGGTCATGCCGTATACCTCCGTTGTGTCAATGTCCTGAGGGCTCAATCCGTCCACTGGAGCCCAATCAAAACAGTGAAGGAGCCGGGCCAGAGCCATCAGCACCAGCGTCACCCCTAGCGGCGCACCTGGGCACTTGCGCCTGCCGGCGCTGAACGGCAGTATCTTGAAATCAGCTCCGTGGCTTATCTCCACTCGGCTTCCGTCAGCCGGCCAGTGCCTCTCTGGCCGAAACTCCTCCACGTCGGCCCATATCCTCTTGTTTCGTCCCAGAGCATGGGTGTTGATGAAGACGCGTGTCCCGGCAGGGATATGGTAGCCGTTGATCGTCGTGTCGCGAAGAGACTCGTGCGGGATTAGCAAGGGCCCCGCTGGATGCACGCGGAATGTTTCGCGCACAACGCAACGCAGGTAATTAAGGTGGACCAGATCAGATTCTGCGACCGTCCGTTTGGGCCCCACTACGGAATCAAGCTCTTGTTGTATCCTGCGTAGGACACGTGGATGCTTGATAATCTCCGTCATAGCCCATTCGTTGGTCACAGCCGAAGTATCTGTTGCAGCAGCTATCATATCCTAATAACCCACCCAAAAAAATAAAAAAAGTCAACAAAAAAATTGACTCTTTTTTTTTTTTCCTCTCAAAAAAAAAGAAGGAAAAAGAAAAATAAAAAAGCGAGAGAGAGACAGAGAGAGAGAGAGATTGGTGAATACAAAAACGAGAAATTGCGTTAGAGAGATAATCGCCTGGATTAGAGCTTTGATCTCGATATCGTCCATGAACTCTTGACCATCCCGTCCAGGCAGAGACAATAAGACATCAACAAAGTCCATTTCTTTACATTCATCTCCAGATTCCTTCGTGTTAATTTTCCCTTTTGCCTTCCTATGTTCTTCAATTATCTTGGTGTGAAAATCGTCCACTCTCTTCTCCACTTCCCTCATCTTCTTTTCACACCCGTAAGGGTCAATCCACCTCCAAAAGGGCAGATAATCGCCCAAATATATGACCCCCAAAAGCCTAAACAATTCGTGCGTCACCTGCATGAACTCCATGGCCTCTTGTGGGCCAGCTGATTCAGCCCCAAAGTATTGCTTTCCCAGCAACATTCTGGTCACATTGTTCATGGAAAACGCACCCAACACTTCCCTCAAGTTGACGGGATTCCCCGTTTGGGCACGGGCCAAAACACCGTGTACTAGATGTTGGGCCTCCTCCGCTCGGTGCTGGGCGAAGGATTCGAGTCTCTTTGCTGTGAGGAGGTGCTCCATACAAATCCTCCTCATTCTCTTCCACTGCGGGCCCAACGGCGCCAATGCCACATCGCCGCACCCGTACGCTAGATGTACGGCGGCAAGCGTTCGTGGGCGGGAGGCGAAGGCGTCTCCTTGGTGGAGAAGGATCTCGCGGATGGTCTCGGGGTCGTCGGTGGTAATGGCGTCGACGCTCCCAAGCCTGAGATAGACCAACGGTCCATATTTCTCGCACAAAGAAGCAAGGTCTCTATGAGGTTTCTGGCCCAACTGCAGAAGGTTTCCGAACACCGGCCATCTCGGTGGGCCAGGAGGGAGCCTCTTGTACTTGCGGCCTGTCTCCCGGTGACGTCGCAGGACGTGGGCAAGGAGAGCCGCAGAGAGCAGGATTGAGGACAAGGTGGCAAGATCCATGGAGTTCACAACTTCACAACAGTCGACACACAAAATTCTTGCTCGAGCTCCAGCTTCTGCTTGGTGGGGAATGGAGAGCGATTTATTACAATCCACAATCTTTATGCCCAACTCGGTACGTACCAACTTCGCCATATAAAATTTGGTATAGGTTAGGCGTGGAACTTTGGTTATGCACGCTAGATTTATGGCAGACTGATAAAATTATATATATATATATATTTATATTTATATTTATTTATTTATTTTATTTTATTTTTTTCCTTTCTTATGCGTTTTGTCTGAATAAAAGGTTATGCAGTTTATACATATATTTTATAAATAAAAAATAATAATAAGATCTGAAATTTTATTTATTTTTTAACATCAAATTTATAAATTAGTTATTCTATATAGACAGACGCTGTTGTGCAAGAATTATCGGCCCATGTAGCCGATTATTATTTATTCTTCATTGCTCCAGGAAAGAAAATACCAGGCACAAGGGGTTGTCCTATAGCCGATTATTAATTTTAACACATATAATATTATATTAAATTAATTTATCCTTAATTGCTTACCTTTATATTATATGTTCATTAATTTTTTAATATTAACATATATTAAATTATAAATCATACATACTATTAAATCTCTTAAATATTATCTTATAATATATATATATATATATATATATATATATATTTTGTATTAATTAAAATCGATTAAATATTATAATTAATTTTAATTTATATATATATATATATAATTTAATGGCTACTCCGATAATTAAAACTTGGGCACTTCTACGCCGTCCTAAAAAAGATGGGGGCAAGACAAGGGTTGAAAGACAGGACAGAACAGAACTGAAAACACCGAAAGAAAAGACCAAAAGGCTTAGGAAAAGCTAATAGGCGGTGGTGTGGTGGTACTTTGGTCTCAGTAAGATGAAGGTGGTGGCTTTGGTCAGCGGCGGCAAGGACAGCTGCTACGCCATGATGAAATGCGTCCACTATGGCCACCAGGTCTCTCTTTCGTTCTTCTTCTTCTTCTTCTTTTCTGTTCTTTTCTTGGAAACCCACACCAGAAAAATTAACCCTGTTTTTTTCTCACCCACCAAACAAGAAGTCAGCTTTTTTTGTTTTAAAGTTATCTTTCTCTTTCATTTAAAAAAAAAAAAAAACTGGGTTCTTGTATTTCCATTTGATAGATTGTTGCATTGGCCAATTTGATGCCTGCCGATGATTCGGTGGATGAGTTGGATAGCTACATGTACCAAACTGTATGTATCTCTCTCTCTCTCTCTCTCTCTCTCTCTCTGCCTCTAAGTCTTCCTGCAATTTGCAGTGATGGGTTTGTGTGTGTGTGTGTTGTTTTTTTAATTCTTTTTAATGAAAATGGTTTCTTTTTATTTTCTTGTCTGGAATTGGAGCTTTTCTTTTCTTTTTCCTTTTTGGAATGCCTCCTTTAAATTTGTAAATGTCAAGGATAATGGATGATGCTTCAGTTAAATATATTAGGTTCTTGTTTTTATTGTACATGTCAGGAGCAATAGATGATGTCACTGTTAAGTGCATATAGGATCTAAAATTGTTCTTTCTTTCTATCATGTTGTTGGGAAGTCAAATGGGTAAGGATTTTGTGTTTTTTACATGTTGATAATGCTACCTTTAAATGCATACAGAATCCTCAATTACTCTTCTCTCTTACGATGTTCAGAAATTAAATACTTTTGCCAGGTGGGACACCAGATAATTGTCAGCTATGGTGAATGCATGGGATTGCCATTGTTTCGAAGGCGAATACGAGGATCCACAAGGCAAGCCATATTCTAGTGAGAATGTCATTGGTACTAGTGGTTTTATTATCATGGGTAACAGATGTTAACAACCTGGCTTAACATGCTGTAATGGTTGGAATTGAGTATGTATGAAATTCATTGTTTGAATTTTAAGAAAACTACATATATCTTTGTTGGTGTAAACAGGTGGATATTGTATGCTTCTAATGGTATTGTGATTTATGCAGGCATCAAAATTTTAGCTACAGGACCACTGTAGGTGATGAGGTTGAAGACATGTTTGTTTTGTTAAGTGAGGTGAAAAGGCAAATACCCGATATTTCAGCAGTATCTTCTGGTGCTATTGCATCGGACTATCAGCGGCTACGGGTGGAAAGTGTTTGTTCAAGGTTAGGGCTTGTTTCTCTAGCATATTTATGGAAACAAGATCAGTCGTTGCTCCTTCAAGAAATGGTAATTTGTTCCTTATTAGTGTGAGTGGTAATGGATAGGAATCATGTGTTTTGCTTCTTTGTAATGTCTGATAGTCTTTTTTGTCTAACCAGATAACCAATGGGATTTTGGCTATCACCATAAAGGTATGATTTTTGTTTGCATCTTCTACTGTTTATTCTTTGTAAATCTGTGGAACTTGTTTTGCCTACTGCTTTACATCATTGTATCTTCTTGTTGATTTATTGATGAATTCCATTGATACTCTTAGATTGTGTCTATTATTGTAGTCTGATGAGTTGTAGGATTTGGCAACACTATATTCAGAGTTCTTTATTTTTGTACTATTGTTTTTGTTCTTTACAATTTATTTGGTGGGCTTTGTTGTCATATTGTCGTTGTAGTTGTACACTATCCATTCTTGTTGATTGCTGTTCTGTATCAGCCTCTGTAACTCTGGTTGCTATAAACTTCTAAAATGAGATAATTGACTCAATTGCAGAATGTGGAAAGGATGACAATTCCTGGCATGCGGCTAATTTAGAAATCATCACTTACTCTTTCTCATGGGAAAGATGTAACCTAAATTTGAGCTCATATTATCTGCCTTGTAACTTTTGATACATGAATAATATGGGTTAGACTACAAACTAGTGTTTCTCATTGTTCCAATGACTGTAAAGTGAAATATGTCTTGAAGTTGTGCATATGGCTTGGGCATTCATGTATATAGGTGCTCTTTTAATGCAACAGGTAGCAGCCTTGGGGTTGGACCCTGCAAAGCATTTGGGGAAAGAAATAGCATTCTTGAAGTCTCATCTTCATAAATTGAAAGAGTATGTCATTTCTTCTTTATCTTCATCTCCTTTTCCCATTCTTTTTTGGTTTGTTAACTTTTATTTTAACTGTCTGTGTGATTTTGTTTGTCCGTAAAAACTACAATTTTACATTCTTTACAGGCTGTATGGGGTAAATATGTGCGGTGAAGGAGGGGAATATGAAACATTGACACTTGACTGCCCACTTTTTGTTGTAAGTTTACATCATAAATCCTTTTCCATTGCTAAACTGGATCCATTTGTTTGCTCAATAATTATAACCCCCTTTTGCTTCTTTACATTGTCATGAGAACTTTTTTGTATGGTATATAAGGTAGTTTAGCGAGTCCTTGTTTTCTAACAGTGGTTTTTTACTTCTAGTGCCTTTCTCAGATTTAGTTCCACTGCCTTGCTTTTTTTTATGCTCTGTGATCCCTTATTAGCCAACCAATTTCTTATTTATGCTGTGATTACCACATATTACTAAAGCGGTTGTTTTCAATATTTGATTTTTTGTTTGACCCAGTTGCCTCATTTACCTATTTTCCCAAAATATGTTGCTCTCATACTAAATTGTTTATAGAATGCCAGAATTGTGCTCGATGAATTCCAAATTGTACTACACTCTTCAAATTCCATTGCTCCAGTTGGGATCATCCATCCTTCAGTTTTTCATTTGGAGAAAAAAGAGGGGCTCATCACCAATGACAAATCCAATAATGTCTGCGGGGAAATAATGGGTTCAGTGTTTGAGGTGCAAGGTGAATGCCCACAAAGTGAGACTACATGCCATTCCACTGCTGAAATCACCGATTTAGTAGGAGTTACACACAACAGTATTTGCATATCTAAAACATACAACGACACGTTTTCCATTTGCTGCTGGTTGCAGAATACATGCAAAACTGCTGGAGGTAAAAACTAGAATTATGAAAGATTTTCATCTATCATTCCTGCCTTTGTAAATTTCTTCTAGTTCATAGCTTCTTTTGGTTCTCATTTTTTCTATTTTTCCTTGTGCATTTTGTTTTGTGCTGCATTTGATTGGCAGGCTTGGATGAGGATCTAAACATTGTACTAAGGCAGATTGAATCGCAGCTCGCAGGATATAGTTTAAGCTGGGAACACGTCCTTTATATTCATCTCTATATTGCTGATATGAATGATTTTACCAGAGCAAATGAAATATATGTGAAATTTATTACACAAGAAAAGTGCCCATGTGGTGTTCCTTCCCGCAGTACTGTAGAACTGCCTTTGTTGCAGGCTGGATTGGGGAAGGCATATGTTGAAGTTTTTGTGGCAAATGAGCAGAGCAAAAATGTGTTGCATGTACAAAGTATTTCTTCTTGGGCACCCAGTTGCATTGGCCCGTATAGCCAGGTACCCAATTTTACTTGATTATGCCCTGGCAAATCAGTTATTTTAGGGTCGTTGCCCACTGCATCTAGTTTCAGTTTCTTAATGTGATGTGGTACTAGTTCCAATTTGTTCACTTATTAATGTTTGCAATCTTTAGTTTCAAAAATTTATTACCTTCAAAGAGCTGGTTTCATGAGTTCAGGTATAGAGGACCATAAATTATCAATTGTCTCATTAGTGCCTAGGATTAGAACATTTCGGTGTGTACTCAGAGTCAAACTAGTCATATTTACTGGTATTGGACATATGGAGGATGAATTTTATGCATTGTGAGATTCCAGAAATGTCGAAATCCCAAAGTTTTTGAGGATTAAAGATGACTTCAAGTTAATGTAGTACTTATTTTTAAGGATATTGCATTGTGCTTTATTTTTGAGCAAATTTGCCTCTTCCCCAGTCAGCTCTGATTAAATGTCTTGAATATTGTGTGCATTTTGTGAAATATTAATATGGTCACGTGTAGATCAAAAATTTTTTAGGCTGTTTAATTGCTAATTGTTTGCCTCAGGCAACCCTGCATAAAGATATACTTCACATGGCTGGCCAGTTGGGGCTTGACCCCCCTACCATGACTTTATGCAAAGGAGACTCCACTGCTGAGATGGAACAAGCACTAAAAAACTGTGAAGCAGTGGCGACATGCTTCAACTGTTCAATATCTACCTCCGCTATTCTCTTTGCTGTTTATTGTTCGTCATCTATTCCATTGTCAGAGAGACAGGAGATTCAGGACAAGCACAACTCTGTTCTTAATCAGATGAGACTGCTTCAACCAGATAAACACAAGTGTGGGGATCCCATATTTCTTTATGTCCTTGTGCCTGCTCTGCCAAAGAGGTAATTTTGTTGTGCACATCTATGTCTAGTCATCCAATGCAACTATCGAGTATGTGGAATCCTTATACATCTTGCATAGGTCACAGCATTTTCAGGTTTATTGCCTTATGGGAGTTCCCTGCTTTTGCAATGCAGGCACGTGCACTTACCTGGAAATTAACTAATTTTAGAACACATTTGATGGCCTTTAATTTGAATGGCATTTGACTTGTGTCAATATGTCAACTGTTAGCATGTCAACCTAAGGGCCATATACTGCCTACATTAATGTCTTGCTTGGCTATCAAATGATCAATTCTATACAGTCTGTTGTTAATTCAAGCACTCGGGGCAGAGAATGGAGGGTTTTTTGTTTTATTTTTGGGGGTGGGGGAAAGGGGTTTGAAAGTTAACCTGTAGTTTATCCAAATCTTAGAATAACTATGCTTGCAATTTGATGAAGGCCATGCTAATCATCACAGGTCTTAACTCACAGCCATTCTTCTTTTCTTGACCAATACTTCTGTAGTCAGACAGGATCTTCTTGGCTGCTGATTCTTTATAACTATGTTTCTCTAGCTGATACCTATTTGGAATTCTTTCCTAGCTTGAGAGTTTTGTCATGTTATTCATCGTTTCTTGGGTTAGTGCAGTGCATTTGTAGAAGTGAAGCCTCTTCTTTTCATATCAAAGGATGTAGAGTTGGCCAATGGAACTATTCAAAACCCAAGTCCTGGTGTGGCAGCTAGTTGTTGGGGTTTTCAACATGAAAGCTGGCATGATTCTTGTGTTCAGAAATGTGTTGTCAGTGGGAAGCTATGTGCAGTTCTTTTATCTATCACAAATGAAAACCTTGCAAATATCTGTTCTGAGTCTCTCAGAGCTGACAAGAATGATGAGGGTCATCAGAATTCTATTGAAAAGGGGCATATGGAAAAAGTATCAAGATTTTGCATTTACCTTCTCGATAGAGTTATCACGGATAATGGATTTTGGTGGGAAGACACAGTGGTAAGTTCCTTAGACCCCATGTTCTTCCTACAGTTGATTGTTATTGGATTCTAGTTCCCTAATTCTTTGTATATGACAATGTCTTTTGTTGTGCAACATACTAGTGATATTGGATTTGGATCAGTGCCTATTAATCAAACTTCTCCAAGTTCCCCTAATTCAGGAATGCAAATTCTTGTAAAATGACACACGTTCAACACAGTATCTCTTATCTATTGTTGTGTTCTTTACTGTTTTTGTTTGAAAATTTAATTGCCTTGCTGATGTTAATATTCTGCCTTCTTCTTTGCCTTCCATAGAGTCTGAGAGTTTACTTGCCAACAAGCCTCAACATGACAGTGGAGACATTGTCTGTAAGTTACAAAAATGCATTCAAGGAACTTGCTGAAACAGGCCGAAGGGTTCAAATTGGGTCTGACCCGATTGCCAGTGTGGTTCCAGTGTTAGGTGCTGGGAGGGCAGCGGCATCAATGGACAATGTAATCACCTGCGAACTACTGGCTCAAAAATGAAACAAATAATTTGTAGGGTAACAAGAATACATTATAGCGGATGGGGAAAAGCCAAATCAGGCCACCTATTGCGGGTTATCAGCTTCTACAGTTTAACCATTTTCTCAAGTAAGTCTTCATTTTATTTGTACCATATGATCAGTTTGTAATGTTCCATAGATAAACTCCTGGATGGTTATGTTGGAATCATTATCCAGATATCAAAACCTTCAGCTTCTGGCAAATTTTTCCAGCCTAAATCTCCTACTCCCCATCTTCAAGAACCAAAAAACGTGTTTCTTTTCCTTTTTGTTTTTGGTACTTTGAGATTCAAAATCATACATTGTGACAAGTTTCAGTGGGAGGTTGAACCCTCAACAGCCTAAGAGTATTGCTATTGTTTATTTTTTTATTTTGGCTGGTTGGTTATTCTTCACTGTTTTATATTGTTCTTAGACCCTGTTCATATAGAAGTGGAGTGAAAAATTGAATGTGTTATTTTTGGGTGCTTGAGAAGCTCAAAAACTTGGGATAATGTCCAATCAAGCAAAAGGCATGGGCCCAAGCCCAGCCCTCTGGACACTGGTTCAGGACAAATTTCTGAACTAGGTCCTTCTTATGATGACTTTTGGGCCTGGCATGCATAATGGCTAAGTTGCTTTAATATCACACTTCATTTTAAGGCACCCCTTCGTTGTCTGACTAAAGATGCCGTTCCAAATAACCAAATGGGCATAAACACAATAACCGATATGCAAACAAGGGCTTTTTTTGTTTTTTTGGTTCTAGTGTTTGTCAATCCAAGCTATGATCCTTGCTAGTTGCTATGCTTAAGAAACGGTATTATCATTTGTCTCAAAGAATCTGTTTTGTCAGAACATTAAAGAAAGATCACACTTTAACAACTCTTGATTAGTTTAATAGTAAGTTCGAACTTGAAATTGTGTGAACTAATAATTTTATGTTCAAATTTTTGTATGTATATTTTCATATTTCAAGTGGAATCCACGGAACTATGCTACCAACCCATTGGGGAAACTGCAACTATAGCTTTTGGTAATAATGTATGGCTAGCTAGTTGCCTCACGTACAAGGATTTTTGCAATCATTTTCACCTTCTCCATATTTATGAATGGTGACAGTTTCCACTTGCCATTGTACCGTATTCAAGTACTCAATGCTTTTCTTGCATTGGCCATGTACAAAACTTGAAAGTGACCATATAGAACAGGGTATCACGAAAAGGATTTTGAAGCACCAACCAACCGATGTTATTGGAGAAGGGGAAAGGGAAGTGCCAAAGTTTCATTTGTTTCCATTGGTGGTGTGGGAGCTATCAACTAAAGGTCGTGACTTTTAGTGAGCGCCATGCCCACATGGGCTGTGGAGGGGGGACCGATAGGCAAGGTTTTAAACAGCGAAGCATGTGTGGGTTTATCAAAAGAAATCATGCTTGCTTCCCCCACATTGATGTGGCAGTTGAGGAGCAGGAACAGGGACAGCATATGAGCATAAGTTCATTTAGCGACGAGATCATGCAGGTCTTGGCTATGGTCCACAGACAAAAAAGAAGAAAAAAATAAAAAAAAAAAGAGGTATAAAGAAATATACAAAAGCTACCAGAAGTAAGCATGACTTTTAGTAGAAAACGGGCAGAAATGGGAAAATAGAAGTTGAAAGCCTCGGCCCAAAAGAGCCGAGTTGTTTGGTCGTGCAAATGCAGGCAATTGAATGACACTGCGCTGGCTCTAAATAAAGAAAATAATAAAATGAATTTTTGTCTGCTCTTGTGTTGTTGTTCTCTTTTTAAAATTCTATGTCACTAAAAATCCTGAGGTTTCTTCTGGCACAAAGAGGGCATTGGAATTTGGAACCCAATGGGCCTCTATATCATCGGTGTTTTCCTTTGAATAACGGAAAATTTTCTTCTACCATGGCTATAACAAACAATTATTTGTTATATATTTTTAGTCTTTTACTAAATAATTATAATTAATAATAATAATTACAAATATTTGCTTGACGATTATAATAATATAATATAAACTTTCATTTAAAATATAGTAACTGCGTCCATTTAACAAAGTCTGGTACGGTAATGGAGGACAATGCAATTTTCATTGGTAATTGCTAATCGTGGTGGAAAATTTTCTTAAAATGCTGAACAAGGTTAATTAACTATATTGGGTCGAAATTGCACGAACCCCACAACACAATTCAATTTTTTTTTTTAAAAAGAAGAAAAGGAAAAAAAAAAAAAAAAGAGCCTCTTCACGTATGGGACCGAGTCTATGATTATATTTAATTCATGGGTTAATTACTAAAAACTGATTGCAGGCTTCGAGCCCTGCTTCTACCCGCTGGCTCATTTTCTTGGACACGACAACATTGGAGAGGAGAATGAATGAGAAATGGTTACTCAAAGCATACTTTCGGACAATAAACATAATTCTTCGTGGACTTGTAGTCTAAGTTAATAATATCTAACATAACTTTTCCAGGTTTGAAATAATAAAATTTTGCTTCTTTGTAATAAATACATCATTTTGTAAAATTTGTATATAAATATTTTACTTAAATTATTCTTCTGACCACGTAATAACATCTAGTTTTTGTTATGAATACAAGTCATTGTATTAATTATTATTGTTTTTTTTATTCACCAACATCTTCTTCTTAATCGTGTTCTTGCTATTTCAAATCTCAACATTAAATATCGAAAAAAAAAACACACACAAAACAAAAATCTACATGGCCTCGGAAAGTGAATCGATGGCGGCCATAGACCCATATAAGTATCTTTTTTACTCGAGATAATGCCATAATTGAACCATGACATGCCACTCTATTCTTTTCTTTTTAAAAAATAAAAAAATTATTTTTTTTATTCAGTGATGGGATACATCACTCGCGAATTAATCGCTTGTTAAATGCGCAGTTTGTTCCTCTTCTGAATCAACATCAGCATCATCTCACCTGCCGAGTAGTTTTGGAAATGTATTTGTTCCATTGTTTTGTGGCGTTCGTGATTAGGGATGTTCATTATTCTCGTGAGTCGCGTCTCATTTTGGTTCGAATGTCTTGTTACATCCGTATAACCTAACAAGAAAGCTAATATTAAATAAAATCGAAATGATATTAAATTAATTGAAACATTAATTGTTATAAATTAAGTAAACAAATATCCCCCTACTCCCAATCAGATTTTGATTAGCCGGCGAGATCGAATTGTGCAATTTTCAGTCTCAATCCGCAGTCAATCTGCGAGTTGTTGTTGTTTTTTTTTTTTTTGATATATCATTTTTGACACCCACTTCCAAACTTCAACGTGGGGTTTTGGCAGTTATCATATTGTTCGGTTTGGTTTGTTACGTGCTTTGAATTGCTCAATTTAAGCGATTTTGATGATTGGGACATGTCAATTATGAACACTCTTAATGATATGCATTCATTGAATTCATTATTATGTCCTAAAATTTATTAGCTACTGCGTATGTTAGAAGCTGTTTTGTTTTGTTTTTTTTTTTTTTTTTTAAGAACCAAAAAAAATTAAGATCCCCATATTAAGCAAAAGGTAGTAAAAGACAATAATAACGATGATAAAATGAAGGGACTGATAGAATTCTCACGTGGCCCGGTTACATGGTACAAGCCAATCAGATTTCACGTGAATCTAAGTTGGCTGCCCCCCCCCCCGTGGCAAATAACTCTCTCTCTCTCTCTCTCTCGCTTTCCCCACTTGGGGTTGGCTTGGAATTAAGGTTGATGACAGCAACTAAAAGAAGGTTGTCGTGGTGGCTCATAGGACACTAAGCACCTCTTGGATGGAAATCAAACTTATAATAATTCTAACAATTTAGAGCTCATCAGTTTTCTCTATTTTTAGTTAAATTCTTTAGTTTTATGATTATTACCTGATGTTTAGAGGTGCAAGGGCAAATTGTGCATCTCAACATGAGTATAGGGACAAAGAAGAAAATTAATCTTATATATATATATATAAATATATATATATATATATATATATATATATATATATATATTTAATTTATTATTATACTGTAAATTTACATCTCAAAAATTTTTATTTTAATTTTAATATTTTAATTTAAGATAATTTTAGATTTAAAAAATCAAAATTTTAATTTTATATGTAAATATTAGGAAATACATATAAATTAATGAAAATAAGTATATTTAGTGTATTTACAATTTTAAATTAGTTATAAATTTTGAGATTTTTTTTAATTATGTATGAACAAATACAAAATTAATGATTTGATTATTTTTATTTAAAATTATCTTGAATTGAAATAAAATATAAATATTAAAAATAAAAAAAATTGAAATTACATTACAAAAATTTTTCAAAAAAAATCTAAGACCGATTTTTATGGTTTATTCCTAGTCAGTAGTAATTAACAGAAGAATCTAGTTTTCACTGCAGCACAGTGCTCTGACTTGTGTTGTGTCTCATTGGTGGGTCAGCATCAGGCAGCGTTGGATCTCCCACTGTACCATGCATGATCTTATTGCCTCGTCCTACCCTTCCCCCCCCTCTCTCTCTCTGTTTCTGATATATATTTTTTTAAAAACTTTTTATTAATTTATTTATACATAATAAGATTTTATATTATACAACATAACTTTTATAATAATATAAAAATATTATTGTACATTTTTTTATAAATTATTATCCATATAATATAAAATATATGAGAGTGTGTATTCAAATAATATAAATTCAATCATATTATTTTGATTTTAATATTCATTCATTCATTTGTTTTGTTAGATGACTTAAAATGAATGGCTGCGTTCCTACTTCTGTGTTGCTTATTATTATTATCATTGTGAACGGTGAATAAATGTCATTTGTTTCTACAAGTTATTAGTTGATTCCTCAAAAGGAAATGTAAAAACAAAAAGAAGAGGAAAGTAAGGACAAGGGGAAACAAATTGGCAGAGAGAGAGAGAGAGAGCAATAAAAGAATAGATACCCACAAAAGCTTGGAAAAGAAAAACAAAAATCATCAAAGCCTTAAGGAGAGAGGGAGAGATCTGAGTTGGGGTTCGAGTCAGGAGACCGAGTTGGGATTGCCAGAGAGGATCCTGACCTTCACATGACACAGCTTCCAGAGCCTGCCACGAAGGTGCCGGAACCCTCAGTTCGGTTGTTTTAACTCGGTGTTCTCTCTCTCTCTCTCTCTCTCTCTCTGGTAATCTTGCAAAGATTTTAACTTTCTTTTTGGTTCTTGAAAAAAAGAAGAAATTGGCATCTTTTGTAATTTCTTAGTGGTTCTTTAGAGGAAAATGGTTATTGGGTTAGTCAGTTCGTGTTGGGTTCTATTTCAGATGTGGGTGTTCTCTACGAATTCTTTTTAAGTAGAAAAAGATTGGATTTTTTTTTTTATTCTTTTGGAAATGTGATCTCAAGATAAGCAAAGGAAGGGCCTTTTTTTTATGGTTTGGAGGGGGGGGTTTGATTCCTATGAGCAGCCAAAATTGTTGGTTTTTAGTTGGTGAAATAATTATCTTTTTAATCATTTTGAAAATCTTGTTCTTTCTTCTTTGCAATAATGTCAATTTTTCTTTTCAGTTTTTGTTATTTCAGAATTGAGCTCCTTGAAAGCTTGGTTGCAGTGTAGTGGAGCTTATGATCAGAGTTGTATCAAGTGTGTCTTGGTGTTTGGAGGCTGTGAACAGGAGAGAAATTTGGGGAAGATTGACGAACGTAAGCTATTGTGGTGTTTGGTAAGAGTTTGTAGTCATTCGGGTTAAATTTGGATTCTTTGAAAGACTTGAACTTGGGGATAATTGATCTCTTTTTCAATCGGGTTGACTTCGGATTCTTTGAAAGACTTGAAGTTGATTGTGGCAGAAGGGGCTGAAAAGTAAAAGCCCCAATCTTACTGGGATTTTCTGTACCGCATGAAGCCCGAAGTGTGTAAATGGTGTAATTGTACACAAAGTTGTGAGCATTGTTGATGACAATGGAACAGTTTTTGTAGCCTAGAGATACGAGAGAAATTGGAAGAGGGTTGACAGGGAGAGAGAGTCCGAGGCAGAGATACAGATATATATATAGAGAGAGAAAAGAAATGGATGATTTTTCCAAATATGCACACAGTCCTGCCCACTTTGCAGTGGCATGCCGTGATTATGCTGCCCTTAGGCGCATTGTGTCAGCCCTTCCACGACTTGCCAGGGCTGGTGAAGTTAATACTGAATCAGAGTCTCTTGCAGCAGAGCAACAGGCTGATGCTGTTTCAGCAGTAATTGATCGTCGGGATGTTCCTGGCCGCGACACTCCTTTGCACCTTGCTGTCAAATTACGGGACCCCATCTCTGCCGACATTTTAATGGTGGCAGGTGCTGATTGGAGTCTGCAGAATGAAAATGGATGGAGTGCTCTTCAGGAAGCAGTCTGCACAAGAGAGGAGTCAATTGCTATGATAATTGCCAGACGTTACCAGCCTCTTGCTTGGGCAAAATGGTGCCGTCGCCTTCCAAGAATAGCTGCCTCAGCAGCTCGTATTTGTGATTTTTACATGGAGATAACATTTCATTTTGAGAGCTCAGTTATCCCTTTTATTGGAAGAATTGCGCCCTCAGATACTTACCGCATTTGGAAGCAGGGTTCTAACCTCCGTGCTGATATGACTTTAGCTGGGTTTGATGGGTTTCGCATTCAAAGGTCGGATCAAACTTTTCTTTTTTTGGGAGAGGGTTACTCTTCAGATGATGGAAATATAACCTTGCCACCTGGTTCTTTAATTGTTCTTGCTCACAAAGAAAAAGAGATTACCAATACATTAGAGGGGGCTGGTGCCCAACCAACTGAATCAGAAGTTGCCCAAGAAGTGGCTTTGATGTCTCAAACTAATATGTATAGGCCAGGAATTGATGTCACGCAGGCTGAGCTTATTCCTCATTTGAATTGGAGGCGGCAGGAGAAGATGGAGATGGTTGGAAACTGGAAAGCAAAAGTGTATGACATGCTTCATGTGGTGGTGAGTGTGAAATCAAGGCGGGTTCCTGGTGCAATGACTGATGAGGAGCTTTTTGCTGTAGATGAGGAAGACAGGTTGGCAACTGGTGCTGAAAACAATGAGTTTGATGATGTTTTGACAGCTGAGGAGAAGAAGCAGTTGGATTCTGCACTCCGTATGGGGAACTCAGAGGGCCCTTGTGAGGACGAGGAACCTGGTGTAATTGAGTACTCCAAAAATAGTTTCACGGGTTCCTATGAGAACGGCAAATCCAATGGTGCAAGCAAGGAGAAGAAAAGTTGGTTTGGTTGGAAGAACAAAGGTACAAAGGATGGTGATGATCCCGAAGATTCAAAGATCATGAAAAAGTTCTCTAAGTCAGCACCAGAAGGTGGTGCTGAGAAGTCAACTGATCATAAAAAATCATCTTCTGAGCTTGCCAAGGAGGATGTAGGAGATGTCAAGAAGGGAAAGGATAAAAGCAACAAGAAGAAAAAGAAGAAAATGCCTACCAGTGAGTCGAAGCATGAGAATGAATACAAGAAGGGTTTGAGACCTGTCCTATGGCTGACACCAGATTTTCCTTTAAAAACGGAGGAGCTTTTGCCTTTGTTAGACATATTAGCCAACAAGGTCAAGGCTGTTAGGAGGCTTAGGGAGCTTTTGACAACCAAACTACCTATCGGAACATTTCCTGTCAAGGTAATTCAGTATCTCTCTTCCCTCGTAGTCTGTTCATTGGCGATGAATGCTCGGTTGCTTCTTTTTCTTTTTAAATGCACTTTTATAGTGTCCTGCTCAGTTTATGATTACATTCTTCTCTTTTGTCTTCTGCTGCTGGTTCTTCTTCCACAGATTTCACAGGTATCAATTATTGTAGGCTTTTGATTTTCTTTCCCTTCTCCTCCTTCTTCCACAGATTTTGCAAGTATCTGTTAATGTAGATTTCTGTTTTCTTCTCCCTGCCCTTCTTGAGCCACAGTGTTGGGGTAGACTTATAATTTTTTGGTTTTTTTGTTTTTTTTTTTCAAAAAGAGAAAAAAAAAAAGAAGTTGTTTTAAGGTTCACCATGCAATTTCCACTTGGAACAGTAACCATTGAATAAGGTCTATTTTTTTTCAATTTCTTAAATGAAGACCTGGTGCTGTGCACTTGGATGTATCATAGTAATTACCCAAGCAAGACAGACTATGTCTTTTTTAAGTTTGACGTGTGCAAATTTGGCTGGTGCATCTAATCATGCCATTGCTTTGGGCTATTGTTACCTAACTTCCATGTCATGCAAGCATTTTTCATGGAAGCATATCTTTTATTGGCGAAAAGATGTGCCATTTTTCTTGATCCGGGATTACAACTATGTTGATTGTCATGCAAAAGCTTACTTAGAGTTCACAAGAAGTCTTTGCAGAAGTGGGATGAATTCTATAGTAAACTGTTGTGGATGTTAAGCTAATCTAGGAAAGGTAGACTTTCTGGATGACTCAGTGCTCTGGATCAGGACTTATTAAATTGAAAATACAGATTGGATAGTCTTATTTAAGCATTGTATTAAACAAGGTAGTGAAAGATTAAGTCCCGTCATAAATTGTGTCCAGTTGATTGCCTGTCTTAAAGGGCTAGGCCTGATTCGTTAGTCCTTTGTGCTCAAAGCACAAGGAGCATGGGAGGACACTGGATTGATATGTTTCTCATTATTAGGCTGATTATTTGAGATTTCTGTGCTATGAGCGTGAGAATTCCGTTTTAAGCGTATGTAGATTCATGAGTTTCCCCTCGCCTACTAACTGGCTACTCTCTTCCACTAGTTCCTGACCATTGGCACACGCTGATTGCCAAAAAGGGAGGGCGGGGTAGGCAGGGATGGGTTGGGGGAGTAGAACACTTGTTGGGGAAAACTGCACGGGATAAATTTCTCCATGCTCGAGCATTCAAATTTTGAGCTGAGGACAGAATGACAGTGTTTTCCCTTCTGTTGTAGGTTGCCATTCCTATTGTTCCGACTATTCGGGTGCTTGTAACTTTCACAAAATTTGAAGAGCTGCAGCCAGTAGAGGAGTTTGCGACCCCGCCCTCTAGCCCAGCTCATTTCCTGGACGCCAAGTCGAAGGAATCAGAAGGGTCGTGGATTTCATGGATAAGGGGAAGTCGTGGTGGGCAATCAAGTGATGGCGATAGTCACCGGTACAAGGATGAGGTAGACCCTTTCCACATACCGTCGGACTATACCTGGGTGGATGCCAATGAGAAGAAACGTCGCATGAAAGCCAAGAAGGCTAAGAGCAAGAAACACAAGAAACAGGCAACAGCCAGAGGTGGGGATGGCGGCACACATTATTTGAGTGAAGATGCAGAATGATTGGGATCAACTCTCTCCGGGAAGTCTCTGCAACTCCGAAATTCTTTTTTAGACAAAAGGAAGAAGTAAGGCTCTGCTGGTGCCCATTTTAACATTTAATCCTCTTCACGCGGATGGATTGACACTGTATGTTTTAGATGTTCCCTTCATGTTGTTACTAAATCTGTTTGCGCCATTGTTTACCTGACGTGAAACTGTGAGAGGAAAAACAATCTCCGTTGTTTTTTTCTTTTTCTTCCCTCTAAATACCTTATTTTTGGTTTCCCTTTTTTTTTTTCTTTAATCTTTTCTTTTCTCTCTCTAGACGTTGATCAGTTGTTTCCACGTTGCCATTTAACGAGCTTTAAATTTTTTGTGATTTCTGCAATTTCGGGTCTTTTTTTTTTTTTTTCTTCTTCTTGGTTGCCTTCGATTTTCGAATATTCGGCCCTGGAAACCACCGACCTAAAAGAGAAGGGAAGGGACTGCATTGTGTACAATCATTTGTTTTTTTTTTTTTTTTAATTATTTTTTAAATTTATCCATTAAAAAAAAAAGAGTGCAATACCAATATATATATATATATATATTATAAAAAAAAATCACTCTTATCTTAGTGCTGGATGATATTCGGTGCACTGGAAGGAGTGTGTAAAATAATTCATTAACACAAAATTAGCCACGCGGGTAATGAAACTTAACGAAACTCTCGATGCAGAAGTCTCCTCAAACCCCCTCGAAAAGGAAGTTCTCTCCTCTTTGTGAAAAGCTATGAAGTTCTCGAAAAGACCAACTAATTGAATCCCTCATTCTATCATTATGATAATTCGTATTTTACATCAATAAATAAATAAATGGTTAGTTTAATTATATTTTAAGCTGCACCCACCATTATTTTGGTTTCTTTAGATGTAGAAATATTAGTGGGGGCCGTCCTTAAAATAAATAAATAAATAAATAAATAAATCCTAACACACACACACACAAGTAATTATTTATAATTCAAATAAATACAATTAATTTATATATTATATGTAAAATATTTTATATTAGGCACAAAAACCTCTTTTTATTTGAAACCGTCCAGTAAATCGAGCTTCAGTGCTTCTTTAGATAAATAAAACAAAAAAGAATTTAAAACAAAATCTTTGAAAGATTCCTTAACGGTCATATTTTCATGGATTCCTATTACTTGAACTAGTCTTCTGGAAAAGAGAAGGGAGCACCAGCAACCACACTTTACGTTAAAGTTATCATTGTTGGCTGATAATGGGGTGCTTTTCCGCCTGTTTTGGAGCTTGTAAGCATAAAAGACACACACACCCGGTGAATAATGCAACTCCCTCTGCAGACAACGTAAGTACAATTCTCAAGTTTGTTGCTTTAATGGGTCTTTCAATTTTCAGTAAAATTCTGTTTCCTTGGCTATCTTCTCTTTGGTGGTGAGGAAATAGAAAGCAAAATGACCACTTGATTTATTACAGAGAAATGGAGCTGCGGAGCAAGAGGCCACTCAAGAACTCATTAAGCCTATTGTAGAATCAAAGTGAGCTGTTCATATTCTGAATCTTTGTTTTATTTTGTGGGTTTTATGTTATTTAGACGTTGTTTTCTATCTTAGTATTTATTTTGTTGGTTTTCTTAGAGATAAATCTGAGGGGCAATTAAACTGCATTGTGAAAAAGAAGGTGGCCTTTGATTTGGATATCAAGGCACGCGAGGGTTTGTCTACCGAGGAAGTCACCAATTATAATGCAGAGGACAGCAATGAGGAGAAAGAGTGTGAAAACAGAGAAAAACCAGTCCCATCTAAAGAAAGCAAGTCAATTTATCCTCCAGATGGAAGATACAAAGATTGCCCAAGGGAAGAATATGAAGACATGGATATGGGGGACAGTGATTTAGGGGAAGGAGATGCCATTGGCTATGGGAATGATGGAGGTGGTGATGGTGAAGCATTGGTTCGGGAAGAGTCGTCTGAGTCATTGTTTTCATTGTCAATTGACTCCAGAAAACGTGTTCATTGTAGGGCTGAAATGGGTGAGAAAGAGGTGACAAGCCAGATGCCGGAAAACGGTTCACCCAATGAGGAAGTGGAGCAAGTTGGGTTTAATGGAAATGCCAGAGACAGGACTCAGAATATCGATTCAGTGTTGAATCCAGTAGAGAATCTGACTCAATGGAAAGCAGCCAAATCAAGAGCAACCTTAACATTGCAGCGTGAGGACAAAGAAAATGTCTATATGGAGCCAGATTTAGGTATAACCATTAGCCCAGAGCCTGGTTTTAAGGTATTCACCAACAATTCAAAAGCTACTGCCAGCAAGAGGAAGCTCGGGGACCAGGAAACTGCAGTGGATACTAGCCTATCAAGTTGGTTGGTTGAGTCTGAAACAACACCCATGTCCAAGAGTTGTGCAAATTCTGTGGGAAACTCGCCATCTGGGAAGAGAAATTCGCCAAGAAGCAATGAAGATAGGCCAATTTTAGGAGCAATGACAGTTGAGGAACTCAAACAACTTTCAGCATCTAATTCCCCGAGACGGCCACGGAGCTGGAGTCCTGATGAAACACCCATTATAGGAACAGTTGGGAGCTACTGGAGACAAACTGGACAGGCCATGGATTCAGATTCAAGCTCTTCAAGCAAAGAAATGTCATACACTAACAAAAATGGAGAGGTAACTTTCGAACTAACGTTCATCATTCGTGATGTTGATGCACATATTTATTTGAAGAGGTTATGACAATTATTATTTGTTTTTTGGTTGAGCAATGTGCAGGATGAGAACGTGAAGTTCAACTACACACCATTTGGAGCAAGATTGGAGAGATCTATGAACAAACGTATTGCTCAGTTTTAGCCATGTAGGCGCAGACGGCTTGTGGAAAGCGTGGTGGCGTGTGTGCACTTTTATGTTGTTAACTCGGCGTTCTGTGCATGTGTACGGAATCTTGCTTAGTTTGCCCTACCAGTATCGGCCTTTCTTTGCAGGTTTTAGGGATGGTCAGTGGACTCTATTATTGTACCCTCCACTCTTGACAATATATTTATTGTTTCTTGCAGGAGTTGGTTATAACCAATGATAGTTTAATTTATTATTATTATTATTATTATTTTTTAAAAAAAGCCTAAGTTATTCAGAAACTACAGTACAAGAGCCTTGGTGTAACAACAAAGTGCTTCATTGTGACTTGTAAGCCCGAGTCTTAAGAACTTCTTTATAAAAACCAAAGTAAAACTGCATACATGGAACTTTTTTTTTGGAAAATTCAAAAATAACAGTACTTGTGATCCAAATATTCTGTTCTTGCTGATGTCCAACGAAGTATAAATGTAGTTGATGCCTCAGAATTCATATTTTTCTGAGTTCAAACTTCCTGTCCAGCAAAGACCCAGTTAATTAATCCCCATTTCTTAGTCCATTTGGTGCTGGACCTCGGTGATTAATGCGAACGTAGCATAAACAATGTTACTGTTTCCAGAAGGAACCGCGGGGCAGATTGCAAAAAAATCAGGTCAAAAATCAGCAGTGCAGCCTAAGCAACATGATAATTTTACCCCGAGAGAGTTACTTTTATTACACAAAAGAGCTGTTAACAATGAAACAACCTTGATTAGATACAAAATTCAAGTTAGTTAACAATAAAATCGAACAACTGATTGTTGGAAGACGGGACACGTCGAATAGATGCTAAACTGCTTTGTGGTAAAAAAAGCTAGTAAATTTGCTGTTATTCTACTTGGGTTTGGCTTGTAAATTGTGATGCTCTTGTCCGCATCTACCGATGGTCAAGCATACTCCCAGTTATTGAATACTTCATACAAAAATACACTGATCTCATTCTCTGGGACCTCTAACGTCTCTACATATCGTGGAAGAGCCTTCTTATCTGGTCAGCAGTAGCTGGCATCAATGTAACAGGGCAGCGGTTGTACTGTGGCAATGAAATAGAGTAAAACATCATTACAAATCTAATTAGACATAATTAACTTCTCACTGCTTGAGACAGATGCAATGAAGAATAAGTCTAGAGGCCTCACCTGAGATACGTATTTGAATATGCAAGCATAACAATAGACAAACCCAGAGACTGTAACTACTGAGGGATTTACTCGTTTCTGTGAGCACAGTGGGCAGATTGTTCTATCAGGAGGCAATGGGATCCCATCTTTGGCCACCTGTCAGTAATACTCATAAGGAAACTCCCACGAAATACACACAGGAAAATTAGTATCTTTTAGCATCTCATTCTTGACATTGGTCTTCATGTAAAATTGCAAATGGTAGCTGTGTGTGTGTGTGTGTGTGTGTGTGTGTGTGTGTGTGTGTAGGCTTCATTATCAGTGCCCAGAAATCCCCTGTCATCCATCATCCTCATTAACTGGATAATGCAAACAATATCAATATAATACATATGCATGTTTTTTTGAGCGTGTGAGCATGGGGGAGGGGGAGAAAAGGATTTCCAAGGTTGAAAGAAGTTGCTTCTTCACCTTTGGTGCTGGTGGCGGCGGCGGTGGGGGATACACAGCAGGAGCTGACATTCTTTCCTCAGCAGACTGGTACCACCATTCCATCATCTATGTAATTTGCACGAAGAAAATGTTAGCCTCCACATATTAATTATATAACACAGAGTATCTGGTGGTATTTGCATGCATGAAATGTATAAAATTATAAGCCAGCCACTGAAATAAAAATGGCATAGCAAGACCTAAACTGATGTCTGAAAAGTAACCTGCTTATTATTATTATTATTATTATGTTTATATTATGGCCCTGTTGCACTCTGTCAAAAAACAGGATTACTACTCAATAAGAACATGATAGCACTGGAAGGTAAACAACACTCACTTTGAAGACGAATACTGCTGCAATTAGGCCGGTCTGTGCATAGTCCAGCATTGCATACGCACATCTCAGCAGTGCTCCTTGCAATGCCTGAAAATATTTATCACATTGAAGTGCCAGTGCAAAATATTATGCAAGTTAGAGAAGCAAATTGTCATTTCTAAAAACAAAACCAGAAAGGCAAAATGGCATATTTGAAGTTGCTGAGCTAGCATAACAATCAAAATTATACCTTCAGCCAGGCAGGGCCCTGAAGTCTGTCACGTTCACGGCTTCTTATCTTCGAAATTCTAGAAGAGGTATCCATCTACATTGTCATCAAAAAATTATAAAGTGAGAAGTAATATGCTTAATATTTCCAGAAACAACATCCACAAAGTTAGGTCAATGTCAATTTCAGAAATTGCTGGCCGCCATACAAAAAAATTAAAGATTTTCACTCCAGCTGCAATACAAATTTCAAATGTTTCAGTTTCCCAGCATCTCAATATTATCTGATGCAGATACAAACAAAAATTTTCACCGCCAACTTTAACTTGAAAAACATTTGAGAAATATGATAGTTTTATAACCAAAATACTCCCATAAAGTTTCTCCTTTCAAAATAAATCCCTTGGAATGAGTGGTGTAATTCACCAACAATTCATGATTCACTAACACACAAAACGACACATTTTTTGATGCATTGTGAGAGTTGTACATCCACTTCTTTATGGTCAAACCCCATGTATACCATAACACATGCAAGTGCACGAAGCCAATTCAGGTGCATAAAGATGGCAATATTTCTCTTTTCTCTCTTTGATTCTTCTTGTTTTTCTCATTTTTTTTCCTAATCCATGAATAAAAACGATACAAAAATAGATTCTTGATTTTGACAAATTAGAATACCAGCTCTTGCCCTGTAGCTCGAGTAACGTGGATGCCAAGTGCATGTAGCCCTAAAGAATAGAACCCAGTAGCATCCAGTAGATACAAGAGTTGATAAGTGAATGACAATCCTGCATTGGAAAATAGTAAATTAGATTGGCCAATATTGATGAGACTAGTGGCTTGGAAGGGCGGCTGCCCAAAACCCCTTCACTTGCGAATGCCAGCTGGGAAGAGACATAGGAAGCAATATACCACTTCCCAAGTAGATTTATCACAAAAAACCAGACTAGCAAACAATTTTTATCCTGCACACAATATTTCACTTATACAGGCTCAACTCAAAATTCTAGTCCAGCCCGTGCTTAGGGAAAGACTGACCACCTAACCAGTAAACATTTGATAATAAAGACAAAAGACAATACCCAGCAATGAATATGGATCACTTTTTTTTTTTTTTCTTTTCTTATTTTAATAAGGAAGATGGCATAAGATTGGCACCATATGCTACTAATTGGATGTTCAGAAAAAGTGAAAATTCTATAGCATAGAGTTTCATCCTCTGGAATGCAAGCTTCTATATTTATTTTCATTTTAAATAACCTCAATCTCAGTGAATATCTCACTGGAAAAACCACCAGAATGTCTAACTTACAATTAAACTGGCAAAAAATGACATGATGAAAACATTTCATTATCCTTCCTCAATAACAAGCTGTAATTTACTTAGAGATCCCATCTGAAGTTTTCAACTTGAAAAATAACTGTTATCATCACATACAAGATACAATGAGAAGTTAATGCTGCATTTACCTTCACTACTAGCATGGAGCCAGGGGTAGCAAGCAAATATGATTTTCTGAATTCTCTTTAACAAGCGTGTTCCCACTGTTGCTTCTATATCTGACGTTTCTCTAGAAATAAGAGAACTCTCCTCGCTACTAAAATGGTCAGAAACCTCGACTGTTTCATCACTGGTTCCCCACAAGCTTGCTTGAAGCCTGGCTTCCCTTTCTTTGTTATATTCCGAATGCAGCTTGGACTTAAAATAAGGCAACACAACCTAGCAGGTATACCAAATTCATAAGTCTTCAAACTCATGATGTTGTTCATGGAAAGTATTAATGTGACAGACATTTGAAATTGTTTATACATTTAGCAGTACTAGAGAGCAGTTTGTGACATTTTTTCTTGATATGCTAAGTTCTAACTACTGCATTTCTGGGGAAATTTAAGGATTATGGGACAAAAAAATGTTGAGTACGGTACCAGAAATACAACTGACAGAATTCTTTGGCGCTTTTCCAATCCAGAGTGTTCAATTCCATCCCCTGAAATCAAATGAGCGGCAACCTCTTTTGCTCTAATCTTCATCGCTCTCCGCCGCAATCCATAAAGAGATTCAGCAAAAGAAGCATCTGAAGTGAAACCATAAAAAAAGAATGAAGATTGAGCAAACAATCTCACAGAATTTAGAACAACCAAAAAACAGTTCTCAGATTTAGAGGAATAACTTATTGTTGTGATGAGCATATAATTTAAGAAACATAGTGCAGTGAGCAATCAACACAAGATGAAGGTTAATACTATGCATAACAACAAACTGAGCATGGTCTAAAGCTGTTTGCATAAGAAAACTAAGCATGTTGCTTGTCACTGCAGATGCCCTTAATAAATATTGAGAGAAGGCACAACTTCTTAATTTACTGTCAAAAGACAAGCCATATGATAATTAAAACCCTCAATTTCGTGTGCAAGAGAATAAATCAGAACAAATTACAGCAAATAGGGAAAAAAAAAAACTCATTTTAGAAGCATAAAAAAAAGAATTGCAACTAGTACAATGAAAATCTAGATCATTGAGATTAAAAGACTACCACATTGCAAATTATGTGACATGTGGTGGCAATGGCATGAACATAATAAACATGTATGCAAAACACAGTTATGCAGCGTATAAATTACTGATTTTGAAATTAAATTTAGGGGCAACAATTGAAACTACGAGAAATGGAAATGAATAAACCTGTGGTCCGTAAGCTATGAGTCTCAAGCACCAGCATAAGCAAGGCAAAGAATTCATCTTCATAGTCTAACAACTTATGAAGGAATGGCCTTCTTAACGCCAATACCTTTAAAAATACAAGCAACACGGAACAATATTTACTACTTTGCAAAGCATACAAACGCGGATGCTATTAACACGAACACAAAGCTAAATTCAATCACTTTCTCATGAAAGCAATTTCAAAGCAACAGAAACTACCTCGATTATTTTGAACTTAAATCCCAATAGAAAGAACAAGAAATAACCATAACAAAAAGTAAATTACCGAGTCACCAATATGCAACAATGAGAAAAAAAAGAATTTAGATCAAACCCAAATGAAAAAACCCCTGATGGCTATCAAAGGCATCAACTTCCATCACATACAAATTATAATCGTGAAAAAAAGTGATGGGGTATGTTCCTAAAGATGCGTTTGTATAGCTTACGCCGATGGAATAGGTAAGGGCGGCGCGGAGGCTCGCCGGGAGCTGCTGGGCGGCGGCCATCTCGAAGAAGGTAGGACGTGTCCCCTGCCCTCCCACTTGAAACAACATCTTCTACTTCTTCTTCTTCTTCTTCTTCTTCGTTTTCACTGCCAACTACTAAGGTTTCTGTGATTTAGTTCTTCCTTACCTCGTCCAAATCGAAGTGGGTTTTCACTTTTGGAGGTTTTATTGTTAAAGATTTGATTTTTATACCACTCAGTACTCTGCTCTGTTCTTATCCAGCAATCTTGCTGTTCCATTTTGGCATCTGCCCTTGTTCTGTTTTTCCTTTTTAATGTGATTTACATCCCTAGAATATTTTATTGTTTGAAAAAAATTATCGAATTAAATTTCTGCATAAAAAAGGAACAAAAATCAGATCAAATGAGACTCCTCCATTCTTTAAAATAATTATATTTTATAATATCAGAAAAATAATAATAATATTTTATGGCCATAATTCTTCTTTTAAGTAATATAATTTTTAATAGCTATAAACACAAATTATATAATGAATAAAGCTTTGATTGTTCATAAGTTCAAATTGAAGTGTTCACCAATTTAAGTATAAAATTACGTTGAGACACTTTGTTTTTTAGGACACAATATATATAATAAATAAAAAATAAATAAATTAAAAATATTTAAAAATAATCATTAGTCTATTAATTTTTGATTAAAAAATTAATTTATTAATTTTACACAATAAAATTAATAAAAAATTATACTTAACAAGTATTTACATAATTTAAATAAAAAATGTAATTATTATTTAAAAATTTTTATAAAAACATTACATCATATTTTTAATTTCTCTCTAAATAATTTAAAAAAAATAATATTTTTAAAAAATTATTAATTAAAATTTATTTTTTTTCAATGTTATGAATTTTAGCTCTAAATAGAAATTAAGAGTGCATGCTATTCTTTTTTTAACTTTTCCAGGATTTATATTTAGACTTAGATTAGAAAATATGTTTCATGTGATCTAATTTGATCTTTAGGACGCATGTATAATTAATTTATAAGTTTTATAAATAAAAATAACAATATTACAGTCTTCTAAAAACAAGGTTAAAAAAATAAAATAAAATTCCCCCGATGCGCGTGAAGCCACGCGCTAACACTTTGCCCTTACTGTTTGTCCGTTGAAGTGGGGGCCCACCAAACAGTGCTAACGCTGTTACCGTATTGGCTTACGGTACTACACCGTGGGTCCGTTTCCGTTCACTGCCTCGCTACTGCTTTAAAGGCTGTTCCTTTCTCTGCTTTTCGCTCTCGTTTGCACTCCCTCAACCTCGCGGGAAGGAAGGTGCTGTATTTTTACCGATTCTCGCTTTCTTTTCGGATTTCTCATCTGGGTTCTTGATTTTTTGTTGATTGACCTCGCTTTTTGAATCAAATTGGCATACTGAAGATTAGAGAAAGGATACACCCACTTCATTCTTGCATCAGATATCCATTTCTTTTCCTTGTTTAAGGTTCTAAATTTGTGCAAAAGATGATTCTTTTATTGGGGTTTGAGTTGAATATGTATGTTTCACTCTTCTTTCTTTGGGTTCTTGATTGGCCTCGCTTTTTCAATCAAATTTAGATATTAAAGATTGAATTTTTTTTTTTTTTGGGTTGTTGATATTTTCTTTGGAAAAAGTATGTACTTGCTTCATACTTTCTTCAGATTTCCATTTTTTTTTGTCTTGTTCAAGGTTCTAAATTTGTGCAAAAGATGATTCTTTTGAGGGTTTTAGTTGAATATGTATTTTTCACTCTTCTTTCCTCGGATTCTTTATTGGCCTCACTTTTGTAATCAAATTTAGATATTAAAGATTGAATTTTTTTTTGGTTGCTGATATTTTCTTTGGAAAAAGTATATACCCGCTTCATACTTTTCATCAGATTTCCATTTTTTTTCTTTTCTTTTGTCTTGTTTAAGGTTCTAAATTTGTGTAAAAAATGATTCTTTTATTGGGTTTTGAGTTAAATATGTATATGTTTGACTCTTTATCCTTTTAGAGTTATCTAATTCTTTTTTGGGCTTTTGCATACGTGCTTGTGAATCTTTAGCTGTTCAGAGTTCTTTGCAGCATTTTAACTGTTGAAGAACTTATTAGAGAAGTTTAGGCATGGGTTCAACATCAGCTGAAGCTTTTCCGGCAATTCAGGTAATATTGGATTCACGCTTTCTCCTTCGTGTGTACAGGGGAACTTGTGGTTATAGTTTGGATTTCCAATTTGTGATAAATTATACAGCACCATTGCATAGTTTTGCCATTTCCCCTGGGTTTTTTAGCATCAATCTTGTCTTTTTCCATAGGCATGTGAATACACGATGCCTTTTACTTTTCTAGTGTTCTTTGTTCAACTTAAACTGTTGTTGAATCTTTATTTTTACAATTTTCAATGTTTGTTTTTTACTGTGATCGAATCTTGTTGCTTACTTTTAGGTTTTGGAGACTCCTGTTTTTGTCAGCAGTTTTGTGAAAGTAATTAATGATATTGTATATAAAAATTGATGATTTATAAGTTTCTATAGCTTAACACCCCATAATTATAGTGAAAGCAATTAATGACATTGCACATAAAAATCTAGTTGCAGGAAGTTATGCTGGAGTTTCGTGCTGGCAAAATGTTCTTTGAGGGGACAAGGGTTGTCCCTGATACACGTAAAGGACTTGTTCGCATAGGAAGGGTATTTCACGTCTCTGTAGCCATTTTTTGTAGTAGATTTTATGCTGGAGAAAATTGTCCATTAATTATTGTTTTATTGCTTACTTTAATTGCATGCCAAGTTGAAATGAAGCAAATATTCTCTCATAAATTTGATGGTTAAATTGATTTGCCTTTTCTTTGAAATTGTGCCAGGGTGAGGAGGGTTTGGTTCATTTTCAATGGCTTGATAGGAATCAGAATGTTGTTGAAGATGTATCCTAGTTATTTCTATTCTCACGTTTTTTTGTTATAATATATTGATATATATCGTTCATATACACTCTATTGGTTGCATATGTAATTCCATTTTCTGTAAAGGTCTAAGCATTTACAGTAGAATTCATATGTCCCATATGTCTTATCTTTTTTCCTTCTCCACTCTTAATTTTTTGAATGAAAGAAAATAAATTGAGTAGAGCACATGGTTTTCCTTGACATATTGATTACTAGGATCAGATAATATTTCCTGATGAAGCAGTATTTGAAAAGGTAACTTCGTATTCTGCATCAAGCAATGTGGCTTGTAAGTTGCAAAATATTGATTTGTCACAGCTGATTCCCATTATTGAAATTCTTGGTTTTTCTTCCAGGTTAACCAAGCAGCAGGAAGGGTCTACATCTTGAAGTTTAATACAGATAACAGGAAGTTTTTCTTTTGGATGCAGGTCAGGTTTATTACCTTAATTTGTAGCTCCTTAGATGTACAACTCATTGTTCTGAAATTTTATTATCTGTTACTAGCAGGAGCCTAAAGAAGAGGATGATTGGCAGTCATGTAGCTCTGTCAACTACTATATTAATCAGCCACTAGGTAACCTTTATGTTCTTTCTTGTAATTTGCTTTTATGTCTGCCCTACTACTCAAATGAAGTTTAGTCCACAGTCAACCTACCAGTCAAATGAATTCATATTCACCAGCCACTGTGAGTCATGAATGTAATCTTTGCTGTTCTTCTTAGGAACTTCATTGTGCTGTGTTGTCATGATCTTCTTTTTATCTTTCATTCATTCTTTCTTAAATTCATGTGATCTTGATTCTACTTACTGTGGTGTTCATTGCCATTACTTCAGCTTCCCCATACTTATGAATTAAGAATTCCATCTCAACTTTCTTAATGGATGCAACCATCTCTTTCCCATCCCAATGTAACAGTCTTCAACTATGCACTTGTTGGGTTGCTGCTAGCCTATTGTTTTCATTTCACAGTGTGAGATAGCATAGCTGGCAATTTTTATATAGCATGACCACCACTCTATAGTTTTATATGATTGCAGGAAATTCTTTGAACAAGTAATACTTTTGGTGGGACCATCATTTATATATATTTTTTTTTCCAGAACTTTGATGCCTTCCTATCTTTTTGCATGCCAGACTTCCTTGGTGAAGAGCCTGATAATTCTGCTCCTCTACAAGTGTCTGAAGACATGCTTGAAGATGACATTTCGTCAAGGTATACCTGCTATGTCAGCACAAAGAAATACTCCTCTCGTGATTTCTTATAGCTGATAAAGATTGGAGGCACATATTGGGACTTTGAGCAACCCAAGTAACTTATGCCAACGGTAGCAATCAACTTTGGCCAACTCTCAGACAAATGGACAACTAAAAACCCCACCCAGGGCCCACCCAACCCACGTTTGGGAGGAGGGTTGTTTTGCTGTCTCTTCCATTCTAGCATGAGAGTGATACTCATCTATAGTGTTTGGTTATCAAGTTAAAAAAAAAAAGATCACTGATTACATGGCCGATTCATTTTCCTCGGTCTTGAGACCTAATATTTCAGCATTTTTCTTGCCAAATATTGGTGATTTTCTTATGAGATGCTTATGTATTGCCAACAGAGCTGGAAGCCTAGTTGTCCCAAACTCAGCAATAGAAGTAATTAGTGATGTGACATCATCATCGGGACCAGTGAAATTGGAAGACCTGCAAAGGATCTTGAGTAATATTGAGCCTGGAGGTATTTAGTTTTATGCTCAGAGAGCTCCGTTGTACCCTATCTTGTTGCTTTAGATCATTCTGGAATTTGATTTGTGTGATGTGATGACACATTCTGCAGATAGTGCAAGAGATCCAGATGCAGGTAATTATTTAATGTTTTCTTTAGTGCAGTAGCCTGTAATGGAATTTGTTAGTTGTGGATTGCTTCTGGATATGAGCTTGTAGTTGTTTAAATGGCATTCTTTTACTTGTTGCCATATTCTCTCTCTCTCTCTCTCTCTCTCTCTCTTACTTTGATTCATAAAAGCATGCAAAACACTCTCCCACACACAGAAATTTCTCTTGGATGTATGTTTAGCTACACAATGCAATATGGTGTAAAAAAATCCTACTTACTATTATGTTTTGTTTGAGGGCTAGTGTGATGTTTTTCTTTTCTTTTGATAGGGTTGGGACTAGGAGACATCTTGAAGCCTGATCTGATAATGCCATTGATTGAGACACTGCCAGTGGAAGAAAGATTAGCATCCTATTTACCTGAGGTAATAAATATTGGTATGTTTGAATTTTCCTGAATCTTCAGTCTTTATGCACCCATTTTGAGGAGCTGTGAGGTTGCAGGGCCAGTGGACGCCAGAAGATATTTTAGAGTTGCTACAGAGCCCCCCGTTCCGCCAACAAGTAGATTCTTTTACCTATGTAAGATAAGCAAATGGAGGCCTACCTTTTTCAATTACTTGTTTTTGTGAGATATTGGCCAATTGAACAGGGATGATTATTTTTCTGTTGTTTGTAGGTACTCAAAACCGGACAGATAGATTTGTCTCAATTTGGGGTTGATCCCAGTAAATGTGAGTGAACTGCAGTTCCAAGCTTTCTCCTTTTATATATTTTTTTTGGTATAAAGTCTACGATATTGCATTTACCTGATCATTTTTATATTCTATCAACCCCATCTAGAAGTTTTAGTTTCTTCTTGCGGTGTTTCGATTTGTGAAGAGCTTTATAAATAAGAGGGGAATGATGGCTACGAGCTTCGGGATTTGTTTGAATGCCAAACTAGTTTGTCAGTTCATGAACAAAGTAGTTTTCTACACCGGTTGATAGAAAAGGAAAACGGAAGAGAAGATTTGGAAAATGAATTTGCTGTGCAGCCCGTGCTTGCTGCCTCTTCGGGTTTCAGAGAAGAGCTTTTGGCAACACGGAGTTGCTGTGCAGCCCAATGACTAGGTAATGGCATTAGGACTAACGTTCATAATGTTTTCTCCTCATCCTTGCAGACAAGTATACCGTTTTGTCTTTCCTCGAGGCGCTGGAAGACTCGGTTTCAAAAATTCCTGAGGATGGATGATCGGAAACTACAATCTGGGTCCTGTAATGAAAACGACCCCATGGACAAGAGCCAGTAGTGGAAGCATTTTCATGCATTCCTGATGTCTGTTTTTGGCTCCTGGCTTGTCGTCGGAGAACAGTGCTTCGGCCAGGTCCTTTTCGGATGCTTGCCCACCTTTTGGGAGAGAAGAACACAAGAAAAAATGAAATGTGTTCTTTCCAATTTCTTCAAATTTTTATCAGAAAATGCGTGACACTTTGGGATGCTTTTATTGTTGATGTTCTGGATGATTGTTGCCTCGGACCATATATTTCTGAGCAATTTAACTTGGGGTTTACGAAATTTGATTGTTACATTTCTAATAACTCTCTGTACCCGCACAAGTCTTTAAATGTATACTCAGGAGCATTGGCACTTGCCTGTAATTTGGCATTTAAATTTCTCAACTTCATTTACGTGATCAGAAGATCTCGCTGTAATTCGGTCTGCCTGAAATTATTCTGAATATTACATAAATAAAAATTTAGAGGTTTGAAATTTAGGTCTTGGGCCAGATCGCGATATAATATATAATAAAAATGATAAAACATGTAACAAAAAAATTACAATAAAGTGTAACGATACTTTAAAAAATACAACAACTATTATATTAAGTGAATTCAATGTGTTTGTACACCATTGTATTGTTGTTGCACTGGGGTGACTCTTCCTGGTCGACGTATTTCATTTCTGATGGATGCAGAGATCTTTGCCCTGGATTTGCCTGCCATTGCGCAGAGTGCCAGTTCTATCTGGCTGTCAAGTGTACTCTTATTATAGATGGTAGAGATCAGCATCACATATCCTCAAGACAGCTCCTCGATAAAAAGCCTGAGATGTCTCATTCAAGCCACATCCATCCACTCATCCCATTCAACACCGCAGGCCCACTTTTAGATGGTTTCTGTGCGTGCAATGTTTGCAAAATGATGCTTCAGGGTCTAGCCTATGGTTGCTTTGATTGTAGATTTTTTCTGCATAGGTCCTGTGCAGAAACGCCACAAGAGATACAACACCCGTATCGTCCACAACACCCACTTTTGTTTCATTATGATGAAATAGGAGAGAGCAAATTCATTTGTAATGGATGTCGGGATATTTCCAGGGGCACTACTTTTCAATGCGAGCATTGCCAGATGAAGCTCGACGTAATAATGGAAGGCAGTTTAGGCCGGATGTCAGAAGAGTGTGAAATAAATGCCCAAATTTCCCATTTCGGCCATCCCCACCCCCTTCTTCTCTTCAACGACGTGGAGGGGGGACTATATCTTCTATGTCGTGGATGCCGATTGGAGCCCTCAGGCTATGGCTGCTTTGAACGTGAATTCTACCTTCATAAATCCTGCACAGAAATGCCACAAGAGATACAACACCCATATCGCCCACAACACCCACTTTTGCTTCATTATGATGAAATAAGAGGGAGCGAATTCATTTGCGATCGATGCCAGTGTATTTCCAGGGGCTCTACTTTTCAATGTGAGCATTGCCAGATAAAGCTTGACTTAAGATGTGCTCTTCTAAGGGAAGGAAGTTTAGGCCAGACATCAGAAGAGTGTGAAATAAATGCCCAGATTTCCCATTTCAGCCATTGCGATCGTTTTCACAAACCACAGGAATTGCCACCTAAAATAAGACACACTCTGCATTTAATGCACCCTCTCATATCTTTTGTTAACAGTGGGTTCGACTATTTCAAATGCAACGGATGTGCAACAATATCACGCGATGATGCATACTACCAACGCGAAGAATGCAAATTCATCCTTGATATCAAATGTGCTTCCATAAAAGAAAAGCGCCAGATATTAGAGAGAAGAGATGACAATGCCATAGTTTCTCATTTCGGCCATAACCATAAGTTCTTCCTCGCCCATTGTCCAGAGGATCTTTCTATAAGATGCCCTGTTTGTTTCTTGTACATTTCATTGTCCTGAATGGCAGGAATCTCTAGTCATGTGTCCTGCTCTAAAGTAGAAAGTGTAATACACCAAAATCCATTTCCCCTTTTGTGGGTTCCATTTCACTCACAAGATCCCCCTTCGTGGGTTCCCAACGCTTCTAAATTTCCATGCAGAGCCTGTAACTTCGCCTGATACTGTTTACTTTTTGTGGCATTGCCATGCATTGTAGATGTAAATTAAGGCGACACTCCAGACACTGGTAAAAGGACTCGTCGCAATCGTTTTCAAGAAGTTAAGGGTGCTTTTCATGCGCATCCTGTGACTCTCATGGATTCAGTGGTTCAAGAATACTGGGAAGAGCAATACTGTTACGCTTGCGAGGATATAAGGAACCCCGATCACGCCGTTTATTCTTTGCGGGGAGTGCGTCTACATTGCTCACATTGGATGTGTGCTCGACGAGGCTTGTTTTCCATCCATATTTTTCTCCTCAAACCTGCAAAATGTGTTTGCAGATTTTATGTGCAGTGCACGGCATCATACAACTCAGGTTCCTCGTATTAGTTTCTAGTTTAACAAGCTGAATTGTTAGCCTTAGCGTACCTACATTGTCACTTTCGTTGGGTTTTCAAAATCTATTTTCTTCACAACACTTGCGTATTCTGTTTTGTATCTGATTGACTTTTCTTTTGATTTCCTAGTCAGATGATTCACTACAGGTCTTTCCGTCCTCGGTTGCCTCTCCACGGGGTGGGAATTTGAGAATGGAGTTTGGGGAGACATCTGGGGAGGTGGATTCTGAAGTTGACCTTCCGATTGATTCTGCAGAACAGAGCAAGACAGAATCACTTGTGGTTGTTGAAGTAGACAAAAAAGTCGAACTCCTCGAGCAGGAGATAAAGTCACTGAAATCGAACTGAAAGATGCCGTCAGCTGGTTTCAGAAGCGTAAAAGACACTAGAGGCATCCAGAGGCAGGAAAAAACGACTGGAGAGATTGACATGGAACCGACAAGAAGTCAGATTTGGTTTAGATCGAGTAGAAAAGTGATAAATCAAGTGCAGACTTTAGTTGGAGTTGTAGGAAGCAAGAATGATTGCAATCTTGTCTCTTTGTTTACTTATTACTTTGTGTCTAAAACCACGGCTATGTCTGAGTTTGTCTTTTTTGCATCAGATTAGTAGCTTTTTTTCTTTTCTTTTTTTTTCTTTGTTGTTGTGTCTTGAGATTACCATGTAACAAATCCCTCTTTGGGGTCTTGGGGGATCTGTATCGGAATAATGATGCCCAGCATTACATCCTTAAGATAGAGGGTGATTTTTTGGCTGTTATGAAAAAACAAAATTTTGAGCAGCTGAGCTAAACGAACCAGTGTTGTTTAAGAGACTGGAGAGACTTTCAGAAAGGGGAGTATGGGAGTTGCAGGGGAGAGATTCTACAATTTATTTTGAATTCTTGTTGTAATTCTTTTATTTAATTAATTATTTTTTAATTAATTGAGAAAATCATCCGAAATATTCGAGAAAATTAAAATAATGATATAAATACAAAATACTTTACAAAAAAAATATAATTTAGTCAGCATGTTGCTATAATGAGATTAGTAATTCTAGTGGTGAGTTTCAAAAGAGATGATATTTGCATGATTTGTTTGTCAACTTTCAGTCCCTCCTCTCGCATTGCTTTATCGGTGCTTTCACACTTTGGCTGCTGACATTCTGGACTTCTGGAGCGCTGGCGCAGACAGTATAATTAAGGTCCATGACAATAATACCTTTTGCTGACATTAAACTGAATGAAAGTCTAGTTGATTGAGAACTAAAATATGCACAGGAATATACAGGAAATCCAAGTCCTATAGAGAGATGAGAAATCAGAAAACTAATCACTAGCCACATGAAACATTCACAATTGTGACTAGTAGATTCCTGATCTCCTTCGATCACACAAGTCTCACCATGAGACACATAACCTGCAACTACAAATCATGTCCAGGAGCGGCCAAACATCAATTATGTAAAATTTTCGATTGTGGCCAGCTGTGGAGCAGGTGGGGCGATGATATTCTCTTTCATCTGCTCCCGGTCACTTTGCTACATCAGGCTCATCATCATTTCCATCAAGATCTTCAGCAATTCTGCTGTCCAGTATGTCTTGCTTTTTGCTTACTTCTCGAGCAATTTCTTCTAGTCTAGTATCAACGTTTGTGTCAATATTTGTTATGGCGCGATGCAGCATTGCTTCTTGTTTCCCATCTGCAGAGGCCCCATCTTGTGTGGAGGAAGAAGCCTTGGACCTCTCTTCTTCTAACGTTTTTTGTTTCTCAAACATCTTTTGAAGGTACCTCCCCTGTTCCTCTATCCTCAACTGCAAATTTCTCTGGATCTGCGAGGATAATACAGAAGGATTAAATGAGAACAAACCACAAAATCTATAATTAAATAAATCGTACATCATAAGATGCATTTTGACTACCTCAACAAAAGATATTACTTAATTGTTGTTTGAAGAAAAGGGGTCCATTAATTTGCCAATTAGTCTTCCGATTGATTCTATAGATAGGTTATAATGCAAAAGCACACAGCTCTTTTAATATGCAAAGGAGAAATTCCAATCCATATAAACTTGACGAAACCCTGATGTTGCAAGCTTTTTTGATGGAGGATCACATTTTCAGAAGTAAAGAAGGTAGAAGAAGAATGTACCAAAAGGACTACAAGAAAATTAATTGCTGTTTTGGGCAAAACGAACGTGAAGAGAACAAGCATACAAAAAAAAAAAAAAAAAAAAAAACGAGTAATTGTTGTAGATCTATAGAAAAGCAGGGAAGGGAACAAGGGAAGGGAACAAGTGCATCAAAGATGATTTTGCCAGTCTAAGGCTTGGTTTCTTCTGTTAAGCTGCAACTCCTGTCAGTCCATGATCACCTTCCATCCACCCAACAGCACCAAGGCAATTAAATAGGATGGAATTTCTAAACAATTAACAAAAATGTAAGAAAATTTCAATACTTCTGATGCTGACCAGCAAGCTACACTGTGCATATAGGAGACTACATACTGCGTAAATCAGTCTAGAAATGATATAGTGCTGCCAAGGAGAAGATGTTGCTTCATTTAATATACTCCATACCAGATATCACTGTGATGTATTAATCCAACTTGGCAAATGAAAAGAATTCATACTTCATAATTGATCTTGTTAAAAAGCAAATGGTGCAACCAAGCAGAGATGGTGAACTTCCAAAAAGATGAAAGCCTTTCATCAAAACAGAAATGGCGAACTACTTAAGTTCCAAAGAAATAAAAGTGTTTTTTTAAAAAAAACAGACAACAAGGTTTAGTGAAATTTTGGAGGTGGAGTTTGCCCAAACCATTGAACTTATTATGCGGAAGCTACAGCTATCACTTTCTCCTTCTTCGTCACGTGTTTTGTTGATCTATAGTAGCAATGATTTATCAACTTAACCAAAGCCTAGAATCTTATCGATTTTAGGATGGAGAAATCGAAAGTCAAATGCCAACAGCATACCTCAAGTTGTTCATGAAGCTGCTTTTGAACTTGCATTTGCATTCGCAATGCTTCAGACAACCCAATATTCCTGTGTTCACCAGAAGTGAGCTAAAATCAGCTTCACATTCCATCATTTTCAAATATGTAAAGGAATTTTGTGGTAGCTATCATTGCATAAAGAGAATTCTAATCATGATACATCATTTTTGGCAATGTATCCACAAAGATGACAAGAAAAAGGCGATAAAAACAGTTGCCAGGAATTCATCATACAATAGAGTCAATGAACTGAGGGTTAGAAACTCCTGTCAAAACTTAAATCTAAGGAACCTTGAATGATCATCAGAAATGTCACAAAGATATGTAACCGAAATTCTTTAACCACTTTGTTTCGAGTAGAAAACACTATTGGAAAAGTATAACTTACGGTTTCAAGTCTAGTGACTTTGTTTCAGAGATGGGACTAAATATTGTCTCTGAAGTTCCTGAAATGAAAAGAGAGAGATAAAAATTTCAGGAAATTCAATTAATAATCCTCTGGTGATAGGTAACCTGATTAAAGGAAGGACCAAAAAGCAAAAAGGAAGAATGGGATATGGCAAATTGTCATCCATGATAACTATACATGGACTAAAACTAGGAAAGATTAACATGACAAGGAAAATAGAACAGCTAAACATGGACAAAGAACAGTGGGTACTTCATACTTATGGCTATAATATATAGTGAGTAACTCTAAAATAATGCAGGACAAAAAACTGGAAGGCTCTCAAGGGTTACCTTCCGATGACTTGACCGACTCAGGTTTATATCTAGCTGTTCTGTACTTCTGAAAATGCAAAATTACATCAGCTAAATCAATATAATTTAAAATTAGCTTGGTCAATGAAATAATATTATTAGAGAACTTTTATACCTGCAGGTGGCTTTTGACATGATAAATGGTCAATCCCTCAACTTTCATGAGCTTTAAGACACCCTTCGGTGTAGCCCCTGTATTTCAAAATTCTAAGTCAATGTGCCAAGACACACCATAATCTCTCTAGCCCTATGTTTACAGAAACTACAGATAGACTACGCACGTTCACAACCACCAAGTTGATTGACAGCTTCTACAAAAGCCTCATGAAGTTCAGGTGTCCAACGCATTCGAGGTTTTGCCACTTGGGCAGGTGTCCGTCGGCTAGCAGCACCTAGTTCTCCACTAGACACAGGTTGACGCTGAGGAATTTGAGCTTTGTGCAATGAAATATCAGATGATGGTTCCAGCACCTGATACAACATAATTTACAATCTTACAAAATTGAAATACAATTAATTGAAAATTAGGGAGTGTTTAACAAATCACAGATGTTCTGCAATGTGCTTATCAAGCAAAGAAATAAAAAAATACAAATGAAATATTCTTAAGCTAATTATAGCAGAAAATTGTCCAAACTAAGAGAAGAGCAAGTTGGAGCATTATCAATCTGGTCCCCTCATAGAGGAATTGGCTTCATAACTTTCTAGAGATCTACAAATTACATCAGTGTCCATTTTCTATTTAAAAGAAGATTAAGAGGGGGAAAAAATTGCAAGTGGCCCCTTTTGTTCTCCTTCAGAGAGGATCCCCACCCACCAACAGACAGACAACTGACAGAGAGAGATTGTGTTTGCAAATGATCTGTATGATACACATGAAATGAAACTTGTTGTCTATGAACATGTAACATATTGTATCAAGGAGCACACCTTTTGTTTGGAATCTGTGATTTTAACATCAGTAAGAAATTCATTCCAATTTGGTTCTTGGTCATCATCAATAGAGATCAACTGATCTGCCCACTCTTGCCATTCTGTTATCTTAGCATGGTCCTCAGATGCAATGACTCCTGTACTGTTTTCCAGCAGACCATTCTGGACACTGGCACCCTGAGGAAAATCATTAAAGTCTTGAAATGAATCTATTGACCACGAGATATCCATATCTTCCTTAGAGTGATTAACTGATGCTGAAGATTCTAGCTCTGAAAGGGGAGAACAGGCCGGTGGCCAAGCTGCTCCATCCCTTGATGATGGAGAAATGGATGGAGACTTTTGTAACTGATTACTTAGAGTTGAAACTGAAGAATGATGCATGTTGCAGGGGAATCTTGAAGATGAAGAAAGTAAGTACCCAATGCTCCCATGATTAGAACCCAATGGAGATGCCTGTTGAGATACATGGTTTCTCATCAGCTCCCTTTCTGAATAAACCGAACTGAATTGAGCAATTTTGGGTACTTTGCTTTGCAACGAGGAGGAAAGACTTAAAAAGATGAGGAAATAGCAGCAGAAACCCCAGAATCACTTGCTACAAAAGCAAGAAAAATGGAGGGTGACAGAGTGTCAGCAATAACATCAAATGCTACAGAGCTACTCTTGGTTGCCAACTCAAGTGTAGCAAATCATACAATAAATTATGATTTCCTATTCTCATTCTTACATTAACAGAACACTGTATTTAAGATTGGAAATCTAGCATCTGCAAGCAGAAATTGATAATCCGGAGTGATGAAACTGGTTCTACACAGAGATGCTATAAAAGCAAAGTAAAATGCTTGCAAAACTCTGAAACAGGCGTGGCTAATTTTCTTATGGATTTAAGCTTCTATGATTAATGCCCGTAACTCTGTCATTAACATGGAAACATGGAAAAGCAAGTTGCCACGACTATGCATATCGTGACCTGAAAGAAATGTGTTCAAGTTGCAGAAATAGCCCTCCTGTAAAGACAGCAGTAAGACACTGTATATTTAACTCTTCCCAAAACCTCACAGTGTGGGAACCTCATGCACTGAGACACCACTTTTTATTGGGGGCCACACTCCAATGGTAATTGTCTGTTACACTTAATTTCTAGATAAAATCTCCAAGATTCATAGTAGACTAATATAATCTGCGTTAAATTTGATGATTTGCATTTGGGCACAGCTACAACATTGCAAATCAGAATTCCTACAGAGAGGAGCACCTAAGGAAAGACACCATTCCAAAAATTACCACAATCACAAATCCAAGTCAACCGGTTGAGAGTACAAAAGATGTATTAAGCTCACAAACAATTGCAGTAATTGGTGCAGAAAAAATTGTAAAATAAGACATAACAGCAAAAAGTAACAATGACACAACTATACAATCTATGCCACATTCAGACCATTACAAGTACTACATTCATCGCCTCCTAGGTCAAGAACATAAAGCTCAAATTCAACGTGATGCAAAAATTCCATCTGTAAACATACAATAAATAGATTTATTTTTTTTATTATTTTTAATGACGAGTCATCCTTCCAGGAAAACTCCAGTTGCTAGTACGGAATCTGTGATTCCCGCTTAAAACATGGAATGCACATTAAAGATTCGAACCTAAGACTGCGGGCCTAACCCGCACCAGTCCCAAGTTCACCCTTATGACTGGGCTAAGCATAGATGGTTACCCTATAATGGATAAATACCCGCTTCCTGGACCAGCTCCAATCATCAAGTTCTCTCTTCACACATTGAAAAAAGTAGGCCAGAAACAACCCCACAAAAACAGACCTATAAATTAGCTAACTTTCTGTCAAAAACAACTACAACCCAATCCACGATCGATCAAAGGGTCGTCAAAACACACACTTGGATTCACAAAGGGAAACAGAAACATGAACTGGGTATCGCGTATTATTACCTAAAACAATCCATATGATCAAAACAAAGATTGAATATGGAAGAAAAAAAAAAAAGATTCGAAACTCAAAAGAAAAGAAAAAAAAAACAAGGAAAACCATACCTAGCAATACTGGGAGGAAATCGAAACGGAAAATTGAAAAGATAAGAAATCCACACGTTTTGGCTGGCGGCTAAATCGCACGCGAGAGGGAATGCATATATCGATACAAGCCATTGGGGTTTGTCGTCTTGCTTGCAACGAGCTCTCTCTTTCTCCGAGGATACGTAAATGGCTTTGAGTTTAATTAGAAATTATGTGGTAAGGAAAATTATATCATAAGCTCGCTTCTCAGCCGTCGGATTGCACTTGAGATTGAGATAGGCGCTTTGGTCATCGCTTTTGACGGCTTTGATTGGATGGGGAGGAAGACAAGAGCAAGGGAGATGGTGCGGGAGATTGCGAAGGGCGGCCATTTACAAATACTTTTTGTGGGCCCCGTTGGAAGAAGTGGTTCGCTTTTGACGGTGCTTATCTCAATTTTTGGGTCCGACGTTGTTTGCTTCCGTGGACAAGCCGTAATAAAATTTGCATGTGTTGTATTCCAGCGGAGGACTTTTATAGGATTCCCATCGGACATCATTTCCACAAGTGTTTTATTATACGAACTTTAGTTATTTTGACCTGCAAAAAGACCCGATTGAGATAACTTTGTCGTTACGACTGATATAATAATGTTTACGGTTTATATTATTAATTGTAATCTACACAGAGATGGAAAACGCACGACTGTGTAATATTTTATATTCTTGGTCATTTCCACCGAGATGATGGCTTCCCTTTTACTTGTTAGCAAGGGTACTTGTCCACGTTGTTTTTCTTCTACATGTCGGTTAAGGCGAAGCCAACTCGTGCACAATACAAATAACTCTACGGTTCCTTTCTATAATGACCCCTTTTGGGAAATTAAATCCAATTATTTGGTGACGTCCATGGAAACTGCAAGGTAGCTGATATTAACAATAAAGAATTTAATTTTTTTTTTTTTTAAAATCTGATAGTTGCCCCCCCCCCCCCCCCCCCCCCCCCCCCCAAAAAAAAAAAAAAAAAAACAAAGAAGCCTTATTCTAAACCTTTTCGAGGCGTGCCTCATTGGCACAGAAGAGTTTCTTGGTTATCTCCTTGTATGGACAACTCTTGTCATCGGTTTGGACGGCAGAGATTGGGTGAAGAAGTCAACGAGATGTGGGTGATCGCGTAGGGCCTGAAGTTTCTTTCGGCATCTTTTTTCCCGGACGACTTCTTCTGAGGCTTCGTCTCCTTTTTTCAAGAAATCGAAAGATAGGGTGGCATCCACATTTTCATTTAAAAAAAAAAAACGTTCATAAAAAAATAATAATATTATTATGACTTACTTTTAATATAATAACGAACGAACTCTGTACTATTAGATCACAACGCTCTATAACTATAGAATTTTATCTTAACTTTGATCAGATTAAAATTCTTTGCATCAGATCATTCAAAGGTTTTTTTGGGGTACAAGATCCCCCTTTTTTTTTTTTTTTGGCAAACAAATATCTAATTTAAAAGGATATGATTAATTAATTTCGATGTGAAGAGAGAACATCGTTAGTTCTGTGTACAACGAAAATCGGAAATCGAAGATTTGTGTATGCATTATACTTTGGGGTAACTTTGTTTGATTAGAAGATAACCAAGTTCAGTAATATTTGGAGAAAAAAAAAATTCGTAAGATATCCATTTCCAATTTCATTATATGGAAACAGTAAATCTAACAAAATGACTGATCATAAATTTACAAGCTCACAATGCATCAAATATATTAAAAATTAAATAAAATTAAAATTAATAGTTAATTTCTATCATAGTTATAATATGATAATTTTGCATCAAATAATTCCAGAGAAAGAAGAAGGGCAGTAAGGGTGAGATGGTATAAAAGAAGTCAACTTCCTGTGTTATTTGCAAGGTATGGTGACATGAAAAGGGAATGGTCCAGTTGGAGATGCAGGGGATCGAACCCTGTACCTCTCGCATGCAAAGCGAGCGGTCTACCATTTGAGCTACAACCCCTCGCTAGGTAGCGCGCTGAGCTTCCAATCAAGGGTCTAAAATTAGACGCCCACGTTCCTATAGATACGCCGTCGGAGCCTAAAAATTGAGAGGACAAAGACACGAACTTTATTGACCGCGACCCTACAGCAGAACAGAAACGACAATTTGTGAAAAATTCTGAAGGGTCCTGTTGATCATTGTTGCCTTTCTATCTGATGGAAGGGCTCCTGGAAAATGATCTGCAGGAAAACAAAATCGTGCAACTCTAACATGGAAGCAAAGTGTTTTCAACTGATCATGGCCAAATAAATAAATCAAAGTCAAAGTGCTCAGGACTCAAATTAAAATTTCTGCTGGAGGCCAAGTTGAAAAGAATGAATATATTTCTCTGGAATCAGATGAGACCGATGATCATGGGACGAGCAAAACTAACAACCAATGGGAGAATCATTTCTTCGGGAGCTTAATAACAAATGGAGATGAACGTAGATAATAGTTTACCAGGCACAACTTAAGCTTCCAAGGAAACAAGGTGTGAGTTTACATAGCATAACCCTTTGCTTGATTCAGATGAGGAAAGAACCAGCAGCTGCAAGTTAAAGGTGAAAACTAACTCAAACCTTTGTTAGACTGAAAAAACCAACAGGCTAATGAATCGAATGAGAGGAAAGAAAAGCCAAAAGATCAGATTTTTGTTGGGGTAACCTCACCCTCTCCCGTCTACCCAAGAAGCAAGTTTGGATTCACCTCCCCTTGGCTAACACTGAAGAGCAGAAATATTTATCGGATGGCACCAATGATTATAAAAAGATAAAAAAAAAAAAAGTAACGAGGGATTCTAAGGATAGTTGCTACTTGTTGCTCCTGGAAATTGGCAAGTATCGAGAGAAAACAGCAGAAACTCAAAATTTTCTAATGACATTTCAATCGCGGCCATGATTTATATAATAAAAAGATTGATTCACATCTGTTGAAGAAAGCCAGTTTTTCTTGAAACAATAGCTTTTTCAGCGGGCGTTGTAAATCTACATTGAATCTTACAATGCAAGTAATAAAAGTCCAATCAATCTTGATGTTATCATCATTGAATGACTCCACCGTATAAAAGAGCATGTACAAAGCAACAAACTAACATCAGACTGCATCATCCATAGCAGCAATGCGCTAAAACACCTTTCTTTAATGTACTAGTTTCCCATATCTAGAACTAAAACAACGTCCCAGCGCACTAAGTCTCTCGTGTTGTAAGGTCTGGAGAAAAGTTAAACGCAAGTAATTTTACCATTGTTTTCACAGTAAAAATAAAAAATAAAAATAAAAATGGGCTCCCTCTTTAGAATTAACAAATATAGTGCAAGTTCCACATGACAATTTAAGAAGTTTGGAAGACTGGATGTTAAAGATATGCTTTATGCATCTATTGCTAATGAAAAAATTTGATGTACTTAGTCCCTTTTTCTTTTTTCTTTTTTTTTTAAGGCAATTAATCCGCATGCCACAACATGCAAGAGTTTGCAGTAAGAAATTAATAGACATGGGTCTATTAAAAAATTAATGATGGTCAACCCACGAATGACCTGCCCTGCCGGTGCCTGAAGCGTGGTGGTTGTAAAATTATGGGTCCGACGCATGACTTCCGAATTAGGCCTCCAAATCAAGTTAATATTTCATTGACGGGTCCAATTTCATTCAAGGGTCCTCATCCTTTTTTTTTTTTGTCCTCGGTTCCCGGATACGGACAGCCAATCTCCAACCACTAAGTTAACGATTTTGAAAATTTTCAAACTACTGCTAACGAATTAATTTGAATATAAGTATTAAATCGAGCCAAACTGATCTGCTTATGTCCCCATCTACAACGCTGTTAACGTTTTAGGTTCGAGTCTACTCAACAACGTAGTAGTTAGCCCTTTAAAATGCACTAAGACACAACATCGGATGCTGCCCAAAAACGTCACCCTCATTACCCGGCTGGAAACGCAAGTTAAGCACAATTTTCCACATTGTGCATATTGGAATAAATAGTCTACTCATTGTGGGAGTACCCACTTACATTTATCCCCGGGGTGTGTGTATTCTGCAATTTGGTCTTTGTTGTCGTGTGGGTGGATCATTTGTTGTTCTGAGCTAGCAATTTTGTAATTGTTCTACCAGCAGTTGAAAATCTAGAAAGGTTCAGGATTGAGGAAATAAGATTTTGTTTCAATTTTTTATTTTCACTAATAATTGATATTGTATTAATTTAACTCAATTTTTAAATAAGTCAAATAAAAAAAATTCAAAAATAATTTACGCACAAAAAAAAAATGTTTATTTTCTCTAGTAAAATTGTTCAGTAATATATTGACCCGTACGCAGGTAACAAAGCTAGTTTTTTCATCACTGCAACTTCTATAGCTGTACTTCCTTAAAACAAAATTAAAAAAAAAAAAAAAAAATTCTATAGCTGCGGGTGTGGGTATGACTTTGTCTTGGCCTTGAAATCGAGCATTTAAGGCATATTGAATAGAAATCGCATGGATAGTTTGAGTATGTCTAGTTTTGAGAATCGATAATCACTTTCATCTTCGAAACAAAAAAATAGTGGGGCAACGGAAGAATATAAAGATCTATTGACATGGAGATGAAGGCGAAATTCATAATAATTAGATCAGTTCTTGATTAGCTGTTTTTGGGTATTCGCCACTCGTATGAAAAATGTAAAGAATAAGACTCTTAGATTGTAAAATCTAAAGAACTCTTATCTATTTTAATGAAAAAAATTATTTTTCTCTCGAACTTGTGACCAGTAAATTTATCGAAATGCCACCGTTATGAAATAGAAATTCAAAAAAAAAAAAAAAGTAATAATAATAAAAAAAAATAAAATATGGGACATAATTTTTAGCAATCATCGTTTTGTGAACTATACACACTATCAACCCCACAGATTTGTTAATAGTTGGACCTAATCACTTGCCAAGCTGTTAATAGTTAGAACTAATTAAAAAAGAACAATGGTCGAGTTGATCTTGTGCTAATGGACGATTTACCAATATGCTAAAAGTAGCATATTATATAACCTAAATTTTGTATTTCCTAACATATTATATAACATGAACTGTTATAGCTATCGCTTATTATTTGACCCATCTGACAAGGCTCTGGACAAATAAAAAAAAAAACTAACTTCTGTCTGAAGAATTTGTTAATTTTGGGGTCCAATTTGGAGTTTAGCCATAACCCCATTAGTTAATTTGCAAAATTTACAATTTCTAGAAGCGGTTTTCTCACCTGTAGACCATTTTTTACGGATAGAAATGGTAGAAAATCTTGCATATCACAGGCTGGCTTCAGTCTGAATTCGCTGGAGAGGAGCCAAGCCCGGAAAGGAATCCTAGTCACACCATTTAATAGCATCATCGTCTAAAACAAGACAATGCATGCCAATTCGCTGTTCCCCCAAAAAGCCTATGTTATTTGCATAGTCTCCGGGATTGTGCGGGCGAGGCGAGCGGGAATCATTTTTCTTCCGATATCTCCCATTGCCATCGCCGCCACTGCCACCGCCCTGGCCGCGTCGTCCGACCATGACATACAATGCACACCCTTTTCAGCTTTTAGAAATCAATGTCATATCTGCTCAGGACTTGGCGCCTGTGTCCAAATCTATGCGTACTTACGCAGTAGTTTGGGTGCATTCGGAACGAAAGCTGACGACCAAGGTGGATCAACATGGCCACACCAATCCTCAATGGAACGAAAAGATTTTGTTTCGCGTGGACGAGACGTTCCTGCATGCTGAAACATCTGCTATAATGATTGAAATTTATGCAGCAGCTTGGCTGCGGGATGTTCAGATAGGAAGTGTCAGGGTTCTGATAAGCAATCTGTTTCCATCCAATAACAGCAATGCGAAAATGCATTTCGTTGCGCTTCAGGTTCGCCGCCCGTCAGGGAGGCCTCAGGGGATCCTAAACATGGGAGTTCAGATCCTGGATGGTACAATGCGGAGCATGCCTTTGTTGACAGAACTTAGCGCATCAGCCATTGGTTTTAATGACCTTATCGATGCTAAAACAATGAAACAAAGCCCGGATCCACCAAAACTGCGCCGTACACAGAGCGACCAAACTGACCTGACCTCCACAGAAGATGATTTTGGTGTGAAAAAACGAGGCAGTGGCGGTGGTGGTGAAGGGTCATCCCTTGTTAATGACGGTGGTTATGGCGGTGGTTCCTTGCTGAGTTCGTCTACTGTGTCAAAATATAATAGCAAAGACAAGGAAAATGGCAATGGAGGTAATGGCAACGGCAGCATGGTTAACGGATCGCTTTGCTCCGACTTGGGGCCCTCTGCTTCGGTGGTGGCGGCTGCGATTGCGAAAGGGTTGATTAAGACACCAGCAAATGCAGCACCAAAGAATGCAAATGGCACAGGAAGCTCCATCCTTGATGACTGGACTGAGAAAGAAAGTGTTGAAGGCCTAAGAACGAAGCTGGAGAGGTGGAGATCGGAGGTGCCCCCAGTTTACAGCAGGGACAAAGAGAAGCCGCAATCAAAAGGCAGCCGGCGCAGGCGGCACAGACCCGAAGGTGGCGGGTTGTTTTCATGCTTTGGCAATGCTTTTGGATGTGAAATTTCAATCACCTGTGGCAGGAAAAACAGCAGCAAGAAAAGACATGGTAATGGGAAAGTTTATCATCTTAGTTCTGTGGACAGTCAATCATACTTATAAAAATGAATATCAAACAGACTCCTCGGGCGCGGATTGGCAGGAAAAAACAAAAAAAAAAAAAAAAACTGATAGAACGAGCCTGAATCAGGCAATAATGATCTGATCAGGCTCTTCCTTGTTAATTGGATACTGGAACTGATAGAAATGCTCAGGAGGTTGAACTGCTAGTGTTTGCTCTGCATAAGGACTGTGGCTGGGTGGTGTAGATATAGAGCAAGTTCACAGGTCAGGGATGATAGGGAAATGATCAGAGGTTTTTTCTTTTATTATTTTTTATAAATTTGTAATTCTTTTTTTTTTTTTGGCCTCATTAATTTAATTTAATTTTCCTCGTGGGGTTGAAGGGAAAGAAAAGAGAGTCGTGACCTGCATGCTAGCTCCATTTTAAAAAAAAAAAAAATTTTTTTTTACTCGACCCGTAAATTATTATGACCTTTATGGGGGCTGTCGTGTTTATATATAATCTTTTACGTTAATAAATTTGACTTACCCGGATCAAATTTGTGCAGTGAATAGGGTTTGAAGGGCATCATTAAATGGATTCCACTAGGTGTATTTTAAATGTAGACCTATATTACATTATTGTGAGTATTAAATACCTATTTGTCATTCTCACTGTAATTGTAATTATCTATTAAAAAATTAAAAATAAGCAATATGTAAACTTTTCCTTTTAAACGCATACCCCTCACTTGCCTTCTGTCAAAATTGAGGCCCCGAAGCCAAGAGGTAGAAACGGGCAAGTGGGAGCCAAATTCTCCATTTTGCAGTCTGTGCTTAGATTCATGGAAGGAAAATCCTTTTAAGGTGATACTTTTGATGTTCCAAGAGAGCCATAATCATGCACGTTCAATCTCTCAGAGATTTTCTTGCTACTTGAAAATTGGCCATGTTTATTTCCTTAGCTTAAACTCTAGAACACTGTTCGAGTTTTTGTAGTCTTTTTCAAAACAATTCAAATTGGCCCAGGATTCTCACCTGTTCAGCTTGGTTGTGTACGCTCACTGTATAATGACTACCCCGCAAAATATGCGGCGAAAGGGATATTAAAACAATATTGTTCTGCGGATGCTGCAAAACAAATTCGCAAGTCCAAAAATTGTGCTATTAAAGATCTAGCACTCATTAGGTTTACTCGCTTTGTTTTTATTTAGTGAAATAGATATGGATTTTATATCTCACAAAATCAAGTTTCACTTAAATTTATTTCTTTTTTCTCCCTCGCATTTAGATGTTAAAATTGATTGGGCACAACCAAGAGGAAAATCAAATTAAAAAAAAAAATCTTTAATTATCACTACCATTTACACATCAGGTAACGAGGTCGGTTAAGGGTCTTGGTCAGATCACTAGTTAAGCATCATGGGTCAATGATCAGGTCACAGTGTGTGATTGTGTATTTAATTTTCTTGAAAAGTGAAAATTGATGTGCAGTCTGCCAAAAAAAAAAAAACCAAATGTTCGATTCTCTGATACACGTAGGTTGAAGAATTAGGTTATGCCAAAACAACCAAATACAGGGTAGTTTTTAATCAGTCAACAGCCTTATTTGGTAAATCTAACCAATGCCCTTAGGACCAGAAAGGTTCCGAGTGAACCAGAAAAACTGGCTACTTTCCGGTCTATTTTCTGTGAAGATAAAAACCCGTGGTTGGCCAAATCAGCCTTTTAATGGAATGCTTCTCCGCATCATATCATATCAAATTTTTAGGAGACAAAGACAGAAATACCAACCCATTAAAACTATTATGAGCTTCGGAAAGCCTCAATTGCCCTTACCACCAGAAAGGTTCCAAATGATGCCCAAAATATGGGTGGTGCACAAACCCTCCCACGTAAAGGCATGCTGTTCATGGACAGCGCAATGGGCCAATCAAAATACACTTTTTAATTCAGACGTCCTAACAAAAAATGAAAATCAAAACACACTCTAAATGGGACTATAGCTTCCTCGAAATCTTTTTCGATTTTATTATTTTGCTTATGTGGCCATTAAAATTATTTTATTTTATTTTATTTTTTTGTTATTAGGCATATTATTGGAATTGTAAAAATCATTTGAATTCTCAATTTTAAGTTTTTATAAAATATAAAAAAAAAAGTTACTCATTTAATAATTAAGATTACTATTTTCCTTCTAGAGCCGGGGAAAAAAAAATCGAAAAACAATTCGGAATGAATAGCTTTACTTTAATGAGATGATTATATTTGCACTTTAGTTGTGTCTCGCCATGTCGGTCGCGATATAAGAATGCTGAACCATCGCCCGTAACCCACCCAAAGCTTTTCTCCACGCAGCCGACACAAATCATAAAGCCAAGCGGGGCTGTTTCAATGTGGATGAAATTGCGGTTGCGTGGAACGTCCAAACCCACGAGTCTTCTTTTTTTGGGTCAACCAAACTCAGGAGTCTAATGGGGCGGCTTTGGCAATCACTTTTTAACTTTGGACCAACCCCACGAGTCTGCAACATTTGACACCGACAATTTTATTGGTGACTATGGAGATTTAAGCCACCGAGGAACTCAAGGATCCAAAATTCCAATCTTGTGTGAAGACGACCAAAAAAGAAAAACAAAAAGAAATAATGAGTCTGGTAGACTGGCACTCTATGATTGTGGTGGGATATTCCTCTCTGTTTTTTTTTTTTTTTCACTTTTGGGTTTTACAGTCAGTTGACGTTTGAATCAACTTGTGTACATCTAGACTATTTCATCTACTTGGTCCGCCATCAGGATATGCCTTGATCTATTATTCAAACCGCATACGCCCTGTAGGAGTATACTTAAATTATCCTAGAATATAGGATTTTGGTGCCTGGTAAGATATTGCTGTTATAATAGAAACTCCTTTCCAAAACCACAATCCCGGAAAAGAACCCGACATGGAAGTGCATGCACAAGCAAAGCAACCCTAGATGGCAACAAGAAGAAGGAAATGTTTGACACTGTTTGCTCAGCTTACAGAACCACCCTGCCTATTATTAATTATTCATCATTTGTCCTTGGAGCAGGTTCCTTTCACTGGTGTTTATAATGGGATATTATTGGATGGGTCATGGCCCACCTCTTTCTTATCCCCATTTATGCCATGTTTGACAAGCAAATAATGCGAGTGAAGGAACTGATGGGGTGAGGCAGAGGTCTGCCGCCACTGCCAGCTGACAGGATATGCTTTCCAAGACGAGCATCTTCTTGTTGGATCTAATGTTTACTGCAGCCATCAACAAACAGCCTTTCCTGGTGTCAAACTTTCCAGTTAGGTATAAGTCAACTTCTCTACTTGGCCAATCATAAAGCATATGATGATTAAAGCTTTCTACATTGTGATTCACGTGGGGTGGTGACATTCCCGTTAAGTAGACGTAATCTGCTTTCGATTTTGTAAACTATGGTTTATCTGTTTTAGAAGTATTACATTTACACAGATTTTGAGAATCAACAGAAGAGATGGTATCATTGGAATCGTATTTGTTTTGCATTAAAATAGACTATGTCCAGATGATAAAATCCTATCCATTTTTCGTCTTACTTCTTTATTGATAAATTAACCTTCCAACCGTTCACATGACAACAACACATTTATAATAATTCATTATACTATTACACTTAATAATAACAATTATACGTATATAATTACTAATTAAATAGTATAATCTAAATATTTTACATAAAAAAAGACATGTTTGTATAATGAAACTTATATTATTTGTTAGACTTTTCTGACTAATAAGTTAAGCCTTTCAATCAACATACTATACTCTCATAAATTGGGATTGACGAAAAGGGGGGGTCTATTACCATGCTAGTGAACCGAATCTAGACCTAATTTTACTTTAAAACAAAGGAAGCATTCCTTTGATTGGCGTCTGCACATTTAAGACAAGCAGAACTTTCCAATCAGAGATACGATGCAGATATTAATTAACTCATGCTCAATAATATAGGGGACAAGGCAATGGTCTTGTTCCATGTTCGACGGGTGCGAACAAGAGAGTGTATTTTATAGTGGAATTTGGAAGTATCCAAGCTTCTTCTTTAAAACTTCGGTTTTAGGAAACATGAGTTTATAAGACTCAATTTTTGAAAAAGTATAATTAAAAAGTTTTTTTTAGTCGAAATCATCTTTTGCCCCTCTCAAAGCAGGTGATAAGACAATACTAAACAGGGATTAATTAGTTAAAATGAAAGTAAAACTTTTCCTTTTTCTCGAAAATTCTAATTGAAAATAAATATTGAATTGCTCTTTTTTTTTTTTTCAGCCCCCGAAGAATAAAGTTTTATCCAACCATTTCCGTAAAGAAAAAGTTACAACACTATCCAATAAAGTGAAAATAATAATAATAATAATAATAATAATAATTGTGACTTAAAGCCCACGCTCTGAGAAAGATCAGAGTTCCCACGCTCTGAGAAAGATCAGAGTTCAATTGAGTTTAACAGTTCAAGTGACTCCCTCCGGCCGTACCCACCCACCCACCCTTCAAAACAACCAAAAGAAAGAAAAGTATTATCGTAGACCGAATGCCAAGCAAACGACAAGGTAAAGAATAAAGAAGGCATCCTTCTCCAAGTTTGCAGCCCCTCTCTCTCATTCTCTCTCTCTCTCTCTGCGCCTGCCGCAGACAAGCAATTAAAATAGCTCTGCTACTATTTGTGAGCCAATCCTTCATTTAAAGGCGCCTTCTTTACAGAGTGAACACTAACATTGAGAGAGAGAGAGAGAGAGAGAGAGAGAGAGAGAGAGGGAGGGAGAGGGCATCTCATCCATTGTCTTCTTTTCTTATAGAAGTGGGCAAAGATAAAAACTTTAGGAAGATTGGCTTCTGGGTTTTGGTGGGATTTCATTCTTTACAAGAATTGGTTTAGTAGAAAGCTCCCAGAGAATGCTTGGGTGTGAATGTCTGTGGTGGAACCATGTCCATGACTATTACTCGGAAACCCACCTGCCACAGCCTTTCTCTTTGCCTGCACCAATTCCAAATTGGCCTCCAGGTCTGTTTCTCTTTTGTTATTTTTCTACTTCGCCTTATTTGGGCCTTCAATTGGACATCGTCATAGTCTTTTTCCACCATTCTGAGGCTGAGTGACTTGATTTCTACTTGTTTTGTTAACGATCATAACACTGCGTGAAGTAGATGTGTAATTTGACTGATTTTCTTGTGTTCATTAATTATGATTTGGGGTGCCAACAGTAAGGCTTTATATGCAAGTCATGCATCCAAACTTTTTGATGTTTATTTTTAAAAAGAAAAATTCAGCTAGTCGTTTGCAATTTTCACTGAGATCCTTTTTTTAGCCTTGTCCACTGAAAATTTCACAGATCTTAAAAGTTGCCCTTTACAATGGTAACATTTTTAATATAGAGGATAATAACAATAGAGTTTCTTGTTGTGCTGGCAACCTGGGGTTTGCCTGAAAGGATTCCTCGTCATAAATAAAAAGAAAACAGAAAAAAAAAAAAAGAGTTTATTGTTCTCAAAGGATAAAAATTTAGTGGGTAACAGCAGGTGGTCCATCTTCTGAGCTTTAGCATAGGGTAGTTTGCTAAAATTGGTAATCCTTAGGTTTACTTATTTCTGATCCATGTATCGTCACCTAAACTTGCTGATAGGTATTTCAAAGACTCAGATAAATTCAAAGACTTACGACTGTTGTGAAATATAGTGAGATAAATTTACATTTTCTTGGAATCTGGAATGTCCTGCTGTTTGTGTTTCTTATGAGGGATACAATTATTTTTCTTAATCCAAAGATATAGTTGTAAGCATGATTCTCATTTGATTAGCTAAATGCACTTCTAGTACCTGCATTTTTAACCATTGATTTTACCATTGCCTTGCTTTCCAATGTCATGACTTGATCTGTTTGCATAAGTGATGGGCTGTTATGTCATCAGGTAAAGGATTTGCCACCGGAAGGGTAAACCTCGGTGAAATAGAAGTAATTCAGGTCACACAATTTGAGCATGTTTACAGCTGCAAAACATTGCAGGGAAAAACTAAAGGGGTCACATTTTATAGACCTGTTGGTTTCCCGGATGGTTTTCACTGCCTAGGTCATCATTGTCAGCCTAATGACCAAAATTTGAGAGGGTTTGTTCTTGTGGCTCGTGATGCTAATGCTAAAGATGGCTATACCTGTGAACTAAAGTTGGATCCTCCAGCTCTAAGAAAACCCCTTAACTACTCGTTGATTTGCAGTACAGATTCAGGCCATGATGGTTATGGTTATTTTTGGTTGCCAAATCCCCCAGAAGGTTATAAGGCCATGGGTATTATTGTTACTGATAACCCAAAGGAGCCTGAAGTTGAAGATGTTAGATGTGTTCGGGTAGATCTCACACAAAGATGTGAGACATCTGATCTAATGTTTTCCTCTGATTCAAAATCTTCCCAGCACCCATTTCAGGTGTGGAACACGATACCCTGCAGAAGGGGAATGTTTGCTAGAGGTGTTTCTACTGGAACATTCTACTGTAGTACATACTTGAGTTCTGAAGATGATCTACTAGAGATTGCATGCTTGAAGAATCTTGATGACACATTACCTGCAATGCCAAATCTGCAACAGATTCATGCACTGATTAAGCATTATGGCCCCACTGTTTTCTTCCATCCAAATGAAGATTATATGCCATCTTCAGTGCAATGGTTCTTCAAGAATGGAGCACTTCTATACCAAGATGGCAAGCAGAAGGGTCTACCGATCAACTATGGGGGCTCAAATTTACCTGGTGGAGGAGAAAATGATGGAGAGTATTGGATAGATTTGCCCACTGATGATGATGCAAGAGATCATCTGAAAAGAGGAGACTTAGGGAGTGCAGAGCTCTATGTTCATGTAAAACCAGCTATGGGAGGAACTTTTACTGACATTGCAATGTGGGTTTTCTGTCCCTTCAATGGACCATGTGCACTCAAAGTTGGGATAATGAGTATACCTATGACAAAGATAGGACAACATGTCAGTGATTGGGAGCACTTCACCCTTCGTATAAGCAATTTAACAGGGGAGCTGTGGCAAGTCTTCTTCTCACAGCACAGTGGAGGTCAATGGGTGGATGCTTCAAACTTGGAGTTCATTGAAGGTAATAAGCCAATTGTTTATTCATCAAAACATGGTCATGCTAGTTTTCCACATGCCGGTACTTACCTTCAAGGGTCATCAAAGCTGGGAATTGGAGTGAGAAACGATGCTGCTCAAAGCGAATATTACATTGATTCGAGCACCAAATATCAGCTTATTGCAGCTGAGTATCTTGTAGATGGAGATATTACAGAACCTTGTTGGCTGCAGTACATGAGAGAATGGGGTCCTACCATTGTGTATGATTCACGGGCCGAGATAGATAAGATAGTTAATCTTCTTCCCTTCTTTGTCCGATTTTCTGTGGAGAACATCATTGACTTGTTACCAACCGAGCTTTATGGTGAGGAGGGGCCTACTGGACCAAAGGAAAAGTATAACTGGGCCGGAGATGAAATATGCTAGCATCATCGCACACGCATTCTTGTATGCCAGCTCACATTTCCCTCCTCCTGCCTGCAATCTTAATGTTGATAAAGCAATTGATAGAGCAATGGTTTGGTCTTTGTGATCTTGTCGTCATCCCAGGCAGTCATTCAATAGTAAAGTAGACTCGCTTTCTTTTTGCGAAGGGAGCAAAATATTAATATGGACAAGACCAAATCCACCAGCACGGGGGATTCTTGTATCATAGTAAAGGCTACTCAGTCTATTCTGTTATGCTTTGCCTTGTGTTTATGACATGTCACCTCTTTTGCTTATGTAGTTTACACTTTACAGTGGTAGCTAGCATGGTGTTGACGGTGCAACCATGGGACCAGAATGTGTGGTGAAGTTATACTAAACACTAAAGATGAATGCGGTTGGAATATTGATTACAATCCCTGCCCTTATTCTTACATCAAAGTAGTTTGGGGATCGGAATAAAAATTCTCGAACAACTTGCATTCAGCTTACTCTCATCAAATTTAGGTCAGGGAAAGACCTGCAGAGATCATTCCCATTATCATCTCTACTAAACACCAAGTACTTCTTTCCCTACTGTTGCCTGCACGGGCCGTGTACCCTGTTGCTTCATTTGATGTCTAGATTGTCGTGGTGGAAAATAGAGAATGAGAGTGGAAAATAGAGAATGAGATTACGTGTGTCTAATAGGAATATCAGCAACAGCGACCTGGTATGTATCATCGAGCAAATTAACGCTAGATTATTTGTAGCCAAACTCGATGCAATGAAAAACCTTGTGAAAATGACTTAATAAACCATGGAACTCCGTGTCTGGTGGATCAGAAATTGAAAACGTACCGTATACGAGCATTTGACAGGGAAGGTAATTATCCTGGGCTCTAATCTCTACTATGATGGGGAATGTAAGCAATTTTGGTACAAATAGGATTCATTCCATTCATGACTTAGATGGAATATGAATAAGCAAGTGGCATGACAATTTTAGAGAGAATTTACAAAAAGTGTTTTGTGTACTTTTAACGCAATTAATTGAGACGATTTTATTAAAAATTTTGTTGATTCTTCGAGAAATCATATTTTTCCTTATACGACCACATAAGAAAGAGTAAAAATAAAGAAAAAACAAAAAGAACGGCGTATGCAAATATACCCAGATAAAAAGCCCTGCTGTCGCCCTCCGTTCCACCCTTGTGTCCATCTCTCAGTCCCTCGGGCTCTTATCCATACCGTTGCCGACCCAAGAGACTTCGCCGGATTGGCCTCGTTGGAACTCCGGCCAAATCGTACGGCGAAGTCCGACTCACCAATCTTGATGTTGCCCATCCAAATGACCAACTAACTCTTGCTTGCTTTCTGTTTCATGTACGCTCCTTTCCTCGCCGCCTTTCATGGCCTCCATTTTCAGTCCATCTTTCTCTTATATCTATCCAACCCTCAACAACTCTCCGTCTCCAGCTAGATATAAAATCAAGATCACGAAGTTCGCCTCCAAGAATGGCAGAAACCCACGTAAAACCCTTCCTTTTGCGTGTAATTTGCGAGCTTCCGGGTTCCAGGAAAATGGAAGATGCTCGGAGAGTGATCAAGATCGGTTCTTGGAGACACCCAGAAGCTTGAAACATGAAAAGAAATTATTTTTCTCTTCTGGGTGTCCCACAAAACCTGAAAAAGGTATAATTCAGTTGGTTACAAGGTCTATGGTATATTCATTATTTTGCATTGTCATTGGGCTTTGTCCTGTTGGTTCTTTGGCTTGGGCGGTCGTTACTCCTCCGGTGGCTGGTGAAGTTGCATTGAAAAAAGAAAGGAAAGAAATTCATGAAGAATTGCAGTCAAAGGGAACTGGGCATTCACATTATACCATAATTTTGTTAGAGGAGGTTTTAAGGTTGTTGAAGTGCCTAGAAGAGGTTAGGAGGGGAAATGGGGGTTTAGAGCAAGTGAAGTTGGGGTTGAAGGCGGTGAAATCAAAGAAAGAGGAGTTGCAGAAGGAGATAATGGAGGGGCTATATCAGGAACTCAGGGAGGTGAAGAAAGAGAAGGGTAGTTTAGTGAATCGTGCAGATCAGATAATTGATGAATCAGTGAATTTGAGGAAAGAGTATGGGGGATCGGGGGAAATAGCCATGGAGGAAAGAGGAAAGGCATTGGGTGAGAAAATGAGATTGATGGAAGAAGAATACAGTGGGATATGGGAGAGGGTTGGGGAAATTGAAGATAGGATTCTGCAGAGGGAGACATTTACAATGAGTGTTAGAATTAGGGAGCTTTGCTTCATTGAGAGGGAATGTGAGCAGTTGGTGAAAACGTTCAGCCAGGAAATGCGGCAAAAGCCCATGCATAGGTAATTCAAAAGTCCAAGAATTAAACCATGATTGCTTTGTAAACATTTTGTATATGATAATGATAATGATGTTTCATGTTAAAAGAGATGTGAGTTTGAAGCCAGATTCTTTCTCCCTTTTACCCTTGCTTAGGCTTGATATTATCTAGTGTGTATGATTCTTGAACCTCTAGGTTGTTTTTCTTGCTTGATTCCCTGTTCTTAGTATAATAACGTGTGCTCTATTCCTTATGCCAGCATTTTCTAATGTTCTTGCAGTCTGCAAAAAGGTTCTACCACCAAGCTCAGTAAATTTGAAATTCAGAAAGAATTAGAAATTGCACAAAGGAAATTATTGGAGCAAATGATTCTGCCTAGGGTTGTCCAAGTTGAAGGCCTTGGACCTCTATTTGATCAAGATTCAGTTGATTTTCCTGCACGTATAAATCAAGTGCTTAGAGATTCAAGGAAGCTGCAGAATGATCTAGAGGCTCATATGAGGAAAAAGATGAAGAGGTATGGTGATGAAATGCGTTTTGTTGTGAAGACACCAGAAGATGAGGTTCTGAAGGGTTACCCAGAAGTTGAGCTGAAATGGATGTTTGGAGACAAGAAGGTTGTGGTTCCTAAAGCTGTTCGCCTCCGTCTGTATCATGGTTGGAAGAAATGGCGTGAAGAAGTTAAGGCTGAGTTGAAAAGAAAATTGCTGGAAGATGTTGAATTTGGTAAAAATTATGTGGTGCAGAAACAGGTAACTATTCCATCACCCACGCAGTATGTCAAATATAGAGGTAGTATTGGAAGTTATGACTTGCCAAAACATGTTAATTTTGGTGGAAGTTTATGAGTTTGTCATATTGTGCTTTTTTCTCACCCTTATTGGAGATTGTTCATTGACCTTCGTGAGGAAGTTGTGGATGTTAGTTTGCATCACCATTTACTCATAAAGAGGTCTCTTTTAGAGGCTGTTTTGGAGTACAATTACTATACCTATTGTGTGGCCATCTTCATCTGAGAACTTTTATGTGGTGCTCTATAATTTAATCTTGTATATGCTTAGCTTTGTAATGCTGTTCTTTTGATTTCCTGATTATTTCTTCCTTTATGTCTCCTAAGTTCCAATGTACCCTTTTAGCAGATTTCTCTGTTTTCTTCACTCTTAAAACGTGTCAAATTATGACATTGACACTTGGTTCTCTAATAACTTTAGGTTCTTTTCCAGCAATTGAGATATTTTCTTGAGGCAGTTGGGCCTGCATCTGACAGAAACATTTTATTTTGTTCTTAGCTGTCTCTACTACTTTTCTCCAATTACACCACCTTTTGCTTTCCTTTTTGTTCATTTTGATGCTGGTGTTTGTTTGTGTTTGAGTTTTTTCATTTGTATCATTAATGATTTAGTAAATGTTGATCTTAGGAACGGATACTTTTGGATCGAGATAGGGTGGTTTCAAAGACTTGGTACAATGATGAGAAACACAGGTGGGAAATGGACCCAATGGCTGTTCCATATGCTGTCTCAAAGAAGCTCATAGAGCATGCTCGAATCAGGCATGATTGGGGTGCCATGTACATTGCCCTAAAAGGAGATGAAAAAGAGTATTACATTGACATAAAGGTTATATATGTGTTTAATGCATTCGATAGATTCACATAGATTGAAACTAGCTTACCTGGATTTTGGCATTTTGATTTTAGGAATTTGACATGCTTTATGAAGATTTTGGAGGATTGGATGGGCTATACATGAGAATGCTTGCCAATGGTATACCAACTGCTGTGCATCTGATGTGGATCCCACTCTCAGAACTAAATTTTCATCAACAGTTTCTTCTATTTGTAAGGCTGGCTCACCAATGCTTAAATGAAGTGTGGAAGAGTAGAGTTGGGTCATATGGGAGAAACTGGCTACTAGAGAAGTTTAGAAATATTAATGATGACATAATGATGGCGATCGTGTTCCCTATGCTGGAGTTGATTATCCCTTTCCCGGTATCAATCATACAAGACTTGAGACTTGCCACTGCCAACAGTCTTATGCATTTTCATTTTGCATGCTTATTTTTGATTAGTTACATAAGTCTTGTTCATTGCAGGTAAGAATGCAGTTGGGGATGGCATGGCCAGAGGAAATAAATCAATCTGTCAGATCAACATGGTACTTGAGGTGGCAGTCTGAGGCAGAAATGAGTTTTAGGTCCCGAAACAGTGAAGACATACAATGGTTCTTATGGTTTGCAATTAGAACCATGATATATGGGTACATTTTGTTCCATGTCTTCTGGTTTTTGAAGAGAAAAGTACCAAGACTTCTTGGTTTTGGACCTTTACGTAGAGATCCAAACCTGCAAAAATTGCAGAGAGTGGTATTATTTTGTCCATCTCTCTTACGCGTCTAACATTTTTTGTTTTATTCAATTGCTAATATGGGAGTTACAGCACAACCATATCATTCCTTCTGAAGGTCACTGCTAAGTGGAGCATAAGTTCCATGGTTTTGGAAAATTTATATTTTAATTTTCATTTTTGCTACCTTTCATAACTATGACTTGTCTTTTACAGTTTGTAAGTTTATTAAGGTGCTGCAGTTAATATTGTGAAGTTCTAGATCACATTTAGTGAATAGGATTTTTAGTTATGGTTTGTTGAGAAGCTGACAATCAGTCCCTTGAAAAGTAACAGTTAATATGGCTTATTTGTGATGGAAAAATAAAATATGACATCTGGAAAGTCTATGATCTGTTGATTTGAAAAGTTTTCTAGTGATTCTTTGTTGATAAAAATTGGAAATGATGCTTAAATGTGTCTCAATTAAATATCATTTGCACTTTCAAATTCATTAGCATTGGCAGTCATGTAATGATCTTAGTCTGCCTGTTAAACATTCTTTCCCTGGAACTAATTATGGCATTCTTTCCCTGGAACTAATTATGGCATCAGAGGTCAGCCATGAGTGATGGATGGGAAGTTTTTGATTTTCCTTTTAGAAGGAAAAAAGTTATAGTAATGCTGCTGTTAGTTAGAAACAATTAACTCAGTTTCTTGGCCTTTCTCTTGTAGTAGCATTTCCATTTACGAATCACTTTTTTTCCCCAGATAATTGCTTGCACTTTGTTAGAGAAGCAGTGGTAATTATTTTGGAGTTTGGATGATGTTTAGCTCTGAGTTTTAGTTTCATCTTGGTGCTGCACTGCACTGGATTTAAATTTTAGTTGATGAACCAACTGAATATACTTTCTGTTTTATGTTGTCTCACAGAAAGCCTATATTAACTTTAAGGTGAAGAGAATCAAACTTAAGAAAAAGGCTGGGATTGATCCCATTAGAACTGCTTTTGATCAAATGAAGGTTTATTCTCATTACTTAAATATTTCCTGATTTATGACTTTATTGAGACAAAATTTAACATCCATAGTTGCTTTCTAGAGGGTGAAGAATCCTCCTATACCGCTGAAGGATTTTGCTAGCATTGAGTCTATGAGAGAGGAAATCAATGAAGTTATAGCATTTCTACAGAATCCTAGTGCATTCCAACAAATGGGTGCCCGTGCCCCTCGGGTTGTTATACTTGATATTCCCAAACTCTGAATCTATAGCGTCTATGCCTGTTTATGTCCATTCTTATGTTTCTGGTTTTTCCTATTGCAGGGAGTTCTTATAGTAGGTGAAAGAGGGACAGGAAAGACATCTCTAGCACTGGCTATTGCTGCAGAAGCTAAGGTGCCTGTTGTCAACATTGAGCCCCAGCAGTTGGAGGCTGGGCTATGGGTTGGCCAAAGTGCATCAAATGTTCGAGAACTGTTTCAAACAGCCAGGGATTTGGTTGTCCCACGTGCCTTCTTGTTTGTTTCTGCTTTTGGTTATGGTTATGTGGTTTTGAAACCAGAAGTTTAACTGCACTTGTCTGATGATGTTGGGTTGGGATTACAAATTATTATTTGAAGCTGAACCCTTGCTTCAAAATTATCTTATGAGGTTTTATTATGCTGATTTATCATCTGAAAGTTTTTGTTCCTTTGGTGAAATTCCAAGTGATATTGCTATTTTCCTCTGAATTAAGGTTTTATGACTTTTATTCCTGGCATGAAATTAACATGAAATATTAGAAATTGGAAATTTTTTTGTTCTATGCTACTTTCATTTTTTTAAAAAAAATCTTTTTACTTGTTTGTGTTCCTTCTTGGCTAGTTTTTGTTTCTTTGTAGGATTTGGTTCCAGAGTTAGTTCGCCTTTAACTTAGCTGAACTGCATTCGGCTTTTTAGATGTTGGGTCTACATGATAGCTGTCTACTATGGTTTAGGAAATACCTGAAACATAGTTGTGTTTCAAAGAGATAATTTTGAAATTAGCATATAAATTTGTCTTATGTCTATGAACTCTGGGAGTTCTGATGTGGCTTAGATATTTTTCTAAAACTTGCTTTAGTAGTTCTATCATGCTAACTTGACTGTTTCCAATGAAGTATTGGGAATTGTGCTGGATGTTTGTGTCATTCACCATTTTGTTTTTCAGAAATATTGTTATGCTTATCATTTCTCATGCCATCTTGTACTGTGGATACATAGAACATTTGCTGAAATCTTCCACTCTGATGAGTAGTATTGTTTTCTGTTCATAACAATAGTTTCTGTTGGAATTTTGTGTAGGGGAATATATATTTGCACCAAATACTATTGCCTAATAATTGCTTACTACAAAATGTCATGTCCAGGCACCTGTAATCATCTTTCTGGAGGATTTTGACCTTTTTGCTGGTGTTCGTGGCAAGTTTATTCACACTAAAAATCAGGATCATGAGGCTTTCATAAATCAACTTCTAGTGGAACTTGATGGGTACCTGTCACCATATTTTTCACTTGAGTTCCTTTAATGCTTTAAAGCAATAATGTTCACTTGTTCTGTGAGAGGCCCCAACTACGAGACATTGGAAGAATGCAGAGAATAGAGCACTTAGAAATCCTACTATTAGCTGGCTATTGTTTTTTATTTTCATTCATTCTTTGTGTTTTATTTTTTATTTTTTATTTTTTTTATGGGACCTTATTGTTTTATTTATTTATTTGTGGGGTTGGTGGAGCAGTTGCATTGGCCTTTTCCTTCCCAAACTTATTAGGGATCCCATGCCTTTTATTTTCTTTTCGTATACATCATGATGTTGTTTACTTGTTGCTGTCCATATGGCCTTTGAACCTGTTATGTTCTACTTGATGCCTCTTGTACACAACAATTGAGTGTTTTTTTGGGGCTATTCATATTATATGAATCAAATTCATTTGTTTTCTGTTTTTTCATACAAACTTCTTTATCACTCCAATGTCTTGCATTGCATTTTTTCAGATTTGAGAAGCAAGATGGCGTTGTTTTGATGGCTACAACGAGAAACATTAAACAAATTGATGAGGCCTTACAGCGGCCTGGTAGGATGGATAGAGTATTTTATCTCCAGCAGCCTACTCAATCAGAAAGGGAGAAGATTTTACATATTTCTGCGAAAGAAACCATGGATGAGGAACTTATTGATTTTGTAGACTGGAAAAAGGTATATCATGATTGTTTACCCTGTTTCTCAAATAAAATGAGATTTTTGTGTGGTGTCAGCTTGGAGTCTGTTTAAGACCTTTCTTATGGAAAATTTATCTTGACTTTGATGTTTTTAGGTCATCCCTACTGCAAAGGTGTCTAATCAATCATATGTACTCAATTTTCTTGGAATATGCATGGCTCAAATCTTTGGCTGCCTTTTTATCTTCTGCATGAATTTTCACCTTGGAACTCAAATGAACATAAATTATCAGTCTCCATTTGTGGCTCAATCTGAAAAGATTGCTAGCTTTTGCTTTTTGGCCTATGTCACATTACTATCTTAGCCTATTTGTGCTTATGTTACATCTCTTTCTTTTTATCTTTCATAAGCATATTTTGACGTATAAATCTTTTGCTTTTTTCAGGTTGCTGAGAAGACTGCTCTTTTAAGACCTATAGAATTAAAACTTGTCCCTATTTCTTTGGAAGGTAGTGCCTTTAGGAGCAAATTTCTTGATGCAGATGAACTGATGAGTTACTGTAGCTGGTTTGCGGTAAGGAAAATATTCAATGAAATATCATATCTAACTTCTTTGGGTTTGTAGAGTTTTAGTAACCATATGGTTAGGATCGTATTTTACTAGTGAGTAGCATATTATGTTACATTTTTTTAAAATATAGCTCCATATTTTGTTGTTGCTGGTCCCGAGCTGAATAATGAAGGAGGGTTTTGACATGTTGGTGTTTAGCATAAAACTAGCCAAGCCAAATCCTTATGACTTGAATCCTTCAAGCACTTTTGTTGGGGCATTCCCTACATGCAACATGCTACTGGAGTATTGTGTAATCTCACTATTGCCATTAAGTTGAAGTGCAAATTCTATCAAACAATAATTAGGCCATCGATGTTGTACAGTAGTGAATGTTGGACTGTGAAGAAGTAATAGAATTAGTCTAGCAAAGATGAGAAGCTTGGATGGATCTATGGTCACTGTAGGAAGAGCCAAATAAGAAATGAGGATAGTAGTAAAGTAAGTGTGGCACCTATTGGAAATAAATTCAGAGAGTGACGTTTGTACTATTTGGAAATATCAATGTAGACCAACAAATTTTCCAACTAAAAGGGATGACCAAATTTGGTGGATGATGAGAGGAGAGGAAGAGGACGATTTAGGTTGACTTACAAATCTTTAGTTTGGAATGATTTAAAATAATCAAATCTCACTCCAAACTTAGTTTATGACAGAACATAATGGTGAGAAAAGATTCATTTAGTCAACCCCAATTAAATTTAGGATTAAAACTTCGCTATTGTTGTATATTTTAATTTGTATTATTCAGTCTTTCTTATTTATTGTAAAATCTAATTTTTTATGAGATGAATGACACCAGTTTTTATTTTCTCATCTTTTTTTTTTTTTTTTTTTTTTTTGTGTAAGTTCCTGTTTGATATATTAAAATTGATTTGTACCTTTGCTTATTTATTCATTTATTCCTTCTACAGAAATATTATCACAACCTTTATTGCTTTTTGTAGACTTTCCATGATACTATTCCAAAATGGGTTCGAAAAACCAGGATTGCAAAGAAAATGAGCAGAATGCTGGTGAATCATCTGGGACTAGCAGTTACAAAAGAGGATATACAGAGTGTGGTTGACCTAATGGAGCCATATGGTCAAATAAGCAATGGAATGGAACTCCTGAATCCTCCAGTCGATGTAAGGAACTGTCCTGTCCCCAAGATGAATAATAAGACACCACATTTTGCCATGCACCGGCATGTGTACCATCTTCTAGTCTGGAGGGCATTGAATAGCATCTTTTAGAATTAGCTTTTAGAAACCCATGATATGCCCTTTTTCTGCATCAGCACATTTAATTTGTTGCATCATTTCATTGCTTAGTTTGATCCTTTAGAAATATAGTAAGAAATGCTTGGGACTTCAGTATGGTTTCCTATTTTACATTACTCAAAAGTCTTGTGTGCTCCATCAATGCCTTGGCTTGGGAACTTTTGAGTGGCTCTCCTCAAGAGAAATGCCTGTATTGGAAATGCTGCCTATGGCACATTCATAAAAGCTGTAGGGTATCTCAGGAGTTTCTTATGTGAAAAACAACCGTGAGCATTGTCTCTTTTGGAGTACCTTTCTTTTTGTTCTCAAGGTTGGGTAGGGCCTTGTATGGATACTCCTCACGGCTATCAATGTCTAAGGTCTCATATCCCTAACATAGAAAAGCATTCCCATTATGGACTTTGTGCTTTAAGACCCTCTAAATTTATGTCATGAACAAAAAGTTACATTGACATAAATAGGAGATCTTTGGCCAAGGATTTTGTTGCAACCTGATATAGGAATCTGGTTGGCACAAAAGAAAAATGAAAGGCAATAAGCATCCCTTCTTTTTTTATTTTCTGCTTTCATTCATCAATGTTTAGAAAAAATGCAACATGTCTAGACTACTTAAATTTTTACTTATGAAATGTTATTAATCCTTTGCCCGGATACTTGAAATAATATAGTACTGCATCATTCTGGTTTGTGGTTGTGAAGTCTTAACTTATAAGAGTTTGGGATCTAATAGTGGACAAGGGAGAGCAAGTTTCCACATGCTGTTTGGGCTGCTGGACGGGGTCTTACTGCACTTTTGTTACCCAACTTTGACGTTGTTGATAACCTATGGCTGGAGCCATGTTCTTGGCAGGTTGGTCATACGTTAATCTTCTTACAACTAGATTTATGTAATATGTTTGTCTCAAGGATGGATTTGTGGCCTATTGAAACACTTTTGTCCTGTTATAACTGGTCTCATGGGAAATTCTGAAGTGCTATAAGAGATATCAAATTAGAGAATTCCAGCATATGTTATTTGCATATATGCTGGAGGAGAACCAGCCTACAATAGAACTCCTTGATGATTATAATTATAGAAGGCTATGAGTTCAGGTTATATGGTATGCTCTTTCATCCATACAAGTCCATCAAGATGTCCAAGAATGGATCTTTGGAGCTGTAGATTGCTGCTGGTTGGTAAATGGAAATTTCTATCTATTGCGTAGCTAGGTGATTACCATGAGGACAAAGAGACATCCTTGTTGCATTCCGTGTCAATCTTACCATATGCATTTCTGCGATTGTGTTTGCTTGCTCTTTTTCAAAAGGGCTTCCAGGTTTAGGCTTTTCTCTGGGTTATTTGTCATAACATTATTTCCAAAAAAAAATGCTGAAAATTGTTCAAATTGTATTTTAAATATTCCACAGCAAGATTTTTGCTGAAAAATGTCAGTAGTAAAATTATTTTGGTGATGAAGGAGAGACTTGAAGAATTTCATCATTTCTTTTCCCTTCTTGTTCAGGGAATTGGATGTACAAAGATTAGTAAGGCCAGGAATGAAGGTTCCCTGAATGGGAATTTAGAATCCAGGTCATACCTTGAAAAGAAGCTTGTATTTTGTTTTGGTTCATATGTTGCATCCCAACTACTGCTTCCCTTTGGGGAAGAAAATTTTCTTTCGGCTTCAGAATTGAAACAGGCTCAGGAGGTCAGTAGTACTCAATGAAACAATAATTAAGCCAATAACTTCATTTCAGTAAAGCACTTACCTGATTATATGTCTGCAAATTGCAACAGATAGCTACCCGGATGGTAATTCAGTATGGTTGGGGACCTGATGACAGTCCAGCGATTTACCACAGTAACACTGCGGTATTCCCCTTTCTTCTCAACATGAAGCATGACTCAAAAAGAACTAAATATTAGTTCTTGCTATTTAACTCAAACTTTTTTGTGAGTCCACCTGGTAGAGTAGTTTGTCACTCGATCATGCAATCCAGATTTGGGATTGTGGGATATACAAATATAACTGATTTTACCACAGAAAAAATACTTGTTGCAATATTAGGCTTATTCTCTTGTGGGTTCAATTAGAGGCTTCAGCTTACAACATGACATTCTTGTATTACCCACTTTTGTAGGCTACATCTTTAAGCCTGGGGAACAACTACGAGTATGAAATGGCTGCTAAAGTTGAAAAGGTATTCTGATTGAATTTTTGTTCTTTTTCGCACATGCCAGCAATGGAAACAACATTCATTGACAATATTATATGAATATTATATCCTAGGTTCTTTAATTGTTGCAGATGTACGATCTGGCATATCTTAAAGCAAAGGGGATGCTCCAGAAAAATTTTCAAGTTCTTGAAAAAATTGTTGAAGAACTGCTTGAATTTGAGATCTTGACTGGCAAGGTAAAGAGAGCCTAAACTGTTCCAACTGTGTCATTTACTCTGGAAGGCTTCTCATTTTGTGGTTCCTTGGGCAATTTTCCATTGTTACTAGACCCAGCTAACCAGAACCAAATCAACACTGAACCGGAACCAGACCAGCTGGGAACCGGAACAGTGGGAGGGGTGTTCCTACAAATGTTTGCTCCATCCAAAAACTGAACCGTAATCAGCTATAGAACCAAATTGGAACCATCGATTGGAACCAGCAGTTCCAGGGAATTAGAAAAAAATCCAGTCTCAACAGTAATCTTACTTTCTCTCAATTACTCTTAATTTTTTCTAATTACAACATTTATTTTACTAATTGAATTTTAATTATTTTTTTGTATTTTTTAAAGAGTCAAGTTCAATTTTAATTTTACATTCTGCCAGCTATAAATTTTTAACTCTAGTATTTCAAAATCTGAACTCATATTTTTATAACCAAGAACTAAGCTCAAGGAAGTTGAACCTCGGCGCAACGGCACTCCGTTGCGACCTGGAGGTCATAATTTCAGATCATGGAAACAGCATACGTGAATAAGACTATTTACATCTGACCCTACCCAATATGCCACAGTGTGGGAGGCTTGTGCACCGAAACACCTTTTTTTTTAATTAAGAATTAAGTCTAAGTTGTTTATTTATTTAAAATTTTCTTTGACCTTCGTATCAACCTTTTTCTATGAAAATCCTAAATTGTTATATAATTGTTAAAAAAAAAAATTCCGGTTCAGTTTTGGTTCACCCTTCACATAGGACTGGAGCTGATTATGGAATCGGAAATGGAACCTTTGTCAGGTCTAACTGTTACTGTTTAATTGCCTATTTTAGCCTTGCTTGAGCAGCTTTGAAAAGTAATTTTAATAGAGGGGTTAGCAAGAATGAAAATTGTCATTTTTGACAGGATTTGGAAAGAATGCTTGGGGAGAATGGTGGTATTCAGGAAAAAGAGCCCTTTACCCTTTCTCAGGCCAATTACAGAGAGGTATGTTCCCACCTCTCTCTCCCCCCTCTCAGGTGTTTATGCATGGGTGACCATTAGCCTGAATTAATTGCTTCACCTTCAGATGCTTCATAATCTGGCAACTTTTAGATCTGTCTTTGTTGGAATCTATTTGTTCTCTATAACTTTGATCATCCCTAGACATATTTCAACACAATTGATTTGTTCCTATGTAGGGGATAATCCATGGCATTTCATTTCATTGATTACAGTGAGTATAAAGTGTGGTGCTCTGGGGTCTAGACAAAGTGTCTACTTTGAGACTGGATCATTCTAAATTTAGAAGAATACTGTTTGCTTGAATGAACGTATTTCATTGGAAACACTTAAACAAACAGAATATAAATGCAAAATTAAAGGACAGAATGTCTCCAGTTTGAGCATTTATATTTCTTCCATTCAAATTCTGGCATTGCATGGTCTCCAAAATCTTTGTGGACATTCCCATGCACATTGTTTCAAGACAGTACTTTAGGTGGTCAGTGATCTGCAGTAATCCAGAGAAGGCAGAGAACCGAGAACAGAAGTTAGTAGTTCATTTTACAGTTGATTAATCTAATCAGTTCCAAATAAAAAATAATGCAAGAATAGGAAAGAGATGGATGTTAATGTAATATTTGTTTTATATATGGGTGTAACTAGAGTTTCAGTATGCTTTCAACTATTGTGCACTAGTTCCTAAATTACAGAGTTTTTTCTATTATTCGTTCCAAGTGGTCATTGCTTATTAATTTTCCGGTTGCATTTATCTTTATTTTCTGTTAATCTGAGATAATATATGGATATCTGTTGCTTATGGACTAACCATCTGTGCTGCTTCCGATATTTTTCAGCAAGTTTCTAGCAGCTTCCTTGATGTAGGAAATGGATCAGGAACTGTCCTTTTTGGTGCTTCTGCCTAAGATGGAGGATACATTCAGCTTGAGGACCAATATATCCCTCATGGTTGGCGATGAAACCCCATCTTTTATTGTGATCTTAACTTTACTTGTTCACTTATGAAGATTGAATTCTTCCAAATTAAATTCCACTTTGGACCGGCTGAAGTACTTTCGAATAAACCAATCTGAAATATTCTATGTTTATTCTGTTGGTTCTTAAGTAATGTGTAAATATTGGCCCTTGTCACTAAACTCATGGTTAAATTTAATCAAAGAAAAAGTTTACATGGCAGAGAAGAATTACACACAAAAGCCTCAAGAAATTGTTCCTAAATAGGCCCCATTACAGGGGAGTTGCTAAAGATTGGCTTCTCTTTGGTAGGGATCATGGTGATAAATGCTTTTCGATTGTGGCTTTGTCTCTCCAAGCAATGTTATGACATCCTCGTGGAAGGTCTGTCCTTCCGGAGCTGTGCGGTGCAAAGGATTGCAATTCGGAGTACAGGAAGCGTCTCTTCCTGCTCATGCCTGCATTTCCCTGCCAGCTGCAATGTTGGGGTCCAGTGCTTCTAATGCTCGGTTATTGCTAACTTTCTCCGCATCCACTCAGCAACGTCGACAGCTTCTCCAAATGCAGGATCTAGATGCAATTTTTTTGTCAAGAGCTCCAGAAGTGTAACACTGTAGCCGCATCTCATTCTGCTTGGGAAATAAGGACAATTTTGCAGTTAGTAGAGGAATGACATGCTATTAGCCTCGACATTTGTACTATTTGATCCCATGTAGTTGCATGCCCAGTAAAATATTGGAAATGTGCACGTAACGAGCTTGTTTAGTGAAATACCATGTTGATGAAATGAGTGAAGACAATTATTCGCCAAAATATAAGGAATTTACCAGGTGCAACGTAGCTGTACGATATTTTGTTGGACTTTTATCGCTGTGGATGACAATCATGGTGGAGGTAATTCATTCTGTGCAACTCCAGCCGCAATATTTTACCAGGTTTTCTAGTCCATCAACAATTTGCTAGCTTCTTTGCTATGCAGAGTTGTTCCAATTTTGTGTTAGGCATGTACTGATATAATATCATTACATATATTACACTATGAAGATAGACCAACAACCGCACAATGTTTCCATGCCTAAGCCTCCCTGAGGGGCTCACTTCTCCCAAGAGATCCAACGCTATTTACAACGTCTGTTTCTGTTCTTCGTAGCTTCACGCGACTCCAAGGGTCTCTCAAGTGATGTTACCTTGCCAAGATCCTCGGGAAGAAATCCTGGAGTGTTGTTACATGAAGCGTTGACTGAAGGCAATCCTGAGGCCCTTCCAAGGCCTGTGAGGAAGCTGCCAATGAAGGTATTCTCACACCAGTCCCCTTCAGGGAGGTGAGATTACCTAGTGATTTTGGCAATTTAGAGGCAAACTCTTTGAAGAAAGTGTCAATAACAGAAAGACCATTCAAACTTTCAAATGTGATTTGATATACGGACACTGAGACTCATGTTAGAGAGGTACAGCTTCCCTACAAGAACTCGGGGGTGAGGAATTCTAATTTCCGATAGAATGCTAATTCGAGACTATTAATGTGTCTGGTCAACTGAAGCATTGAATGACATCAAAATAGAATGCTAATTTCAGATAAAGGAGTCAATTGCTTGTCTATGAATCTGGTAAATAAGAAGGGCCACGTGTAAAAATACATCTCTAAGATCTTGTTCAGTTTTGCGTATGCATCCAGAATCATTTATATCATTTGACTGCCACTTCCGGGTTTCCAACAAAAGATCTGAAACTATTAATTGCAGCCATTTAAAAGGGAAAAATAAAAAATTTCGGGCATCAGTTAATTGTGCAAAGCTTTAGCACTAGCTGCAGACTATATAAATACATGGCTACTCACCGCCAGAATCTTCCTCAAATGAAGCAAATTAAGTCCCCATTTGAATGGCTGCCCGTTCAATTAGGCAGGGCTCTGTTTAATGCTCGATCAGCAGAAATAAGTGTCCTGAATATTAATCTCGGCTCTGGCTCCTAGCAGATTTTGAAGGGTGCTTGTGGGTGAAGTGTGGTCTATTCTTTTAAGGGTACCTTCGATTTTAACACACCATATTCATATTTTCCTTTTTATGGGTCTTTAGCAGGAGTGACTTAACCGCACGGGGGTGGGAGGAATGATGAGACAGACACTGGCAAGAGTTCGAACCTATGCCAGTGGATGAAGCTGTTGATTTTGCCGGAATTATTTAAGCTGCGCTACTCTTCCCGAACTCAAACTTGCCGGAAATCATCTGAGCTGTTAAATTTGTGGATTTTACATGGGTCCATATGTGGGGCCCACAAAATCGAGCGGTCCACAAGTTGGGAAGAATGTTAATGTTCCTAGTGTTTTTTATTTTTATACACGGGAAACATGCACGTCAGGTTCTTGTTCCTGCCAAGGAAACTGCTAATCTTTAGTAATAATTGGTACTCAACAATAATAACCTTGATTTTCTTTTTCTTTTGATGCACGGGAAAAGTATAACCTCGAAATTTTTCTTTTGGGGGGCTTCAATTAATAAATCCACGTATGTATATATTGATTCAGATAATGTTCTTGGTAGTTAAGCAGTTAAATCGGACACCCAAATTAGCATTTAGCCGTTATACCAGGACCTTAAAATACCAGTGGCACCTAAATGTAAGGCTAATGACTTGGGCACAAGGAACTCCTCGGTTCATTTGCACAAGCTTAGGATTCTGATCAATGGTGTGCTATTAAAAAGCTTCAAGAGCTTCTTTTGTAAGTTCTTTATGTGCCCCATCAATAGCATTCATTCTATTGAATTGAATTCAACTTGAGAAATTCTTCCTTGGCAGATACAGTTCTGAGTTTATTCGTGGATATATGATTGTGACATCTCGATGACATAGACCTGCCTGTGTTTTTTCATTCTCTCTCTCCCAGTTTCATTTCGTGTGCTTTGATCACTTGAATGCAATTTTGTGTCGAATTTACTTGTATTATCTTGTATGCATTGGCTTTTATGATGGTTTTGACGAGGCTGATGATATTTTTCCCAAATTCTTATTTTCCTTTGGTTTTGAGTTCTCTTTATAATATAATAAACAGATGAATTTATGTTTTAAATTCTTAAAATATCAGAATAAATATGTAATTTATACAACAGATTTAATTAATAGATGCAGCCTTCAAAATGTGAAAAATGGCTCTTTTTCTTGCTCTATATCTGTTTCTCATACCCTCCAAGTTTTTGAATGTTTGTATAATTTTTCTCTAGACCTTGATTAGGAAAATCTTGGAGTTATCTGCAAATAAATCTATTTAATGTCAATCTTCACAGAAGCCTGGGGTGCATACTTACCTGTATTAGGAAAAATGGTTAAGGGATCTCGGTTGATTTATTTTCGGCCAAAAAAAAAAACATAAAAAAATATTCACATATAATTTTAAAATTTTTGTTTATTAATTTATTTTATAAAATGTACTCAATGTTTTCTCTATTAATTTTTTCTGCTCAAAGTTGTTAGTTATTTGTTATTAAAATGGTGTGTCAGTTTATATAGTATCACGTCGTCTCAATTTGATCAAATTAAAAATTTAAAATTAATTTTCAAAAAATAAAAAAAATTAAAAATTAAAAATTAATTTTGGAATACGCTTAAAAATTATGAAAAATTAGAATTTAATTTTAAAGACTAAAAATAATTACATTAAATTTTCAAAACAGAAAAAATTATAAAAAATAGAAATAAATTTAATTTTTTAAAAAAATTAGAAATAATTTTAATTTTTTTAAAAAATTAGAAATAAATTTTAAAAAATAAAAATAAAAATTAAATTAATCTTAAAAAACAGAAAAATTAGCATGACTACAGTGTTATCTTATATACCGTGGGAGGAATAGAGGGTATCTGCCAAGTAAGTAAGTGTTGTGTTGGGGTCGGCAATAATGGGTCGGACATCAAAATTTTTCAAAATTAATTTTTATTTGTCAAAAAATTTTAAAATTAATTTATTTTTTTAGATTTTTTTTATTTTTAGAAAATCTTAAGAATTTTTTTTTTCTATAGATCAAAATTAATTTCTAATTTTTTTCTATTTTAAGAATTTTTTTCAAAATCTTTTTCAACTTTTTTTAAAATTAATTTTTAATTTTTAAAATTTTAAAAATAATTTTTATTATATTATTATAAAATTACTAATTTGACTTTTAATTGTCATATTATTTTTATAATAGAAAATTATGAATAAAAAAATGACACAAAAATATAAATGTTAAATTATTAAAAAAAAAGTTGTATAAAAATTTAAAAAAAAAAAACTTAAAATTATACTTCAAATCAGTTAATTCTCAATTGATGTTCAAACTCAAAATTTATGAGAAGGCTGCAATGTCAATCTGTAGAAAATAAGAGTAAGATTGGTGTTGATCTGGCTCACACTTAGAATTTCGGGAACTCTTTGATGTGATTGGATTTGATGCAACTGTGAGTTGTATCTTTCCATGCTAGGCTTCTTTTTGATAAATTAGAATATGCCTAAGATAAAGCTTTGTTGCTGGTTTTATTCTTTATGGTTCGCTGACCATACGTTGTGTGCTAAATTTGTTTTTCACATTCAGCATTGGCTGCTAACAAGATATCCTTGGGAAGAACAAGACTTTGTACGTGTAGAGAAACTGTTTTGGATCCTTGTGGGCCATTTGGGTAGGCATTTTGTGGACCCTTTTCGGGTTATTCAGACAGTTTGTGTCGCATCTTTGAATCGCCAGATTGGGTATGCAATAACTATGCAACATACAAGATTGGAGATAAGCACGAGTTTTCTGTCAGCTTGCATCGGTTGAAGGGGTCATCGAGGTCTGTGAGTGCATTTAATCGTGTATCGTGGTAGCAAGCAAATTGAGTTCAGCTGCACTGCATATTCTGTCATCAACTTTCAGTGATGGAAACACTCCGCGGGCCTCAAATCATGATGACTGATGGCACTACAATCGTGACTGAGGTGGTATCGGACGAGGATTCACACCTTTGCCTCTATGTTCTACTGCAGGACATGATTAAGGTTGGTGATTTGGTTGTTGGGTTCGACTTGGAATGGGGCTTCAAAGGCAGTAGTTCTAGCAGATCCGGAAGCAACTCCGGGAGACTAATGGAACATCAATCTGGAAAGTCAGAGCATCATAGTAGGAGGGCAGAACTCCATATTGCTGTCTTGACGTTATGCACTAAACTTGGATGTGTCCTGATACGGCTCAGTCCTAACACTATATCTCCATCACTGAAGCGGTTTTTTGCGATGAAGGACTTAATGTTTGTTGGGGTTCACATCGAGGAGGATCTTCAAAAGCTGAGACAGGTGCACGGGCTCGTAGTTAGGAATGCGGTTGAGTTGAGTGACTTGGCGGCCAAAATCCACGATCAGCCTCGCTTTACAGCTTTTAGTTCCAGGGAACTGGCAAACAAAATTCTGTCAACGAAATTTGAGCAGAAACCCTTTGCAGCTTTGTGGTCAAATTGGTTTGAGCATAATCTCTCCGCCGAACAGATTGAGTCCACAAGTATTGATGCTTATGCCGCGTACAAGATCGGGAAAAAGCTGATGGAAACTGGCAGTAGCAGTATCAAGAGGATGCTATTCTGATGGCATTAGCTCATGCTTGTTATTATTAGTGCTTTTGTGTGTTGCATAAATTGGAGCAAGTTCCTAGTTGTTTTTGATTTGTGTGAAGAATTTCAGGCGTATTGCCTTGGATGGTCACCATTAGTAGTTGTTAAATGCTCTCCTGTTGTTAGCCTGAAAGTTGTGCAGCATCCTGACGGTACAATTTACAACTTTTTCTTCATGATTCACGCTTGCAGAGGTTATTAAATTGCTCTTATCATCATGGTTGCTGTAATCTTGGTGTACCAAGATTTGGAATTGCAAACCGCCTCTTTTTTCTTTCCTTTTTTTATTTTTTTCCCGTAAAAAAAAAAAAAACTACATAATAATTAAAATCATTCTTTTCGAAATATTTTAATAATTGAAAATTAAAATTTTTATTTTTAAATTTTTAAATTTTAACACCGACAAAAAATTTATATAAATCATCTAATTATATATTTTTTACATGATAAATATTTTAATAAATAAAAAAAATAAAATTTATACCGAAATAAAATATAATTTTGCAAACAAATTATTCAAAATAAATAAAATCCTAACACACACCGTAATTGCAATTTATTTAACAAAATCAGTTGTTATTATGCAAATTGTTTACGAGTTTGTTCGCTAAATAACAAAAAAGCAACCGTACAAAACTGCCGAAGAAGAGCGCTCGCAAGCGGGACGGTCAAAACGGTCAAAGACGGCCCAAATTAAAATTAAAAGAACAAAGAAAAATGAAAAAAATTCAAAGATTTCATACAGCCCCACGGACTGCAATCGCGCAAAACGTAAACGCAACCCAAACGTCCCGAGAAAAAATTTCCACTTTCTCGAGAAAATCGCTAACTATTTTCTCGGGAAAAACAGCAGACAAAGAGAATGAGAGTATCGAGATTCGGGGCTCTGTTGGTTCTAATCGCGTCGGTTTCCATTCGATTTGGAGCTGCGCTCGGATCGCAGAGAACGGATGAGGCTTACGTGACGCTGCTGTACGGAGATGAGTTCTTGTTGGGAGTTAGGGTTTTGGGGAAATCGATTAGGAACACAGGATCGACGAAGGACATGGTGGTTTTGGTCTCCGATGGCGTCTCTGATTACGCCAATAGGCTTCTTGAGGTCATCACTTTCTTCTTCTTCTTCTTCTTCTTCTTCTTTTTTTCTTGAATGTATAAGTTTTTTTCCTTAGTTTCTCGATTCCTTGACGTGTTTTCTCGAAATGTTTCTTTGTTTTTTTATTTTTATTTTTATTTTTTTCCTTGAGTGTATGTGTTTGCTTGGCTGCCGAGAAAAACCAGGTCGACGAAGAGAAACTCGTCTTTGGATCATACGATGACTTTCTTTCTCGGTTTCTTACATTCTTTTTTCTCGTTTTCTTCCTGGTTTATCTTTATATTAAGTAATGCTATTTAGCCTGACAAAGGGACGAAATGTGTTAAGATTGTTATCTACGCAACACTTTTGTGGAATGGGGGTTTCCAGGAAATTCGGTGGGGATAAATTAGTATTGTTCATGTTCATTTGGTTTGGGAAGATGCTTTACTTGTCAGTTATAGTACCTTCTGGATGGCAAGGTTCGTTATTTTGATTTATGAGGAAATCATGTAAATGACTGTTTATAACTTTATTTAATGAGTAATGCAACTTGTTGGATCAATCTAGTTTAATGTTGCTGTTCCTACTTGTAAGAAAGTAGAAAATGTTGGGTGATTTTTTTTTTTTTTTAATAATTCTCTTTTCTTTTTAAGAGAGACTGATAATTTTTCTCAACATAGGTTGATTGGTTCTGAAATTATTGGTGGGTTGAGAAATTACTTGAACTTGAAAATTTTCTACTCACAGTTTGCTTGTGGGCTCATCTTGTCTTGCAGGCTGATGGGTGGATAGTGGATAAGATTAGCTTATTGGTGAATCCTAATCATGTTCGGCCAAAGAGATTTTGGGGTGTTTACACCAAGCTTAAAATATTTAACATGACAGAGTACAAAAAAGGTGAACATCCCCCCTCACCCCCCAAAAAAAACCCAAAAGATTGAAAAAGAGAAATTGTGTATAGCTCACACAAATGAAATGCAAGAAGTGCCCTACCTATTATGCCATTGCTTATCGAGCACCGAAGTTTCTTTGATCATGATTATGTGGATTTTTTTTTTTATTCTTTTGTAGTTTTGCTAACTGTTGTAAACTTGTTTTGCAGTTGTATATCTTGATGCGGATACCATTGTGGTAAAAAATATTGAGAATCTCTTTAAATGTGCAAAATTCTGTGCTAACCTCAAGCATTCAGAAAGATTGAATTCCGGAGTCTTGGTGGTGGAACCATCTGAATCAGTTTTCAATGATATGATGAGCAAAGTAAACACTTTGCCTTCTTATACTGGGGGTAATTCATTCCCTTTTGTTTAGTTCTTAGTTGTATCTAATATGTCATCTTGTTCTTCTCATGTTCCCTTTCTTGTACAACTATTTTTTGGATGATTATTTCTACTTTTGAGCCAGTCCTTGGTATTTGAGTCAACACTGACTTTGGTGCTGAATTTTGTAGTTTGTGTTATTTACATCTAGTGGAGAACTATATATTGTAGTAGATTTTACATTAATGAGCCAAATGAGAGGCTCTTCTGTCAACTCATTGACATTTGACAGGAAAGTGTGTAAGATTTGTCTGTTTTTGAGTGGATATATAATTTTATTGTAACTACTGAGATTTCTTTTCCATTTATCTGCTACACATTGTCATCAGCCATGTCTCTGTCCATCTAATAAAATTTCCTTTGCATTTGGTAACAGGAGATCAGGGGTTTCTGAATTCATATTATTCTGACTTTCCCAATGCACATGTTTTTCAACCTGATTTACCTCAGAAAGTGTTGAAATCTAGACCTGTGCCTGATATGGAGCGTCTCTCTACTCTGTATAATGCAGATGTTGGTCTTTACATGCTTGCTAACAAGGTAATTTATATATGCAGTTATTAAGGTGATTCTTTATTGGCAGGCCACTTGGAGCATGACTTGGTCTAGATTCTATACTTTTGAGAACTGTATGTTAATTGATCTGTCAGTAGTTTGCATTGCAGGACTGGTTGTTTGTTGGTTTGTCACAATGCCTTTTCAGTCTAATAAGGATCCTGAGCCACAAAGGCTGTAATCTGTGTTTGCATGGTTCTGATAGTCACAGTTACTGTATTTTTCTTAGCAATCTCTATGTCTAATTTTTTTTTGGCATTCAAGTGATTATTCTAGCTTACAAATTTTGCTTATATTTATGTTATATATGCAGTGGATGGTGGATGAGGCTGAGCTTTGTGTTATTCACTATACCCTTGGCCCTCTTAAACCCTGGGACTGGTGGACTTCTTGGCTTTTAAAACCAGTTGACGTCTGGCAGGTCTTTTTTCAATCTATTCGGAGTATGTGTATGGTGTGAATTTCTGATCTTCAAAACCTGCTGTTCTAGCATTCTTTGTTGTCTCTTCCTTTGGTGGTGTTTGGCATATGGGGTTTGGGTTGGTGGTCCTATTATCCTTTGGTAGCAGTGGAAAGGGTGATTTTCTATTTTGGTTTTAGTTTTTGGTACCAGCTTCTGCTCTGGTGCTCTGCATGACCTGGCATATTGTCAGGAGAATTCATTGGGGTTGTTTCTTTTTCTTTATTATTATTACTTTTTTTTTGGTATTTTCATGTATTGGAGTTTATAAGGACTTTTTGTTACTTTCAGTGGGAGTTAGGTGACATAATAGTGACTTTTATGACTTTGCATGTTAATGCTGCAGAGTGCTAGGGAAGAGCTTGAGGAATCCCTTCCTGGAACCAGAGGTGGCAGAAATCCCAAGGATGAATTTTTTGTCAAAATTTTGTTTCTGTTGCCATTGTGCGCCTTATTCTTTTTTAACTATCATTCATTTTTTCAGGTTAGCAGCATTGGCTACTTTACCCTTATAAATTCATTGTTGGGAATTGTGCTTTTATATTTTATCTTTGTACTTTTTCACCTTGTTCTTAAATTTTGATGCAGACACAGACATTCTGCAGAAGTTCTTTATGTGATCATATCAAGCACCTATACTACAAAACCAGATTTAATGGAACAATTCCTTATTCCGGTGTTTCTTCACAAATTTCTGTCGATCAGGCTAGTTTCCTCTTCCTTTTGGTTTAGGTTTGATTTTGCGTACTACTCTCATTTAGGTTATGCATTTAGAAGATGGTCTTGGGCCCATCCCTTTGTGGATGTTAAGTAGTTCTATGATGGTTGCCAGACCAAGGTGCCTGCCTATGTGGGTGGAGTCTCCATCTGTGTGTCTTTCATAGCGGCTCTGGTGTCCCTTGCTTTTGGTCTGGCAGTTGTGCCCCGACAAGTGATGCCATGGACTGGTTTGCTCCTAATGTATGAGTGGACCTTCACAATGTTCTCTCTTCTATTTGGAGGTTTCCTCCATTTTACCTATCTGTGGGGAAGGAGAGTGGCAACTCAAGCAGTATCAGTCTCATCTCGTCCTGAATCTTTTGATGAAGATTCTGGAAAAGGTAGTTCACAACTGGATTACTTCATACTTGCCCAAATCTTGTGGTTCCTTATCAATTTTGAGAGACACTTTGAAGGTTTTTTGTGTGTATTGCAGGTCATCAACGGCTAGCATCATCTTGTGATTTTTCTGCATGTTATTATTGGTTAGGGATGGCTTTGTTGGCTGTTACCGCCCCATCTTTACCCTGTGTCTTTGGGATTACCGCGCTATTTGTAAGGTATTTTACTTAATTAACATTGTTTTGAAGGACTAAGGTTTTAATTTTCTCTCTCTATCTCTCTCTCTGTTTTTTTTTTTTTTTGGGTCTTTCCAAGTAAGTTGAATTACTCTTGTTTGTTAAGCAACTCCCTTGAAGAAAAATCAAGAAAAACGGTGTGTGATTTCTTCACAGGTTAGGGTTGATGGCTGTGGGAGGCTTAGTTTTGGCATCTTTCATGACATATGCTTCAGAGCACCTCGGGATCAGATCATATATGAAAGGCTTGGAAGATCGGGAACCAACAAGAGGCCGGAGCATATGTTTCTCATGCTGACACGTGGCTTAGGATGACAATGTTAGTGTATTTTGGCTCTGGATTTGTAATGTATCGAACATCTAGTCATTGCAATTTGTAAGTATCAATTGGAGAAATGCCTTCTTCCAGGAGGTTCTGTTGTAGAAACACTTCCAGAGCTGCCTGATCATAGTCTTGACATTGATGCACTCAATATTGATTTTTTGTAACAAATTCCAGAGATGTAAAGCTTCTCGTGTTGAGAGTCCTAGTTTTCAGCTTCACTGTATTGATTGCTCGGATTCGCGTATTTTGGAAGGGGGCTATGGTTGTTCACATTGTGTTCGGGGTATCGACCACAAAGTTATGCTCCATTCGAGAGTGTTCCGAGAGGGATATCAGAGGGTCCTCCTCGACCGCAACTTCAGCATCACATTTCAGTCTTTCAATCTAATTTTAAAAGACATATGCTACTTATGTAGGTGCCCTGGTGAAATTTGCTTATAACTCTTACCGATATATCTTTGGGATTCAACGCATCGTTTAAACTTTTGAATTAATTGTTATTTCAATACGGTATCGGAGTATTTATTATTGAGAGGTTTTAGAGTTAAATTACATAATATTATTGTTTTTGATTTCCTTGAATTGTGAATTTGTATAGGTAAGGAGAGTATGTGTTTTGTTTACATGTTCAATTCAATGAACTTGCATACAAAGAAATGAATTAGAGTTTAATATGTAATTTATTCATAGATCCTACATCCAAAATAACTCGGACATTGTGGGCTGAATGAGTTTTCGACAAGAATATTAGCCCCTTTAGCTTTCGAGTCAAAATATGTGGTTAAAGCCTATGTGGGGAGTTACAGAATGTCAACTATGAGTATCTGAAATGGTGTCTCAGTTAAATTATTATTATCATTATTACTTTATTGTTAAGCCATCAAACCATGTCATTAATCTTTGCTCAAGTGAATGAGAAAGAATGAGAGGAACTATTGCTAAAGAGGGACGAAAGTGACGATCCCTCGAATGTTATTTATAGATAGTAATTATCGGTCCTTAGTCCCTCTTCCCTAGTTTTTCTCGGTGTGAGCTTGTCAGTTTGGGTCTAGGGGAAGGGTGGTTGAAAGGGGTGTGCTACAGAAACTGCCTGATGGGGGTTCTTAGGATGGATGTTCAGTGACTTGTGCGATTGTGGTGGCCGCCGGGTTTGGTGACATGGACGTGAAAAAAAAATTGACCCATGAGGGGCGTTTTGTTGAAGAATTAAATGGACCAGCGTAATATTGAAGAATTATATTGTACAGGACGAGATGTATATGTTTGTTTTAATTATCTATTTGTTCGTTCATTGCCTCTGGTTGAGAATAATTAATTCTGCATTCAAACTAAAATCCTTTGCGATCATGCTGACTATAGCTGTTAAAAAGCTGCTTGTACTATGCAAGATGTTTGCCTTTTGCGTTGGGTTCTTTTCTCCTTCATCTTTCTTTTTGGCGAAGTTGTTCCGAAATTGTTGTACAGAATATACCAACCGATGTGACGCGTCTCTCGTGTTCTTGACTTGTGATCGCCTGCTTCTAGTTGCATTCGGATTTAAATTTTTAAGAACTCGAGTTGGAGTAGTTCACCTTCCCATGGTTGCGTGAACTTACTTATATATGCATAATTTGGTTAAATTTTTGATTAGGAGATTGATACAATGGTAAACTTGTTTTATTATAATCTTGAGATAATGATTTGAATTTTAAAAATGGTCTACTCGAAATAATGGGGGTTAGGCAGAGACTCTTCAGTGAGACTTGAACTATATTTTAATTAGCTGGCTGGATGATCTAATCGGCCTAACAGCAGAGGGCAGTTCCCTGAAAAGGTGGCAAAACAAAATCTTTATAACCTATAATTTGTAGGTTTTCTGATTTCTAACCTTTGTAAGTGTTCATTTTGTTGCTTTGGATCTGCTTTAATTATTGATGACCTGTCACTGAACTAATCCTCCATTGTTAATGATTTTGCCAATCTTGTGCACGCTGTCCCTGGTGAGTCACCAGCCGGTAGAAAATTGCTGAAATCCCACGGACTTAATGCTCATTACCTTTTCCTTTTTGCTCGCCTTTCATTTTTCCACTAATGCTGACAATGGTGACTAACTCAGAATAGACTAAATGATTCAAAAATTTGAAAAGGAGATGACAAAAGGCGTCAGCCAGTGTGTCATCAGCCTTATCCTTAAAGTTATGGTTCGTGAGAGACATTGATTTTCCAATAAAGGCACAGCAAGCTATGAAATTTTGTACCCTAACTTGTTGGCTTTTCTAATGGAAATGTGTTTACCCTATGTGCCTGTAATATTACTAGGGCACTATTTTCCAGCTAGCTCCACATTGCCCAAGATTGCGAAGAGGTATAAAAACAACCCTTAAATGGAAGAAGAACCCTTTTTTCTGTTAAGCAAATATGTTACGTGGGGACGATTTTTTTTTTTGACGAAAGTGTGTATATATATGTATATTACATAGCAGTTTGAATATTGGTAAGCACTTTGATAAATAATTACAATAATGAAAATACAAATGTAAAATAAATCGTCACGATAGTCCGGGTGCTGCCGATACCCAAGGTCTGTCGGTCGTGTCAAGACCCAAGGAAGTGGACTCTTTTTTGGGCAGTATCTGAGGTTGTCTAGCTACCTTGCAGGCTTAGGAATATACGTTCATGATGCCATCCATGGCGATGGCGTGTGTTTTAATCACAGCCGTAATCCTTGTCAAGGCCTTCGGATTACACTCCTGGGATATTTTAATGCATCATCGATTCCCATATGTTTGGAGCCAATTCAGCTTTACCACTTCAGCTTCTCCACTTCAGCTATAGATTGTGTGGAGCAAATTTTGAGAAAATATTAGGGTGTTCGCCCATGTAACTTAGATGGGTTTCAGTTTCATATATTTGTAGGATCTTTATCCACACAAAGAGTTTATGGGGAATGAAGTCGGTCTCAAAATTTTCTCGTAATTGAGATAGGATGTGCTTCGCAATCATCCATGAGTTAAGCAGTTGTGGTGATGTTTAGAGTGACATTTGGCAGGATATAATGGAATGCAATCGGTTGATTTTTCTGCCATTACACATTCCGATACGTTCTATCAAGCACGACTGGTTCTGTAGTAGCAGATAAAGCCAGAGAGTCAAGATTAGAATCAAATATCATCAAGTGGTTCTAAGTGTTAATTGCCGGACTTTTAAAATTTTGGAAATGCTTTTGCAATTAATGGAATTTTATATCTATCGAGTGCCAATGTTGATATAATCAATCAGACAATCACGAGCTATATAATATTCAACATTCTAGTCATTCTAGGGTTACTGTTAGGTCTGAGATCATCAATCTTCAATGAACAAAAAATTCAAAGAGCTACTTGTAGATCTCCCAAAACGACATGTAAATTGGTAAAGGAGAATCTGGCAATATAGGCAACATATGGAGCCACCATCCCAGCTTCATTTTATTAGCTTTTCTGCATTTTCTTGGCAACCAAACAACACCTATAAGCTAAAATTAACAAGGGAAAGGAAAAGTAGAAGCCAAGCATTAGACTTGCCTAGAGGTCGCATATCCTCTAAGTGATCATCTTTGTCATAGATCTTTAGGCCACAGCTCCAAGGCTCATTTGCTGGCGATTAATCCTCTAAACACTGAAGAAAGATGGCATCTTAATCTTCTTCTCATCTTCAAAAACGACATGATCTCCATCGTATCAACCCAGGCAGCTGCGATAAAGTTTAAAAAAAAAAAAAATCAAATAGAGAGAGAGAGAGAGAGAGAGAGAGAGAGAGAGAGAGAGAGAAGAGGAAAAGGGAGAGGCAGAATATGGGAACATTTAGGAGGCAATTGTCACCTATATAGTAAGGCAATTAAGGACCTACTTTGTTCTTGTTATCAATAAAGACGGAAGATACAAGAACTTTATTAAAATCAAAGAATAATGCGAGATACAACAATGGTAGTTCATTTACTAAGGAGAGAGACTTGCTTTCCTTCTCAACTAAGGTTCGATCCTTATTAGAAATATTCAAAAGTGAATAAAATCTTGAATGCACTCGATGTGTGAGAGTTCCTCTTTAAGATATTAGGGAGAGACTTAGTCTTGATGGATGACTCAAAAATACAAGATAAAAAAATAGATATGTAAAAAATAGTTCTATATATATAATTTAATTTTAAATTTTTTTTCAAATTTTTACATTATATCTAAACGTTTGAAAAGTACCTATTAAAAAAGAATTTTAAAAATTTAGAAGTAATAAAAAAAAAACTTTAAAAAAGAAGAAGAAGAAGAAGAACCCTTACTTTTTGTGTATTTGTGTCCTGTGATGGACTCTATAGAATATCTTCTTAATCAAAGAACCTCGTTACATAATGTATGAGAGTGGGAATGAAAGATGAACCATGCAATTGATGGGTCCATTAGGTGAATAAAATAAATGAATGAACAATCAAAGTTAATGAAAAGAAAAGATGGGTTGGTTTTATTTATTTATTTAGTTATTTATAATTTGGGACCCAATATTGGAAACGTGAATTATAATTAATTCCCAGCATCAAGCAGTTGATTTATTTTCTACTTTTTGGAGTTGCAAGGAAATTTGCATTTGCAATCATTTCAAGGTTTATGTAATCAGTAGACCGATATCCCTAATTCCAAAAGGAAAAATGCTGTGTACAAAAATAAGTTTCACAAAAAAGAAAAAATGTAACACAAGCTTAAATGCATCTAATATAAAGACTATGATAACTTCAAGTGTTCACGGGGTATTGTAGGCAGAGGTCACAATGAGGGGTGACCACCCCCTCTTTTCGAGTCTTCAAATGGGTCTGGATAATGTTGTTTTATAAGGTACAATATAATGAGCTAGTGCAAACGATCCTCAAAAGAAAAGATAAGGTGAAAGGACAGAAAACATAGAGACAAGGTAACCCGAACTTTGTGTGGACTTTGCATGGATACAGGGTCGAGGGATTTGTATTTTTCTCTTGAATTCAAATGTGTGGGGTTACTTTACTTGAAGAGACAAGGGACCATACCTTAGACATCCCAATAGTGTAATTGAAGATAAAATTTCAGGTACTTTATCGTTGTTTGCTGAAGGGAATGAACCATCTGTTGTTCTATAACATGATCTGCCATATGGTGTATTGCATACCATTTTTTTTTTTTTTGGTTCATTAAGAGATTCGTTTAGCTTTGAACTACACCAATAAGAAGTAACCTCGTCTTTTCTCATAAATCTCCCATCTTGCTCTCCCTGTGATTCAAATATGATACCTCAATACGAATGCTTAAACTCTTGTCTCGTGGAAAGGCTCGTGAACGTTAACAAATATCGTTTGCACCTCATGAACAAAATGAGGGAAACGAAGGCACAGGGAAAGAAGGCACCAGGTTTTGAACCTTTGGAATATAAGAGAATTCAGGACCCAAAAAAAAAAAAAAAACAAATAAACAAACAAACAAACAAAAAAAAAAACTGTATTAATCAACGCGGAAATCTGTTTCATTCCATTTAAATAACCCCCCTTGAAGCATCTATTAAGAGGATATAAATAAAATTTTCATTTTAGTTGAACTAAAAAATTATTGATAATTTTGGTCAGATGAGCTGACTTTACAAATTTTAATCGAATTTGGGACACTAAAAGTGCTCACTACACGGGAAAGTGAGTAAAGTCAAATAGGGCGTGTTAGTGCAGTGAAGTCAATTATGGTTAAAGGTTTATTGGATTGAACTTTTGAAGTGGAAGGATCCTTTTAATTCTGGCTTTGGTTGCGAGTGCTAATCCAACTAAAAGCTTGTGTTTAAGGACTCCAATTTTCGAGCATCAAAGACGTCCCACATCTCCAAATCTTGTGAAAATGGGAGATATGCTGATTTGGAAACCCGTTTGGGTTTTGGTTGACGATAACTTTTTCCTTTGAGGAAAAAATTATTTTCTCGGGTTGTTAAAACCCCGAAGAAATTAAATTAAATTTGATTTTAGAAACCCATTTAGGTTTGGTCCTTTCTTTTTGGGGCCTCTTGGTTCCTACTTGGACGTGTACATCATGATATATATATATATATATATTAAAAAAAAAAAAAAGACAACCAGAAGAAGGTTGCTACTTGATAATGCTTTTAAACACAACCACAATGTGCGGATAATGAATGGTGAGAGTGGAAGAATCCAAAATCCATTGAAAATTATGATTATGGTAACCAAAGGATATAATAAGGCCCCACTCCATCATGGCTTCCACCAAAGATTCTTGCCTATCAACTAACACGGCTAGTAATAAGGTTTTTTTTTTTTTTTTTTTTTTGGAAGATATTGTGCTGTCGGCGCCGGCTACTTTCTAGGTTTGACAAATTTTGTTTTTCTTCTTAAAAATTAAAAAAGAGCCAAAAGTAGGTACGGCTGCTAGTGGTTTACCAAATAAGCTTGATCATACCATGTAAAAATTTAATAATTTTTTATTTTATTTTTTTATTTAAATTTGAATTATATATATATATATATATATATATATATATGCACACAGAGCAGATCGAAAAAACCTCGTATGATTGAATAAAAATAAATTTTAATTAAAATTATTATTATTTAAATAATAAATGTTTTTATAAAAAATTAAATTAAAATGTTAGCCGAGTGACTCTGCATCTATATAACATTCCTACGGCACCCTTTATTTTGAGCGTTCGAGAAAGGAAAAAAAAAAAAAAAAAAAAGCCTTTGCCCCACGCAACAAGCGCCGAAGGTTCGAAGTTATGACCAATGGGCATAATGGACAGAAAAAGAAAATGGCATCACTTGAAGGAAAAATGAAGGCAAAATGCGTTGGCCAAGATGGCTTCTCATTCTTTCCTTTTTCTTCTTGTTTTTGATATTGCATAATATAATGGAGAGGATCCCTGCCATGGGAGAAATGGAAAGGGACTCATCAATCACTTGTAAGCTTCTCCATACGTTTGCAAAGAAAATATTTTCACCACTCAAACCAATGACATTAGTGGTTCTATCAGTGTAGGAGTAACCCACATCGACTAGACTAGAAATTGAAATTAGAGTTGTTGCAGCTGACTGTAACCCAAGATTTAAGCCCTAATCCAGGTTTCATTTTTTAATTATTATTTTTAATTACAGCACCAAAGAGAAGTCAGCTCAGAGGTGTGATTGCCTTGATAGTAAAGGCAGTATTTGCTTCAGCATTGACCAAGGTTAAACAAGGAAGACCACTGGGAATACAAACAATGGCCATGTAACTTAAAGCCCTTATAATGGTGTTAATGAAAGCTAACACAATCAAAATTCATGTGGAAACTTCAAATTGCCATCCCTGCCAAATATCTAATAGCAATAACGCATTAATAACATAAAATCTAGCAGCAATATGCAGATCTGAATATCACATTGACAAATTGGTAAGACCTGTTCTTATGTGTCCTCCTGTCTACAGTCTCTGTATGCCTGGATAATAAGGATAATTGTGTCCAGCTGCGTCCATCCGTACAGTTGCTTCCATCCCCGAATAAGCATGCCTTGAAACTTAATGCAACTGATTGCGCAAGTTGGCCCAAGGAAAAATTCAAACTTTAAGCCTCTGCCCCCCACCCCCTACTTATCTGCCAGAATCCACAAAGTACACTCCCTTTTGTGGCTAATTTTGCAACCCTAAATGGTTATATTCACCAAGTTAGTTATCATGGGGTTGAGACACCAAGTTAAGAGTTTCTCATGACACGAGTCAAGTCAAACGTAGGTGATGAGACACTATCATCGCCATTGATTGTATATTTATGGTTCCTAGTGTTAGTTGTATTCATGTACATGAATATGAATTGTTCATTTTCATAACCCAATGGATTACTGAAGGAAAACAGAATTTAATGGCCAGCTTGACACCTTGTTAGAAAAGGAATCTAGTCCAAGAAGCCAAGAATGGGAAAGCAGCAATAAGCAGTCTGAGCAACAAAGGTGTGTCCCTGACTCTGCCACTCCTACTCAGTTTACCTCTGTCTTGGAAACTTTGTTGCTTTGGTAGCCCATCTGCCTGCTGGCTTGGTGTCCCCCTGGGAACCTTGAAGTCTTCTCTATCTAGCTCATCCCATCCACCAAACCCTGGTGCCTGTCTGTTGCACTTCATATATGAACCATCATCTGTTGTCACCCATGATTGGTAACTCCCTTCAACTTTGCCAGTCTTATTTTCTTCTTCTTCTCTTCTCTCATTAGTCTTTGTTGGATTACCAGCCCTAGCAAATGGTTTCTTCCTGGTTTTGGTCCTACGTCTGGGTTTTGGTCTACTTCTCATACTTCCCCAAACCTTGTCAACCACAAGAGAAAGTGCTGTCTGTCCTAGTGGAACTGCTAATGCCATGAAAAAAGCATTTGGACCTGTACCCAGCAGCAACGACATGGCAATGGCTGGAAGCATCCAACCAAAGGCTCTCATAAACTACAGCAGAACCATTGGCACATTATATAAATTACTTATCATAGTTCACAAACCACTGAAGACCAACTGGAGAGACCAGCTAATGCACAAATGAATCAACAGTCACCAAGGGATTGAGATCAAAATCCCATAACCAAGTTGGGATAAGCAATTATGATCAACAGTCAACACACACAAGTCAGCTCTCAAACAAGCAGAACAGAAAAGGGCCTCAAAACAAATTGATTCAATATTTTCCATCATAAACCAAATCAATGCAGTCCACCAAAGAATGCGATACTGCTAAGAATGTTCTGCACACGAACTGTTAATAATGCAAGAAGTAGCATTGAGGTTTCTTTCATCCTTTGTAGTTTGCACCCCTCAACCACACCAAACTTTGAGAAACATTTTGCGATCCAATTCAAATGACACATGACATATCTTACACTATCCTGTCGTGTCTCATGTACTACGCGCATCCCCTAATTAAATGATTCTAAGCTTAAGTAAAATGAACTTTGCATTATTCATTATTGTCAAATTTCAGCTAACCAATCAATAGCCTAAATCATAACTGTTGTCCTAATAAACAATAACAGAACAGTAAGATTAACACTTTCCTAGTAACCAACCATAAATGAAAATTGAGTGAATTAAAATGGAATCGCAAAAAGCATCTAAAAAGAAAAAAAAAAAAACCCACTTAGTCATTCCAAACAAACAAGGAAAATGTTCATATAATAATAATAATAATAATTTTATTTTTTTTAAAGAAAAAGCAAGAATTTTTTTTCTTTTAATTCCATTTTTGCTCACCTTGAAAATCCGAAACCCACTTTTCTCATCGTCTTCGACATCCCAAATATCATCATCTTCGTCGTCGTCGTCGTCATCATCATCGAACCACCAGACCCTCTGCTTCGAGGGCCCACCAAACCTGAACCCATCATCCTCGCCGTTGGTGTAGCGGAAGACTTCATCTTGGAACTCGAATCTGGAGCGTCCGGCCCATGCCGTAGCACCTTCCTTCCTCCTGGAGCCCCACCTGGACCCGCCGGCGGCGCTAGAGAGTCTGTTTGGGATTAGAAGTGAAAGTGACGTTGAGGTGCTGGTGGACAGACGAAGAAGAACAAGAACAGAGTGAGCTGCAGCCATCTGGACCGTTGGAAAGAGAAAATTAATAATAATAATAATAATAATAATAATAATAATAATAATAAAAGGTATAATTTTTCAATTGTTGAAAATGCTCTGAAAAGACTGAGAACGTGGCACTTCAGAGAATTTTTGTTTTCTTCTTTTTAATCTTTTTCTAGACAACTTTTTTTAAATTAAAAAAAAAAACCTTTTTCCCCACCAGCACGGTTTCTCAGAAAAAAAAAACAGAGAGAGAGAGCGAGAGAGAGAGAGAGGAATGAGAGCTAAAAATAAATCAGTGGGTGAGTCTCATAAATTAAAAAATAATTTTTTATCAAAAAATATGCTGATTTTTAAAAAATATTAATTTTTATTTTTGTAATTACACTTGCCGAATCACTCTCAATTTCTTTTGACATAATTTCTCTATCTACCCACTTTTTCCCTTTTCTTCACAGCAAGAATAATTTTTTCTATAACAATGGAGCCTTAATTAATAAATCTACACTCATGTTATATTATCTTGATTATTAGATATATATTTGTCATTATTCTTATTATAATTCATGATTATTAATTAAAAAAATTTAAAATGTATAATTAATAATTATGATAAAATAATATATCAATTATGTTTGTGTAAATTTTTCAAAAACAATTAAGTGAGGTCAACATTGTTGGTTAAATAGTAAACATGCTGAAGATTTTGTATAAATTGAGACAGTTTTTTAAAGTTTATTTGTAGTTGGATTCATACTGAGCAGTTAATTTAAAAAAAAAAACTACACCATGATTTCAAGAGGCATTTGGTTTCATCGAGAGTGAATTATATGATCATCTCAATTTTACCGAATGATGGGGGTTAACTAATACGGGAATTTTAACACAACTTAAATTTTAACAGCTGACACAATCAGTTCTCAAATGTACAGCAGGCAGGGCCTTCTGTTAGATTTAAATCCCCGTGTCACTAGGGTGTGAAAATTGTAATATATTGCAAGAATTCTTTTTTTTTTTTTCCTCAAAAAAAAAAAAAAGAAGCACATATTATAAACTAGGTTCCACTATTCACAAATTCTTGTGTTAGAGGGTGGCGATGACAATATTTCCTCATATGGAATAATTGAGAGCACAAAGGGCAAAGGATCAGAAACCTGAAAAGGAACCCAGGTACAGCCGACACTCTGATCCTCTAGCTCTTGGAAATTTCTCATGGTGAACAGAAAAAATCCACCCAATATGGACAAAACATGATTGGAAACAAATATGCTACACACTTAGAGTTCAAATGTGTCATCTTCTTCCAATAATTGCCCTGCTTGCATCTCTTCCTCCTCATCAATTACCAAATATGGATTATTCTCCAATGGCTGAAAATAGTAGAACAAGGATGCATAGAAGGCCAGGCTAACAATCTCACCAAGGCAATAGGCAATCCACTCATATCTGTAATCAATGAGAGCCCCTATTGTTGGCACCAGAAGTCTTGTGCAATATAGATATGTTATCAAAAGTGCATATAGCTGCTTGAAAAGGGTTAATTTGTGGAGGTTCCTTGCAGCTTTTCCATCTGTTTTGGATGCCTCTTTTAGACTTCTAATCGACCAAATGACTGGAAAAAACACGGCACAGCAGCAGATGAGGTCGATCAACAAGAGCATCTGTGTCCATGTCATCCAATCCTTTGTTGCTGGCCCACTTTCACTCACAACAACATGAGCAATGTTTTCCAGGACCTGCAGGGGAATCACAACAATCAAAACATTCTTTTCTCGTTCCTGAAGGTGGGGTTTCAGGATTGACCATCCGGTGCCTATAAGGGTTATTACAGTGAATAGCATTATGCCTTTGAAGAATCCGAAAATGTAGAAGGCCACGTCCCAACCGTGGGGCGTGCCGGTCTTGCTCACGTACATCTCTTCCTCAGATGCACAGATCATTTTGAGTGCCTTGACAAGAAGCAGTGCCCCCATTATCAGGTGGATTTTCTGTACCGTTGGCCTTTGTTTGATGCAGATACCGACCCACAAGCCGAAAAGGCAAGTATAAACAAGGAAGAAGATGAAAAGCAACTTTGGCAATTCGGTCAGGCCTGCAGGCAGGAAATTCCTGATACCATATTGCAAGTTATGCATTTCTGTATGCACATACATTGACACTGCAAAGTCTGTCTGGCAGTTTCCAAAGGCCAGATTGTATTCATCAGGGTAATCAATAGCCACAGCAGTACCATCATAAGATGAATCTGCGGTAAGGTTATTGAATTTGAATAGGATTTTCACGTCCTGGACTTGAGGGCTAGATAAAAAGCAAAAGTCCTTGTCGTGGAACGAGGAGTTTACAATTTTTTCCAATGAAAATTCCCTGGCTAGGAAAAATGCCATGGAGGAAGTGTCTAGTTGTACCTTTTCATTCCTGGATTTCAACGAGACGTCTTTTACAGAAACCGCTACGTGGCCGCCTGCTGCAAATCCAAATCGTTCGAACAAGATCATCGGACGAGAATCATCAACAATGTAAGAGTTCCTGATCTCAGACAAAGATAACGGCATACAAGAGACCATGAATAATGTAAATATGAGTTGGAATATGGAACTTAAAGGTATCATTTTGTACTAATGGGGTTGAAACTCTTTTTAGAGTACCCAAATTTTGGTTCTTTGATGTTGATTAAATTAGATCATTGATGATGAGCAAAGCAGGGGATTGGCATAAACAGTCATCCGATCCATGCATGGAGTAGCCGGGCTTCGGATTTGAGATTAAACTAATGGTGGGTAAAAGTGAAAGAGACACCGGTTTGTTTGTACGCCAGACCTTTTGGGAGCAATCTCAGGACATGTTTGACTTGAAATTCATCGTTGATATTAGATATCATCCAAAAAAATTAAATAAATGTATAGCAATTAATTAAATAAAGTAGGTAATTGATGAAATTACTGGTTAACAACTTAATTAACTAACAAAACTGTGATATTGATGAGCCCAAAACTCAAATAAACTAAGAATCTCTATTAAATGGATGCAATAATTTGATACATTATTAATATATGCAGGATACTACTATTCATGTTAATCACAAATTAAAAAAAATATATGTATATATATATATTTGTGCCTCCATAATTTTTAGTAACTCACATGTTGTAAAAGTAAATTATTTGACAAGGCTCCCAAAACTAAAAATACAAAAAGGACACTATCCATTGGGATCAAATGCAAGATTTGTCTCAACTTCACATTGGAGTTCTAGTACATTTATTTTTGTGCACAGTAACCAAGATTGGGCAACATGTAAGATGGTCTGGATGATAACCAACGACAAAAGACATCAGTTGCTAGTTAAAAAAATAAAGGTAAGAATGGAATAAGATGATTTTTTTGATATATGTATATTTTTTTTGGGATAAATTATTATGCAAAACACAGCACCATACAAGACCAAGGGGTGATGTTGAAGAGAACAGCCAAAAAGCCTTCTTAAAATTATTCACATTGCCTTCATATCATATTGCATCTCCTGCCAGCTAATTAAGGGAAAGACATGGAAGTAGAACAGCCATCAATTGTTTTTCTTAATCTTTTAGGCTAATTAACCAAAGCATCCATAGATAAAGCCATACTTTTGGAGGAAGCGACCGAAACAAACTTCGATCAGACGGCTTGTGATTGTGAGTTCTGGTTTGGTGACCGTTGGTCGTTAGGCCCCACCTTCCGCAACATAAGGGACGGCTTGGTTGAGTTGTCATTCTCATCATGGTACACGTACGCAAAGCCTCCGTGCCTGGTCATGTCCATGCCTGTCATCTCATCCTGACTCGAGATCCTCAATAACTGCAACTTGTGGAGCCCAAAGAATAGCGGGCCCATTGTTGCCGTGACCCACCCGATGATCACCCAAACCAGGATGATCTGGGCCGCCAACAGCTTCCCCCCACCACCCATGAGCAACCCATAGGGACGACCTCGACGGCCTTGGTACACCTCTTGCACGTACTGCTCGGTGGCAAACAACCCTGTGAATAGTAGGCCCCACGCTCCACATCCGCCGTGCAATTGGGCGGCTTCTAACGGGTCATCATACTTAAGCTTCTCTGCGAGCATGTTGCACCCGATCAGAACCCACGCCGCAACAAAGCCACATATGAGTGCAGCCCACGGTTCAACCACCGAACACCCTGAGGTGATTGCGGCGAAACCCCCTAATAAGCCATTACAAACATCAGTCACACTCCAATGACCCACCAGTAATCTCCTACCAAACAAGGTGGTTAAGGCCGCTGTACACCCGGCCAATGTCGTCGTGACAGCTGTCCTCCCGACGGCACTCCACTGACCATAGTTCCCGCCGCCGTCTCCATAACTCTTCAAGATGGTCAAAAAGGAACCCGGGTTGAACCCGTACCAACCGAACCACAACAAAAACGAACCGAGCACGACCAACGAAGCACTGTGACCCCGTAACGCCATGGACCGGCCCGTTCGGTCGAACCGGCCAATACGTGGGCCTTCAATAAGAGCACCCCACAATCCAGCAATACCTCCCACCATGTGGACCACACCAGAACCCGCAAAGTCAATGGCACCCGACCCGAACAGAAGATTGTTGTCGGTTCGGGTTGCGCTGGCCCATCCATCGGCGGACCAAATCCAATGAGAAACAATTGGGTAGACAAACCCCGTTAGGAAAGAAGAATAAATAAGGTAAGCAACAAACTGGGTCCGCTCAGCAATGGATCCACTAGTGATGCCAGCAGCAGCTATGGCAAAAGCCCACTGATAAAGAAAGAAACTGTAATCCGCCGTGGGGGATGGGAAATGATGGAGACCGAAGAAATGGCGGCCGACGAAGCCATTACCGGGGGAGCCGAAGGCAAAGGCATAGCCAAACACATAGTAAGAGAGGCCACCAGCAGCAGCGTCAAGAACGTTGGTGAGCATTATGTTCATGGTGTTCTTGGCCCTGACAGAGCCAGCGCAGAGCATGGCGAACCCCAGTTGCATGGCGAAGACGAGGTAGGCAGAGAAGAGGAGGTAAGTGTTGTTGACTGCATAGGACGTGTCGGAGAGCTGGTTCGCTATGCTTGTGAACTGAGAGCAGAGGTATGCGGCGGCCGCAGTGGAGGAGTTTGCGGTGGTGGTGGAGAGGAGAGGGGCCAGGTCCGTGGCTGAGCAGCTGAGGGAAGCCATTGTAGAGAGAGAAGTAATTAATTGTGCTTGTGGCTCTATTATATAGAAGAGGGTGTGGAAGAATTAACAACTAACAAGACAGGCAGTAGGACATCATTTTATTTTATTTTATTTATTTTTGGGGTCCAATTAACAGAATCCCTTTTTTTTTTTTTTTGTCTCCTTCGTGATTTGATTGCATAGAGTGATTCTAAAAGAATCTGAAAGTAGGAAAAGAGAGAAAAATAAATAAATAAATAAATAAAAACAACCCAAAAAAAAAACAAAAAAACAAAACAAAACATGGGTGTTTCTTACTATGTAGGTGTATGTCACAATTGCTAAAGCTGTTAAAGCTCGGGTGTGTTGGATTGTGTTCTTTTTCCCCTACCAGGCTTTGTGATCCCCTTGATTCGGATACGAAACCCAATGATTTTGGTTTTCCCTGTTCAAAATATAAATATATATGTTACTAATCATAAGGTTTAATAGTAAAATTACATGAATTTTTAATTTTGAAAATTAAGTAAACTTTTAAGTTTTGATGCTAAGTTTATTGAGAAGCTGAACCGAGAATGAAGAACCGCCCTTTAATTCCTAAATCCGATTCAATCTTCGAGCGAATCGATGGCGTTTTAATTTGGGATTCCCATTTATTGTATTTTAATTTTCCAGGCATCTTCATAAATAGCATAATTTCATAATCAATAAATAGCTAACCGTTTATTTTGGTCAACAATAATTAAATAGTTTGGTAGCAAATGCCGAATGGTTCAGAGTGAAAATAAATACACCGTTGAGAAAATCTTGCTTAATTCAATAATTATGATTCTGAGTGTCAAGTATTTATATTTATATTTTCAAAATCTCAAATTTTAATTTTTAAGAAGGAGAATATAAAATTTTTAAAAAGAAAATAATCATTTTTATTACATAATTCAAGTTTAATAGGCGTTTTAATAATAATAATAATAATAATAAGAGTTTTCTGAATTATGGCACAGCACAAGGTTTCAAACTCAACTGGCAAATCGTAAAGAAAGGCTAAGCATACCCATTTTAGCTTTTTTATTCTTCCAAGCGAGGATTAAAAGAAAAGCTAATTTTGTTGTCTACACTATTTTATATTTATATTTTGTAAAGTCAAACTTCTTTGGGAGCTTCATTTCAGCAAATGAACATTTTTTGTGATGCCACTTTCACAATGACAGCAGGATGGCAACAAACAGCCAATGGTAATTTATTTACTACTACTGTAATTGCAACTGGTCCTATTGTTTGGATAATTATCCTAACTATTGTAAGCTACAGTAATGTAACTCCAAGATTCTTCTCGAAATTAATCACTCTTTTTATTCTAATTTATGGAATTTTCTTCATGCTGTCTAGGTTTTGAGCATGCTGATGATCACAGGTTTAACGAAATAGCCCTCCAAGTAAGCGGAAAAATATGAGATAATTAACTATGGAGTTTCCCGTGCCTCAGTCATAACTCTGTAAGAGTACATTGATAGTTGTTGTTTAACCGCCACATACCATATCATATGTCTAATATACGTGACGGTGTTTCGTCATGCTAAGACTTTTAACAGAGTTATCCCATGCACGCTTTGGATACTTTTTCAGAAATACCATATGAGTGTGTGTCTTAGACGCATTACCGATGGTAACGTAAGTTTACAAATAACCTTCCAGTGTCGTTAGCTGACCCAAATTGGATTTTTGCGTGTGTGGGCTATTGAAACCATGGAAGGGACAGTCGCATGTGTCAAACAAAAACCTAGTTCTTTAATTTAATTACAAGTTGAGGTTCATTCTTTTATGTTATCGATGACAAATTATGCGAGACACCCAGTTCCAGATGCGAAGAACCAATGTGAATGTTCAAACTGTGACTTAATGAGAATATGTAAATAATATGGCACTCACCTCACTGGAGTTGGCTATTGCCAATAGTGTATATAACCTTACTTTCTGGAAAAGCCAAACGGAACTTGTTAACAACTTATGGGATGAAGCATCTTATCTTACCGGCTTTAGAAATCCATGGGACTTGAACGAGAGATAATTAAATACTAATAATAATAAATGTCTCATTTTCTGTATTTATTGAAAATGAACGGTCTAAAATTATGTAAATTTTGTGAGGCTGCACATAAGACGTGAAATATATATATATATATATATATATATATATATAGAGAGAGAGAGAGAGAGAGAGAGAGATGGAAGGTTCTTGTTCTGTTTGCTTGCGAAGAAAAATACACACAAATAATTCATACAAGTGTTACGAAATTTTCCTGGAATCTAAAAACTCGTCTATTTTGAAATTCTAAGTTCCAATCTCTGGAAGGAAAGATGAGGAATTTAAGGAATAAAACAAAATGTTATACCGTAAATCTAGATTTTGAATGTATTTGAGGTAACATAATTTTTTAGTTAGCAAAAGTGCTTGCAAGATCTATTTGTTGCATTCGCACCAAAAGAAGGTACCAGTTAACAAAAGTTCTTTTTGTTATACCACGAGGGGTTTTGTACAAGACAACAAATGTGCATCATAAAAATAAAAATAAAAAATCAATAGTGACAACTACAGATATGACCTGTGGCCAATTAAATTGATCGAGAGGGTGAGCCAAGGAGATGGCCCCGCGATGAAGTTAAAGCCACCCCAAACAAATAGATTTCGGCAATTAAACTTTCCTATTATGTTGATTGATCAACAAAACTATATTAGGAATAAGCAAAGAGGCAACATATCCCGATTATTATATGAACACTTACGCGGAGGCAATGCTATGCAAGTCCAAGAATTTGTCCGAGTTTTGTGCAATGAGACGCCCTTTCTACTCTGTGCGCAGCCAAGCTGCCGGAGAATATCTTATTCCGTACATAGACTACGCTTGGAGACATTGAAGAAGCCGCAAGCTTGATTATTAATTAAAAGTGTCGTACCTTTATGCAAGTCTATGCCACCTCTGACCCAGACTGCACTTCCGAGATGTCAACCTTCTCACAGATGGCCTCTTCGCCAGTCTAAGAACATAAATTATTTCTGCGTTTATCATCCGTAGTGTTTTTTTTTTTTTTTTTTAATATCTTTATTCACAACCTTCTCAAAGCTTTTTTGTGCTGAAAATCTTCGAAAATATTCATGAAAGGAAGCAAATTTGGAGCACTTGACATGTTTTCTTGTCCTGGAATTATTTCTCGGTTTGAAAAATTCAGTTTATTCCCTATAAAGAAATCTCATTAATCAAGAAATTTTGTTTATACTGAAAAAGGAATGCTTAGAGCCCAATTTCTGACGCGTTTGGAATTTTTTCCGAAGGTTATTTGCTAGATAGAATTAATGTAACAGTGGCAAAAGTTAGAGCGTTCTAAATATATAGAAGTTAATTAGAGTTTGTGCGCTGTCGTGTTCTTTCTTCTGTTGGTAAGTTTAAATGTTGAGTTAAAACTATCAAAAGAAATTCCTTCAAAAGAGAATGTAAGATTTAAAAAAAAAAAAAAATTATAAATTATTACTTTTTCTTTACTTTTTTCCCGATCAAACACGACGTAAAACGATTATTTATTTTATAATTATTTATTATTTTACACATTATATTACTGTTTAGATCGCACTCGTAATAACCAGATTAATAACAACTTCCGGGACTTTTCTCACTGTGATTAATAACGATCATGAAAGTTTGAGGGGCATCTGGAACCCACAGAAAAGGACCAAAATAGCCTCTTTTGGCATTCCTCTTAAAAGAGCAAAGTGAATGCCTCTGAAATTACTGCTAGCTAAGAATGTAGGTCTTTACAAGCATAGGATGGCCGGTTAAGGCCCTGTTAATTGTTGTCTTTTCTGTCTTTAAATAAAGGAATTTCTACGTTATTTTTTGCGTTACCATAGAGCTAAGAGCATGCACATAGCTGTCATGGCAATCAAAAATTAAGTAGACCAAGGCACTTCTAGTCAGTGCATGCCAACGGAAATGGGGTTGAATGGCCCTTCATTAGTATACCCAATATTAAAAATCAAAATTTATCTACTATCATAAAAATATGCATACGATACAATTAAATTAAATATATTTTTAAAATTGACATATATTATTAGTTACATATATTTAATTTTTTGATATATAATTATATTAATGATAATTATAGTTAACCATGCTGAAAAAAAAAAAAAAGGGTGGTTGCACTTCACTAACTCTAGTTTTTGAACCTGTTCAAATCATCGTTACACTTTTCTAACAGAGAGAATTGGCTTCTTTATCCTTTGGGGGCAGTGAAGGCAGCAGATATCTTGCGAGTGGAAAAATCTACTTGTACGAAGTAGGGCCATGTTTTAGCATATCCATTGAAAACAAACAACTGAAAACTTTTATCCAAGAACTGAGGATTGCTAGCGTAGCCTCTAGCACTGCAGCTCCCGCTTGAAATATGGAATGCATACAAGTGGACTCGAACTTGAGTAAGTGCGTCTTAAGTATACAATCTCGGGTTCGTGCGTGTCGCTAGGCTAACCCTGAGTGGTTGAAACCTTAGCTCAGTTCTATAATGCACGAAAAACTCTCGCTTATAAATTCAATACAAGCAGCTTCATACACTTGCGAAAAACTCTCTTGCCAGCCCCATTTTACCCATGGCCATCACCAACCTCAATGTGCTGATTGTCATTTCATGTTTTTCCATCTTAAGTTCTGCTTCCTATGCAGAAACTGACACCCTCAAATCAGGGCAACTGCTCCGCGATTGGGAGCAGCTAGTTTCTGCAGGAGGGATCTTCGGGTTGGGATTCTTTACCCCAAGCCAAACAACACCAGAAGAGCTTGGCTCTGCAGGTCCCCGCTACCTTGGAATATGGTTCGATCAAATACCAATTTATTCCTTATGGGTGGCCAACCGAGAGACCCCAGTTCGCGATTCCTCTGGTGCCTTTAATCATAGACGCTGATGGCACACTGAAGATCATCCACCAAGGAGGCCTGCCAATTGTTATAAGTAATTCAAATCAAGCTGCAAAGGCTTAGACTGGTAACAACATCTCTGCCACTTTGCTAGATTCTGGAAACCTTGTCATTAGAAAAGTGGACTCCAGTGGAATGGCAGGACCTGTTTTGTGGCAGGGTTTCGATTACCCGCATAATATGTTGCGGCCCGGAATGGAACTAGGCGTGAACATTAAGACAGGGCAAAACTGGACTCTTACTTCATGGTTGAGTGAAAAAGTTCCTGCTCCTGGGGCTTTCAAGCTAGGCCTGGATCCAACTGCTCATTTGGCGACGCGGGGAGGTTTATCAGTCTAGCGGATTGTTGAAGACTAAAGATTTTCAGCTGCGGCCCGTGTTTAAAGAAGATAACAATACCTACGAAATCACATTGGTTACCACAGAAAACGAAAGGTATTTCTCGTACTCATTGAAGTACAAGTTCAAAGATCTTTTAGGCAGGATAGAACTGGAAATATTAGGCCGAATCACCCTATTCACATTGGATAGAAGAAACAGCCAAGAAAGATGGACCTTTGAAACTAGAGGCCCATGTGAGTATGACAACAAGAATTATAGTGCAGTCTGCTTAACAGAGAAGCCTAATGAGTGTAGAAATGGTTCTGATATGTTCGTGCCGAAAAGAGGATACATGGCTCAAAGTCAGTTCTGGTATTCTGGTCTTGATAATGGCTTGGCTCTCAGTGATCGTCGTGCACAATGCTGGAGAAATTGCACCAGTGTGGCATATCAGTCTGTGAGTGATGATGGGATTGGATGCCAATTCTGGAGCAAAGGATCACAATTCTACCCAGATGAAAGCACTGAACGTCTTGTGTACCTTCTTACTCGCGAAGGAATCAGCGAGTACGATTGCTTAAGTTGGAAAGTTCAGCCAATATAAGAAGAAATAAAGAGAGCTGTGGCATGCTTAGCAGACCCCAAATAAAAAAAAAAGGAAAAATAATAATAATAAAAGGGAGTTGAGGCAAGGTGGAAAATAAGACGTTCAACTTTGCTTGATCGTTTAAGTGTATTCCTATTTCTATAAATTACTATGGTTCTTACAACAGCAGAACCTCGGAATGTTAAAGCGTATTAATATATTAATATTACAAAAGTACAACTAATTTTTAAATTTTTTAATTTTACTTATCATTTTAACAAACTCAAGTTAACTTTGAACAGAAAAATTAAATAGGATGTAGTAAAAAAAGAAAAAAAAGATGTTAAATTAGTTATGTGAGACATAAAGTTTATGTATATTGCACTAAAGAAAAAAAAAAAGCATAGCAAACACCCCAATTTTCTGTTTTTGTCAGGATTTGAATAGAACTCTGTCACTATAACTAGACTACAGGGCTCACATTAAAAAATATCTATTTGACTCTTTAGAAATGGGTGGAAAGTGATTCGATTGGGCTGGATTTCAAGATCGATGGATTAGTTGAAAAGTAAAAAATTTACCTTCTCGGACCGTTTTCTGGCTCGAGTGGCCCTGCAGGCTGCAGCTTGTGTGACACTTGCAAGTTGTAGCATAATTTGGGTTTGAAAGTTTTATTTTCCTCTCATTTTTGTTTGTTTTGGACCTAAAGAGAAGAAGTTAGAGGCCGTGCATATTGGGTCATTCTACGGTATTGGGTTTCCGGTTCCTTAATGACCGGTCCGCTGAGGCTCTCTCTACGGTTGTGGGGATGAGGCTCTCCCCAGCTGCTCTCTAGTATAGCCTCTTGCAATAAAATGATATTGCCAGAATAGGTGTGTGTAGTGTACTTAAATAATGGGCACATTTATGATTTTATCATTCATTACGATTATGCATCAAAAATAAAAAATAAATAATTAAACAATTATAATAATGTGATATATTATAATAAAGAAGATAAATTTGAATAAAAATAATAAGAGAATAATTGTTCCCTTAACTTTTACTTACTATTATAAATATATATGTTAAAATTGACTAAATCTAATATTTGGTATATTCGTAAGTGATGTTTTGCCCTCGTCTTGTGTTCAAGTCCTAATTTCTTATGCATTCTTAAAAATTAATTTCATTATTTTTACTATAACTATGCCATATGTTAATAATGTTAACGAGTGCTTAGGGATGATCCACGAGATGACATGTTATACAGAGCACCCAAAAACCTCTATTCAGGGTTTAAATTGTGGGGAGTTGTAACCGTGAGACAACAGTATCATTAATCGTTGACTAGTGTATGATTTACGATTATGATACATAAATTGCCGCAAATTTAATTCATCGTTTGTCCCAGTTCACTGATGTTGACACACTCTCACGCATTGGTTTACCCCAACCATTTTAGAGCTTCATTGATCATTTTCTCATTTTAAGCGCCAACTCAAATTACGCTCTCATAATTCATTGAATGCAGACTTACAGTTCCATTATTATTTACAATCATACGCCAAAAAACTAAACAGTACAGTATCTAAGTTTGTATTTGAGACGCGTCTAATTCACAAATGTTTTTCAGCCCATTTCACTGCCGAGTCATGCGTGCACATGCTTTAGATACGGCACAAGGACCAGATCAAAACCGCGACACTGCAAATTCCTTGATTGAGGAAAGTGAGTTTCACAACTCGTCAACTACAAATGCAGATGGAAGAAGAATCGTTGTCCTATTAATTAATGTGGGAAGAAAATCAGCAGGATATGAGTTTTTTTTTTGCTTGCCATTGTACTGGGTGTGAATTGAAGTAGTTCACATTTGCAGAATTAAATGGGCTGAAGAAGTTGGCTTGGCTTGCTCATAATGCAGTGTCACTTTATGGGGTGTTTGTTGGATGTGCCTTCACAAAAGGGCAGTTGAGCTGCCCCTATTACGTTATTTTGTTTGAATGGGTTGGTTCTGCTGTAATGCACTAACACTAGTGGGCAACATAAATTCTCACACAGCTCATTGAGTTTCCATCCTTTGCACTTAAAAGGGGAAAATCCAAAAAGAAGAAGAATTCTGATTTTCTCGATTATAGACTCGACTTTTGCCTTTTTCCATTATTCTGCATTGTTCTAATGCCTTGTGGAGCTATAGATTTGCAATGACTAATTTCAATGAATAAAAATCAACCCCACTACCCATCAATGCTGATCAAACGGCTACTTACTCGCCGGCCTTTGATCTGCTCTTTTTTCATTTTTAAGCCAAAATTAAATCACCCTTCGTTGGACACAGTTATGGATCTCATACTAGTCACGATTATGCATCAAATTACTATAAATGAGCAATCAACCACGTAATTGCTAGTGTGAGTCCATAGTTGTCCCACTTTAGTAGAATCTCGCGCATGTAGCATTTTTGATCGAAAAAAATATGATGTGTTCGATTGATTGATGACTAGGCACATGACTGAATGCCGAATTTTTCATTGAACACCAAAATTTTAATTTCATTCGAACCGATTAAAAAAAAAAAAAACAGTATGCCGAAACTTGACTTCTTGGCTTGGTTTTAATGCTTGCCCTTACTGCCGAATGCAAAATTTTTATGGCCCTTTCAAATTTCTGGCCTCTGTTTTTTCTCTTCATGTTTGCATATTCTACTTTAACTCAGTAGCGTGCTCGTCTCAATAGGTCCTACTAAGAGAAAATTGGACATATTCCAAAGCGTATTATCGAGTAAAAAAAATTGAAAAAAAAAAAAAAGTAAATTCGGTGGCATTCATTGTGGTCTGGAATTATTAAATGTGAATAACAAGTGCCAGAGGAAAAGCTTTCTGGAAGATAGTATTTGGGTCGAGAAGGGAAAAACAGCTCATCCCGTCTCAAATAAGGGAAAGGAGAAAGGGAAGAGAACGTGCAGTTTAAACTTTTAATTTGAATTATTTCTTGACATAGTATTAAAATATTTTGACTAAAAATTTTTATATTTAAATTATATCATACTCATATTTAATTAAAAATTTTTATAAATATAGAGAATTTATTTTTTATTTAAATTTTTAATTTAATACATTTTTATATAAAAGAGTATATTAAAGTTTAAGATATAATTCATCTATAAGTTGCGGGTTTAGATTTTTAAATTGAATGTTTTTTTTTTTAGTAAAATTATTTCTGTAAATGTTATGAGTTAATGTATACAATTTTGGATGGTGTTGATTACAGCCCACGTAGTGGGGAGTCTGCAAAATTTAGGTCTTGAGTATGCATTATCTACATTCTTCTATTGAGAAATTTTGGCGCATTTTCGAGGGTCGTGGTAGATAATAGTTATAATGGACCAGTGGTCAATAACTCTCCATTTACCTTCTGAAACAACTTGTACTATCTTTTGTCATGGCTGACTGGATGTCCTCTATCGGCCACCACTGGGGATAGATCGAAGTAGCCATTAATGATCCATCGACCAAGGTACCAGAAAATTGAGCTCTATATAAAGCCAGCTTGATCACTCGTCTACTTCACAATCCCAATACTATTTTGTTACTTGGTGGGTTTATTGGAAATTAACATGGCTGTTGGCATTTCCTCAATTCTCAGTTGCTGCATGATTCTAGGCCTGGTAATAACACTGGGAAGTGTTGTTCCTGAAGTTGATGCTAGGGCTTTCTTTGTTTTTGGCGACTCACTGGTCGACAATGGCAACAACAACTACCTGGCCACCACTGCCCGAGCTGATGCTCCGCCTTATGGCATCGATTATCCTACTCGCCACGCCACGGGACGTTTCTCCAATGGCCTCAACATTCCTGACCTTATTAGTATGCTTCAAATTTTCTTTCTGTTCTTAGCGGAAATTATATATCCATGTTTTGATTGAATGTCACACGTCACTTTTTTTGTGTACTAGACTAACGTTGATTAACGTTGATTGTGTGTGCGCGCGCGCGCATTGTAGGTGAGGCAATTGGATCAGAACCGACACTGCCTTACTTAAGTCCTGAGCTCAGAGGAGAAAAACTACTTATTGGTGCTAACTTCGCTTCTGCTGGGATTGGAATCCTCAATGATACTGGAGTTCAATTTGTAAACATTTATTTCATTTATTATCTAATTGGTGTTTATAATTAATTTGAGTCAGATCTCCTCACCCCAGTTCTCATAACATGGGAGTTTTGTATACAAGAGAACCTTGAGAAATGTCTTTTTAATCATGCATTCTTATAGGTTTAGATGTACCTCAATTTCGATATCCTTTAGAAGGCAAGAAAATGCTAAACCAAAAGTTAATTGTCAAGCAAAATGCAATAGGTGCGTTTAGTCTGCGATTTAATCAATGTCTCTATTTATTATGCTCTACTTTTGTAGATAAACATCATCAGGATCTTCAAGCAATTGGAATACTTCCAACAATACCGGCAAAGGGTTGCTGCCCTTATTGGACCTGAGCCAGCACAGCGCCTAGTGAACCAAGGACTTGCCCTCATGACCCTAGGCGGCAATGACTTTGTGAACAACTACTATTTGGTGCCCTTCTCCGCTAGATCTCGCCAATTTTCCCTCCCGGATTACGTCGTTTACCTCATCTCCGAGTACCGGAAAATTCTAGTTGTAACGTCCTTTTTATCTTTCCCCTTAATCACACTCGTTATATTCTCACTAGCTCAGTGTACTATGAACTATACAACACAAGGGTAATCCTCCCGTGTGTCTGCATGTAATGTTGAATACGTTGCGTCCAATACGACATGGATTAGGTGAAAACATTAGTCAAATTGACCAATGGCAAAGGTATGTCACATTTGAGACTCATTATGAGATATGGAGTTTGAAGTTATACTGAAATCAATAGCTTTTATGTTTTTTTTTTTCCGGGAAGGGGGGGCGGAACAAATAGAAGTCAATAGTTTAGAAGGGGTCGTTGTGACCCTATCAATTGTGCACAACACCTGGTCTTAACGAATGAAAGCAACGTAGGGCCACATTCATGCACCGCGTTTTAATAGGAAGATGAGTTTTTGCGTGAGTTGGTCCAGCAGGCACCCGAGTTTGCTCTTATTTTAATTATGATCGGTTCGTAGGCTGCAAGCAAGTTTATTGCCTATCAAGTCTATGGATAGTTTGAATCTGTAGACACAATAAAGAGGAGGAGACTTATTCAATGCAATGCAGCGGTGGGTGGTGGGAGGCAACTAACTAAAATGTGATGTTTTTTCACATGTTATTTAAAGCAGTGGAACATAATTTGATCTGGTCCGCCTGTAGAGAATTGTACATTATATATATATATATATATATATATATATATGCAGAACATTGTCACCTTTATTTTCCAGATATGGAAATTTTTGGTTGAAAAAGAAGCAGCCTGAACAGAATTAATCCAATTTCATTTAAGAAAGGCTAGGTTGAAGTAATATGTTTGACGATGAAAGCAGAGGCTTCACAATTTGGGTGCACGTCGGGTGCTGGTGACTGGTACCGGACCATTGGGATGTGTCCCGGCGGAGCGGGCCATGAGGAGCAGGACCGGTGAATGTGCTCAGGAACTTGAAATGGCAGCCGGATTGTTCAACCCACAGCTTGTGAACATGCTGAATGGCCTCAACAGGGAAATTGGGTCTGACGTTTTCGTCGCAGCAAATGCATATGAAATGAACATGGATTTCATTAGTAACCCTCAAGCACATGGTACGTACGCCTCACCATTTGTATACAGTTTCTTTTTTTCATATTTCACATTTTAATTTAATTGGACTGCACAATTATATCACTCCATTAATATTTGCAATTTTTTTTTCGCACCTGCCTGTTGCCTGTGGGCGAGATGAGCAAAGAGCAAATGAGCATTGAATTGAGCAAACCTAAGGAAGGGGACCACATAAATTAAATGCCATATCATGATAAAGAGCCTGGTTGGCCCAATTGTCTCTGTACTTGAAGTGAATGCCAGAAATATAAATGGCCCATATTAATTGCACATCCATTTTTCCTTGATAAATTGCAATTATTGAGAGTGACAAGTAGATTCCAAACTTCTCTTTCACTCCCAATTTCTTCCTTTTTTTTTTTCTCCCCATTTTACAATCATTTAGTAGTTAGATGAAAAGAACTCTAATCAACAAAAGAGGAGACCTTTGGAACCTTGATGTATGTAAGAGATTCTCCCGGTCATAATGAATTAAATTTCGAAAAAACAGAAAATGATCTAGTGACAAGACGGTTTAAAAATTAATACTCAATTTGAATCTATAACTAAATATAAAGTATATTATGTAGTTGTAAGTATATGGAAATCGTGTTGAAAGAACATGCATGCTTCGCCGGTCATTGCAGCTAAGTCTGCATCAAGTTAAAGGATTTCATACAAAATTGCCTTTCAAGACTACTAATATGGTGTGCTGTCAATTGGCAGGATTTGTTACATCTCAGGTAGCCTGTTGTGGACAAGGACCATATAATGGACTTGGACTCTGCACAATAGCATCCAACCTGTGCCCAAACAGAAACATCTATGCCTTCTGGGATTCCTTCCATCCATCTGAGAGGGCCAACAGGATCATCGTCTCGTACATGATGACTGGCTCCACCAAGTACATGAGCCCCATGAATCTCAGCACCATCGTGGAGTTGGATTCCAGGACTTAATTAATATATAAATGTACTTTAATGTTGGTTTTGTGCATGAAGTGTCGTGTTGTTAAAGTTTTATGAGATATCGTGGGCTGGCGGTTGCATGAGCACTGACTGGATGTGACTTGGTAATAGCAAGATGGTGGTTCTGATGGCTCCGTGGGAAATGTTCTGTGCAACAATCATTAACAATGGTATTCCTATGCTAATGCTACAATTCTTCAGAAAAATTCAAGTGCAGATGCGAGGTAAGGAAAGCAAATATATATATATATATATGAAGAAAACAAACAAACAAACATGATAATTTACATCTAACAATGTTATCAAATATAGCAATAACCGAGATAGGTTGTTGCAACCGACGAGTTTAAAATGAACCGTCAGAAGCCCAACTAACACAATGGGGCCATGGTTTTAGCAGACTTGCGTGGCATAACTGCGATATGTGTGCTCCAACGGGCCGAGGGAAGCAAATTTGTCCAATTTTTCGGAAAATAAGCATTGATATATACGTAGTCCCCCCACTAATTATAAGATCTCATAGTATAGTAATGTAAAATTTTAAGCTCAACAAGTCTCTGCAGACAAACAATTGTAAAAAGTTTATGCAACTGGCCGTGCATGCAATTATTGAGAAACCAATACATGCTTGATGATCAGTCAGTCAATGCTTTGTATTTGTAGGGTGGGGAAGAGCTCTAGGCTTCGGCCACAAATCGAGCCTAATGGACTACTTCTCCCCAACTTTATAGAAAAATTGGGCTAAATTGTTCCAATTTTTTAGGTTGAAGGTGCCACTAAACCATTTAATCTTAAAGGGTGATTTTCTTCTTCTTTTTTTTTTTTTGGTTTTCTTGAAGGATGAAAATTAACACTTGATCAAAGTTGGAGGACAAAATTGGGCTATATTTCAATTAAAAAGAAGGAAAGAACTTTCCTAAAACTCAAAATTTACAAACTTCTAAATAAAATTTTGACAAATTGGGTACTTGTTGCAATAAGACTATATGTTAACTCACGTCGCGCGATAGCCTTTTAGCAAATATATATCTATATGACTGGCAAACAACACCAATCAAAATATAAAATTTGTGCTAAAATTTTGAATGTTAAAAATCATCCCCAAACCTCAGTATGTTACGTTTTTAATTTGATTTAATAAGGAATGTTTTAATTTTTAACATTTGAAATACATATAAGATAATATATAAATTAAATTAAATGTTATCTTAAGGATCTAACTGCATTGCCATAAAATTTCACGGACTCAAATGGTTACAAAAATATTTTATACTATATACAAAATATTATATACTGTATGAATGTCACCTTACACAACATAAATAGATTTGATATGAATTTCTATTATATCACTATGAAACTTTTTTATATTGTATATAATGTGATTCATGTAATATATAATGTTTAGCATGTAGTATAACACATTTTTGTGGCCATATGAGTCCACGAAATTCATGTCCCCCAAGACCTTCCTTATCTTAAATGATGTCTTCCTCACTAGTTACTCAGCATATTAAATAATTACCCATGCATATGTTATATTATGCATTAAATATCTATATCTCCCAAATTTTTCATATATATATATAATTTTTATATTCAAAATAATATTCTTTTAATATTACTCTATCTTGCTCATAAATAAAAAGATATAAAACTAAAATTGTAAAGGTAATAAAATTGATTATCCAGTTTAATATAAATATATTAAAGTACAAAATTAAAATTTCAATTTACATCATAATTTTGATGGACTTTCACTTTATATCATAATTTTTTAAGCAGGATATTAAAATTATATTTTTGTTAAATCTTTTAATAGATATTTAATTGTTAGTTGGTAAGGGTGAATTTTAAATTACGTGGGTTAGACTCGTGGTTTAAAAATGGAAATAGTAGTAATAGGGACTATGCTAACAATGTGTTGCTCATTTTCATGTTCCCTTTTATGCAACACAGTTAGGTGCCAAACCATTCGTGTTATTGTCCCATGCCACTGACCAAACAGTCCACAATTTTCCTCAGATTAATCATTTCAATGGTTACTTCTTCGTCCACTCCTGCTTGGATGATTTTAGGTGTTCTATGGGCTCTGGAAAGTGTTGTTCTGTATGTCCAGGGTCGAGCTTTCTTCATTTTTGGCGATTCAATTTTTTGTCATGGCAACAACAATTACGTTGATGAGGCTGCCCTGGCTAACCAAAATTCCTTATGGAATAGATTACCCAACCCGTGTTGCCACAGGACATTTCTCTAATGGCCTCCACATCCCAGACTTTATCAGTAAGGCTTCCTGGGGTATTTGCTCATTCACGATGTGAATTAACATCAATTTCTATTTTATGGTGTTAAGGGCGAGGCCTGTTGTCTTAGTGTAATAGTAACATTACCCCATTTTTCTCTGTAAAATAGAAGTAAAATTGTGCATATTAGATAATTTTCTAAATGCTACAGTGTAGCGTGGAAGTCCCATATATTTAGAAATTTTTTTTTTCTCTCTCTTCTGCTGTGTTGAGTACATAATGTACAATTTTCCTTTTGCTTTGTCAGCTCAGAAAATTGGATTGCCTGAAGCTCCATTGCCATACTTGAGTCCACTGTTGAAAGAACAAAGGTTGCTTTTTTGGTGCCAACTTTGCCTCTGCTGGTGCCGGACTCTTCAATGGCGCTTTTGCCCATGTGAGTTTGCCACCAGACTTTTCTTGACACTTCACCCAAAAGAAAACGTCATTTTACATATGTCACTCGAGTTTCATTGCCCCGAATGTAAGGTGCTCTTGACTTATTTACAGTCTGAATTTTGCTATGTTTGCAGCTAAACATAATCAGAATGGATGACCGAGTGAATTTGTTTGCTGATTACAAGCAAAGACTTAGTAAGCTTGTTGGAGATGACAACTCCGCTCAATTTGTAAATGATGCAGTATTTCTAATCAGTACTGGTGCCAATGATATTACCCGCAACTACTTTGGACCGAATTCGACGTGCAGCTACCTTACTCTGCACATTCTTTGATTTTACTATTTTCATAACTAAACCTTTGCACATGTCTCGGTAAGTACTCTTGGTGGTCGCTGTTACTGTTGCAGAAGCTACATGATTTGGAAGCACAGGAAGTTCTTGTGATGGGTACCGGACAATTGGGCTGTTCTCCACTAGCTTTAGCCATACAGCATAATGGCCGATGCCTTGACCAGTTTAATCAAGCTGCAGCCTTGTACAATCCACAACTGGGAAATATGCTAGATGGTCTGAACAAACAAATGGGGAAAACAGTCTTTTTCAGCATAAATACACGCAAAATGCACATGGATTTCACGAGGGAACCCCAAGACTATGTTATGCAAATTCCTGTCAATATTTGCTCTCTATTCACATCGACCTTTAACTTGACAAAAAATGTCATTTTACCATATATAGCATAGGCCACATTGGGCATGCATCATACAGACAAGAAAGAGCCTTTGAGGACATTGGTGTTTTCTGATGTGCAGGCTTTGTTTCGATGAACACATCATGTCATGGAAATGGACCGTCCAATGGCGTTCCACCGGGCAGCCCATTCAGCAACTTATGCCCAGACAGAGACCTGTATGCATTTTGGGATCCAAACCATCCAACCGAAAAGATGTGGCGTTTGATTTTTGACGCAATCTTCTCTGACCCTGTCGAATACATAAATCCTATGAATCTTAGCACCCTCTTGGCCTCGTATGCCAGCAGCATCTGACCTCATTATCTTAGAGAAAGTAATTTTGTCGGCAAATGAATTTTCTCCGAGATTTATTTGCTTTGTATTTCGGTTGGAAAGACCCCTGCATCTTGATCATATAAAGTTTTTCCCGCGAGATTCAATGTAATCCTCTTGCCTTTGTTGCCATTTCAATTCTATATTGTCCCGTGGTAGCATTTTAAGATGGCCAAGAATTCAAGTTAAGGATTTCCTTTGTCTGAATGTCTGTCAGCTATTTTCCCTTGCCATAAATTAATGACATATTGGAAGCCCTGTTTAGCTCGTCCATATTGCATCCTGGATCAATTATGGAGACGTGGGATAATTGTTTATTTCCATTCTTGCAGCACAAAGAACCTGAATACCCTAAGGCATGACAAACTGGCAATTTTCCCTGAAGATCTGTATCCTAAAGCTGTTATTAACCAGTGTCGGTGGTTTTTCCCCGGAATGCTATGCAAGCATGCACACACAAGGAAGAATGGACCAGAGGATTTTTTCTGTCGTTGTGCTGTTTCTTCTTTGCTCTTCCTGTTCCGTGTAAGCACCTCTTGCACTGTGTGATCTGAGGCAGCACATCAGAAGTTTTTGTAAATCCCATATTCTGTCAAAATAATTGATCATGTTGGACAGAAACTAGTGTAACTTCATTAACGTAAGAAAAAGAAGAAAAATGCAGTAAGAGAGCTAGGAGAAGTAGGCAACATTGCTAAGAACTTTTCCAACCATTTTTTAATCCATTGTTGATTAATAGCGGGTTTCATGTGACTCTGAACTTGCCAACTAGAAAGAAAAGAACTTTTCTGTGAAATAGAAGATGAAGATGGGCTGTAAGTTTCAATTTATTGTGCTGTTGCAATTTAAGAGGCAGAAAACTCAGGGGGGTTGGTTGTTCGTTGAACTCTGTTGTTATTATCATTATTGCTATTTTTCTGACACTCACAATAGAAGCGTCCATTCAGCTCTAGTCGATGGGTTGCTGATGCCCGTGTGCTGCATTAAGCCACGAAGCAGTAGATACATGTTAGCAAAGATACACGAAGCCTTTTCAGCAATCCATTGGCATGACTTCATTTAACGGTTGCAACTACCTGTAACAGCTCTGGTTTTGATTCCATGTTTCCATACACGCAATGCAGTTGGAATCCACAAGCTATAAATATAAGTCCACCTCTGTTGTTGTTTCATCCACAATTCACCTGTAAGAAAGAGCCGTCCACAATTCACCTGTAAGAAGGAGCCTTTCGATTAAAAATGGCCCTTTCATCCATTCCCTACATGATTTTAGGTCTTTTGTTAGTACTAGGCAGCTTCGTTCTGCAATCTGAGGCTCGAGCTTTCTTTGTGTTTGGGGACTCACTTGTTGATAGTGGAAACAATAACTACCTCGCAACAAGTGCCCGTGCAGACTCACCTCCGTATGGGATAGATTATCCAACTCATCGTCCAACTGGCCGTTTCTCTAATGGTCTTAACATCCCAGACTTCATCAGTTGAGTTTATTCGGTTATTTTAGCAAGAAAAGTGGCATGCTTTTCCATCTCATAGAAAATTGTCTATGCGTATGTCTAGTGAACTCAGTATCTCTGCTTGCATTGCATGCATTGCCAGGTGAGCGAGTTGGCTCTGGACCTATATTGCCGTACTTGAGCCCACAAATGACTGGACAAAGGTTGCTTAATGGCGCTAACTTTGCTTCAGCTGGAATTGGAATCCTCAATGATACTGGAGTTCAGTTTGTGAGTTGACCGGTCTAAATCCACTTTAACTTTGATTAGTTTTTCCTGATGCTGGTTTACCTCACAGAATAAAATGACACTCGGAAACAGCCCCATTTCATTTCCATTTGCACTCGGCTCCTAGTCTTAGGCCATGATATTTTAATTTGCACAATGCATGCTGTTTTTGGCTTTCACAAGAGAGGAAAGCGACTTGCATTACTAGAAACGAGGCAAAGATGGCATTTTGTCGCTGAGCATGATAGCGGATGAGCCGTGAGGTGATCGGTAGATCGACATAACATATAATTGACAAGTGCATCTACATCCACATATACTAGATAAGTGCCAAGATTTAGTTAACTTTGGCCCTAAACGCTACGTTAAAATGCAGCTCAACATAATCAGAATGTATAGACAGCTGGAGTACTTTCAAGAATACCAGCGGCGAGTTCGTGCTCTGATTGGGCCCAATCGGGCTAAACAACTTGTTAAAGGAGCATACGTGCTCATTACGGTTGGCGGCAATGATTTTGTCAATAACTACTACTTAGTTCCCTATTCTGCAAGGTCTCGCCAATTTTCTTTACCAGATTATGTCAAATATCTCATTTCAGAGTACAGGAAAATATTGATGGTAATCCCCAGCAAACCCTGCAGCCCTCTCTCTCTCTCTCTCTCTCTCTTTTTCTCTGTAATTATGCCTGATTAACTATCACGGTGTTCTGGAAACTGTGTTAGTGTTCCCAGGAGAAGAGTTTCAGCAAGATTAAGTTACTTGTTTATGTGAAGTTGGATGTGTAGACAAAGGAGAAACAAGAAGCATAAGGCCAAGGAAAAAGTCTACCAAATTTGATATATTTGTGAATCATGTTCTTAATTACCTTGGCAGATGGTTCATATGGCTTCTCACAATGTCTCACAAATCATTACTGCAGAAGCTATACAAACTGGGAGCTCGGAGGGTTCTTGTTACCGGCACAGGACCGCTGGGCTGTGCTCCGGCGGAGTTAGCTATGCGGAGCACCAATGGTAGTTGCTCAGCTGAACTTCAACATGCTGCATCCTTGTATAACCCCAAACTCGTTGGGATGCTAAGAGGACTGAACAGAGAAATTGGCAATGACGCGTTTATTAGTGTGAAGACAAGGGAAATGAGCATGGATCTCATTAGTAATCCAAGGGCATATGGTAAGTCATCTTCTCTTGAAAAGGGCTATGCTAAACTTTCCACCATAAGAAAGGGCATATACTATCATTATTGCCTTTGTGTGCAGGATTTACCACGTCAAGGACTGCATGTTGTGGACAAGGGCCTTACAATGGTCTTGGACTATGCACAATAGCATCCAGCTTGTGCCCAAACCGCGACATCTATGTGTTTTGGGACTCATTCCATCCATCTGAAAAGGCAAACAGATTGATCGTCGAACATATGTTGTCTGGCTCTGCCGAGTACATGGATCCTATGAATCTTAGCACCATGATGGCCATGGATGCCATGAAATAAACACATCTTCCCAAACACTGTATTTTAGCATGCTATCTGCCAAACAATCACATTGCCTTGTATTTGGTTTGGACAGCCTCGAAAATTTGAACGCAATCTTCTCATAGCAATGTTGGCTGGTTCATATCTATTCCTATCCAACTTCTGTTAATCTACCTGGTTTTTTTTTTTTTTTTTTCCTTCTATTTTTCTTGTTATGAAAAATGCGCAAAACGAAAAGGCTGGTTACAAGTTTTGATATCCAAAACTTCAGAGCAAAAAATGAAAAAAAGGGGAGAGATCACAAGCACATTAGATATACACCAAGAAGCTGTTCAACCTACGAGTTTAAACTTGTCAAGCACATTTTGATATTGTTCAAGCAAACCATTATGGGGTGTGTAAGATCTTCTTGTTTTGCGAACAGCTTGTTGGCAGTTCATCTGGTTATACATCTTCCGTACTCTCATCTTTCAATTAAATACGGTGTTGACTTAAGAACAACAGAACTTATACCTACAGCCCATAGCAAATATGTCCAAACTTCTTCTATGCACACAATTAATAATTACGAGATGCCAGCTTGTTAAGGTTTAGGCTTATCTTCTGTTAAAGACTTGACCATAATGGGATAACAATAACATCACACTATAATTTCATTGACTGTGGAAGAAGTCAGCTTCAGAAGGAATTGAAGATGCTTCTGTCAGGTACTCTATTCTTATATGGTTTTCGATTTGCATCCGTAAGTCGTTGAGCCACTCAAATTTCATGTGAATATATGCTAAACTTTCCAGTGAGAAAGGAAATCACTTTCCCGTGAATAAAATATATAAAAAAAAAAACAAAAAATCAACCTTAAAGCTCAAATTATTGAGTTAATTGGATTTCACAATAGATCGTATATTAAACTTTAATGGAGGTCTAGCCATCGTTAGGTTTAATTTCATTGCACAATGAGGAAAGGACGGTGGAAGTAACCCCTTGTGCAATTCACGGGGCGTCATAATGAAAGGTGTTCGTATGGTCGTCTTCGTCCATGAATATGCCTCCATTGGAAAGAAACCGTGATCTCGATGCATTTTGCGGGTGGCTGTCGTTGCGCTATTTGATTGCATTCGGGAGAGTAATATTTAGGTGTTATAATTCAATGCCTGTTGAAATCTATTTTCATTATTTTCCCTCAATTTTATCTTCTTGTAGTTAATTTTCAACATAAATCAAAATTGAATTTAAATTTATCCGTTATTTTTCGCTATTCATCGCCTAGAATGAACTTAACTCGAGCGCTATTGGGTGTTTTCGGATGTTATTTATTTATTTTTTAATTAATAATGGGAAGCACATGGACTATCCTCTGTGCACCTACGCCAGAGGCAAAACTTGGGTACATTGCTTTTGAAGTGTTTGAAATTTTTTTTTTTTTTTTTTGTTGGGACCAATAGAAGTGTTTAGAAATATGTTTTGAAGGCTGATTCTTTACATCCAAACAATCAAAATTAAAGTATACACCAATTTTCAAGCTTGAAACAGTGCGGAACTTGAATTCAGAAGCAGACATAAGAAGGAATTGTGAGGCATGGAAAATTTTGAGTTTAAAAAATTTTATCCCCAAGTAATTGACATCTTTATAAAATGTAAGAGTGGCCCACAGATTCATGTATTATGACTTACTCTCTTAACTATATATTAGTGTGCTTCAAAAACTGTAAAATGTTTAAAATTTATCCATAGGTTTAGGTCAGAATTTATAATATTAGTGTGCTCCCCAAAATTTCTCGTATTAATCTCTCGTATTATGCCTTTGCCTCTTAAACTTTACATTGGTGTTCATTTAGATCCTAACTATGTCTTGTTTTGGCCCCCAACTTCAAACTTCACGGTCCGCCCCTGCTTAAACTAACGCTTGCATCGAGCCTTCTGTTCTTAAGATTACTAGAACAAGACCTACATCAAACTACATTAGATTAGGAATGTGGTTTGCACTTCTTTTGTTGCAAAGTTAGCGAAACAAGTAAATTACATTGGTTGGTTTATCTGTTCTTGTGTGTCTTTTGTTGTCCTATCACTGGCTATTCACGATTCACTATGAAATATTATTATATTCCAATAGTCGAGTTATTTCAGGTTCAATGCAACAAGAGCTAATGTCCGGATTATCCGGGATCCGGGCATTGATATCAGATTATATAACTCCTCCCTCCTCGAGTGAAGTAGACAGCCAAAAAAAAAAAAAAAAAAGGTAATTAATCAATGCCCGAATCCGCTTACAAGATTGTGGATATGCATTAAAATCTTGAAATAATTAGTGCGTATCGCATTAGATGTTCATGTGAACTTGTAGCGGCCTTGAGAGTAATATTTGAGAAATGAGATTTTCTCCGGGGGAAGGAAAAATTGTAAGTCATTAGATTGCATATCATATGTGCATAATACTAACTTTTCGATGTGCCTTTTTAAAATGAGGCGTCTTTTTACCACATGCAAATGGCTGATTTGGAGGAAAAAGACAACCCCCCCCCAATTTGATTTCATTACATATATTCATAAATATCCTTAAATGTAAAAATCTAGGGGCTCTCACTTTCCAAGCTTATATAGCCCAAGATGAGGATGCACGTAATGACATAGAAGGCATTCCTTAATCCATAGGTTCACTTTCTCTTTCATTAAGGTAAACTGAGATTTACAATTTCTTTCGTTCCTTGTGGGCTAGCTAGAGATGCCTTGCTCTTTTTTTTTTTATTTTTTTTTGTATGGATTATCACCTATAAAAAGAAACAAATTTGAAGTTGGCACGATTTGGAAGTTGCATATCATTTCATTTCGACATATTGGCAATTTAAATTTCATCAATACATTCAAGTAAGAAATGCATTTTTTTCTTCTTCTTCTTCTTCTTCTTCTTCTTCTTTTGACCCGACGTCTTCGTGCTGCTGCAGGAGACTTCCACACTGAAGTTCTTTTAATATATTGCTTGCTATTTTTCTACTGCAAAATCTCAGTTAAGTAACCCTATGTCGATTCATTCTTGTTGACCAGTGGCGCAATGGCCGACAACAACGAGACCATTTTCACTGTCCTTGTCGTGGATGACGATGATGTTGTCAGAATGGTGCATGAAATGCTACTGAAGAAGCTTGGATTGAAAGTTCAATTGGCCCAAAATGGCAAAGAAGCTGTCGATCTTCATCTCGCCGGAGCTTCCTTCAATCTCATTCTCATGGACATGGAAATGCCCATCATGAATGGGAAAGAGGTATGTTTTAAATACTTGAATTTGTAACCATCAATGCAAAAGTAAATAGAGAAGCAACTAGGTAAAAGGAAAAAGTGAGAGTAACGAAAAAATAAAAAAAAAAAAAAATCGTCATACTGTAAATAGGCCACAGAGCAACTGCGAGCCATGGGTGTGGAGAGTCCCATCGTTGGTGTCACCTCCCATTCTTCAGAGTCTGTCAAGACGGCTTTCATGGCAGCAGGGTTGAATGCTTGTGTTCCCAAGCCGCTCATTATTAAAAACATCGCCTGTTTCCTGCCCCTCGTTGGCGACATCAGTTGTAGCAGCAGCCTTACTTGTATCATCAGCAACAACGACAATAATAACATCTAATTATAGTAAGATGACTCTATTTCTTAGTAACAGTTGTAACTTTGTTCAATTATGGTCCATCGTACATGAACAAGGTCTCTGAATTATTGTTTCGAATTTTTTTACAAATTATATTTCATTTCGGTTATATAAATATTTTATTTTAATTAATTTAAAATCATAAATTTAATTAAAATAATATGTATGTATGAACATTTATATGTTTTTTTGTTGTGAAAAAATTGATATTGCAATTGACCCTACTGATTCTAATAGAAGGAAAATGTTTCTTTCTTTCTTTTTTTTTTTTTTTTTTATAACTTTGAATAAATGCTTAATAGCCAAATTTAAATTCTAATTTAGAGAAAGCAAAACTTTAAATTTCTTTTCTTTTCTTTTTTTTATGTGTTTGAAAATAACCCCCGCCGTAGGCACGTGCAAAGGCACGTGACCATCACGCCCAACTATAACCCACACGTGCATGCCGCTTAAACCTCTCTTATCCAAAATGTCTCTTCTGTTTCCCTCCACTCCTCTCCTCTGGAAACCGCCGGGCTCGTTCCGGCACCGGGACGCCCCCGTGCGCGCCGCCGTCTCCACCGAGAAAAAGTCCAGAAGAAAGAAGCAGCACCAACAACGACAACAACAAACAACGCGCGGCGATGACTCGGGACTCGGTTTTGTTGTCTCTGCGGCGGAGAAAAGCCTCCGGTTCAGCTTCATGGAGGAGCTCATGGAGCGAGCGAGAAATCGAGACGCATCGGGCGTATTGGACGTCATTTACGACATGGTCGCCGCGGGTCTCAGCCCCGGCCCTCGCTCCTTCCACGGCCTCGTCGTCGCTCACGCCCTCAACGGCGACCACGAAGGCGCGGTAATGCACTTGCATTTTCCAATTCACCAGTCTAGGTTTGAATTTTGGTGAATTTTGATATTCGATGTTATAGTGGAAGTGCTCTTATTTTGTAGAATTGTTATGAATTCAGATGCAGTCATTAAGAAGGGAATTGAGCGCAGGTCTTCGGCCGTTGCACGAAACATTTCTGTCGCTAATTCGATTATTTGCATCTAAAGGCCACGCAACTAGAGGATTAGAGATCCTCGCTGCAATGGAGAAATTAAACTACGATATTCGGCAGGCTTGGCTGGTCTTCGTCGGTAAAATTGTTCTCCTAAGCCTTCGAATTTGATTAGCAAAGATTTGATTTCGCATGTCTGCCACAAATTTTTGTTATTTTGTTTTCTGGTAGAGGGGCTTGTTAAGAAAAATTATTTGGAGGATGCAAATAAAGTGTTCTTGAAGGGTGCTAAAGGCGGGCTGAGGGCGACTGATGAGCTTTATGATCTTATGATTGAGGAAGACTGTAAAGTTGGGGATCATTCTAACGCATTGGAAATTGCATATGAAATGGAAGCGGCTGGACGGATGGCAACAACCTTTCATTTCAATTGTCTCCTTAGCGTGCAGGTGAGCCATGGCTAGCAGACAGGCTTCTCTGAAAAATATGTCTATTCATTGGGTATTCACTTTAGTATGTAGTCTATGTGGACCAATTCTGAAGCATATTGCAACAGCTAAGTCTTTGAAATTGATTGCTTTACAAGATTTCTGGGGTTGCTGGAAAAGCAAATTGGTTTGCCTACTTGTTCATGAGGACATAATCAAGTGACACCATATTAAATAAAAAAATTAAAAAAAAAAAAAGTGGCATCTTCCATTGTGGAAAGATACTCATAATAATGTACTTCATCTTGCTTTTTCTGTTTATCACTACCCTTTTGTTATACTTACCAGCGTTTCCCTTGGATTCTATTTCTTTATTTAGGCTACTTGCGGAATCCCTGAGATAGCTTTTGCCACGTTTGAGAACATGGAATACGGGGGAGAAGGTTTAATCTTATATACATTCTCTTACTTTTGGGGATTCAACTATTCCTTTTAGTGTTTTGACCTTGATTACGTTATAAGTTGGGATGTATTATGCTATTTCATGGATATTAAGGCAACTTAAATTTTTTGTTTTAACCATGAGGACCTATGTAAAGGTGTTGTTAGGCATATCATGGATGTCTTGAGCCTTGAGGATGATGCTGGCCTCATGATAGCCATAGTTTTGTATTTAGGATTCAACCACTTCTTCGATATTCACTTCTGCTTTTTTGGCGTGCTAGATTACATGAAACCTGATACTGAGACATATAATTGGGTCATCCAAGCATATACAAGAGCTGAATCCTATGACAGGTAAACTGTTACACATTGATGGACTAGCTATGTCTACCCCTTACAATGCATTATTTTTGTAAATTCAGACTATTGTACAGCAAATCTACGGCCTGGCTTTTGTAATGACTACAAATATTTTGATCATTGTTCTGAAATAGGTGACATGTTTGCTTTGGGTGCATATGTTTGATGTTTGGTCTTCATCTTGAGTCATATTGCGTTACTAAAATTGTTACTCTCTGTGCTTTACATTCACATATGATATGCTTTGTTTTTCAAAGCATTACTTGCTTGGATTAAGGCAACACCCTCTGCAATAGACTTTTGACGGTGTGAACATGAGAAATATCAGAAACTTTGGTTTTCTCAACTTGTTTGTAATTTGTAGTTTATGATTTTGTCTCTTGGCTTGGCTGTTTACCATGTTGAGAAACTTTTTCATCAACACAGAGTACAAGATGTTGCTGAGTTGCTTGGGATGATGGTCGAAGACCACAAGCGTTTGCAACCTAATGTCAAGACTTATGCGTAAGTTAAACATTGAAGACATTACAGACCAGAAATTTGTTTAACTTATCAAAGAAAACTTGTTTTGAGTAATATTTCTTTAATTTAGGACATTTTTGTTGTCATATGCTCAGCTTATGTTGAAATGATTACACACATTTCCCCTAAGTTCAAGATAATTTTCATTTCAGGAAAATGGTTCATTTGATATGTTAAGGGTTCTTGTATGATGTATGCATGGGAATCATGGGACTTGTAACCATTCTTATGAACTTTATGTCATGGATGATGTTCTTCTCAAATATGTGAAAATTTGGTGGATTAGGTTTGATTTCTAGGCATCACCCATCTCCAAGCCTTGAGAAATTGTTTTAGGAATGCGGTTCCTTTTTGAATGCTGATTCAAATTTATATGAAATGTATAAAAATTGTCAATTTGTAGAAATTTAGATCTGGGAATCGAAAATCATCCTGGGATTCTTGTGGACCTTATTTTCCGGAATGTCCCATATTCACACAAGGAGAGGCCTATACCCTGTGTTATCCTATTTTGTGTGTTCTTTCCCTGTTAAACATTAAATCTGGCCATGCTTTCATTTGAGTGCTTTTCTCAGATTGATCAAACAATTTATTCTATGACTCTGCCAAGATTAAGCTTGCTCCCTTTCTTTCCCTTTTTCTTTAATTGTAGAAATACATTAAATTTGTGTCATTGTGTCACATAGTCATGGGTTAAAGTGTTGGCTTTCATAACATCGTACTTTCCTTTCTTTTCCCTGTGATAGATAATACAATACCTGCATGTTTAGGCTGTTAGTGGAATGCTTTACCAAGTACTGTGTGGTGAATGAAGCTATTCGGCATTTTCGTGGACTTAAAAACTTTGAAGGCGGAACCAAAGTTTTACATTGTGAAGGGAACCATGGAGATCCACTTTCTTTATATCTTCGGGCTTTATGTCGAGAAGGTATGCATAAAAGCTAGTTTAAGTGTGTTGCATTAGTTGGTTTGGTCATCACTTTTGATTTAAATAGCTGAAAAAATTAGCATCACATTCTCATTGCAAAGAAGGAAAATTCTAGCTGCTATAGCCCCCAAGTGGTTTATTTTGAGGGCCTAGGAATAGAGTTGAATTAGAAGGAAGAATGTGGACAATTCTTGTAGCATTTGCTATGTACTTTTGACTAATTGTAAAGTACCTTCATCTGCTATTCGATACTGTATTTTCAGTCCAGAGTTCTGACTGCTAAATTTTGATCTATGATTTGGCGAAAAAAAAAAAAAGTTTACATTGGGTCCTGGATCAGTGTTTGAATTTCTCAGCCTGACAGTAATGCCCTTGAGATGCTACTTGGTCTTGAATCAGGTAGGATTGTTGAGCTGCTAGAAGCTTTAGAAGCCATGGCCAAACATAACCAACCTATACCACCCAGAGCAATGATATTGAGCAGAAAATATCGGACATTGGTTAGTTCATGGATTGAACCTTTGCAAGAAGAAGCAGAACTTGGATATGAAATTGACTACATTGCCAGGTGTGTGCGTAAATCAACATAAAATATCTACTCAATTTGTATATTGTTTTTGGCAGACATATGTTGCCATTGTAAAGGCATGAACCATGAGCCTGAACAGAAAGTTTCTCTCTCATATACACAGGTTGTCTCATGCATGGCTGCTTCCTCATGTTTATTACAAAGTTCTTGCTTCACAGGTGTTAACACATTATCAAGCAACTAACCATCCTTCAGCATAAATCAGGTACATTGAGGAGGGTGGGCTTACTGGGGAGCGCAAGCGTTGGGTCCCTAGAAGAGGGAAAACTCCTTTAGATCCCGATGCTGCTGGATTTATATACTCAAACCCTATGGAGACCTCTTTTAAGCAAAGGTGCCTTGAAAACTGGAAGAAACACCATCGAAAGCTTTTGCAGACCTTACAGAATGAAGGTATTGCAGCTTTGGGAGATGCTGCTGAATCTGATTATCTTAGAGTAGAGGAAAGATTGAGGAAAATAATCAAGGGACCTGACCAGAATGTTCTAAAACCTAAGGCTGCCAGTAAGATGACGGTATCTGAATTAAAGGAAGAACTTGAAGCACAAGATCTACCTGCTGATGGAACTAGAAATGTCCTTTACCAGCGTGTGCAAAAAGCGAGGAGAATAAACCGTTCTCGTGGTCGGCCCCTCTGGGTCCCTCCTGTGGTGGAGGAAGAAGAAGAGGTTTCCTTTTTCTTTTGCTTTATTTTGTTACCCTTCTGGGTAAATCTTCTCCTTTGACTATTACTAACCATTTAATGCCACTTGGTAAAGAAAGTCTTTCTCATTTTCATCTATGTTGCTTTGATATTTGCACCTGAAGCATTTGTGCAGTTGCATATCTGTGGATGGTGCTTTTCTCTTGCTTAACTGCATGGTCTCATTCTCTAGTGGGTGAAATGTAAACATGGTCTCTGGCAGGTTGATGAAGAGCTAGATGAACTAATTTCAAGAATAAAGCTGGAAGAAGGAAATACAGAGTTCTGGAAGTGCCGTTTTCTTGGAGAAGGCTTGAATGGCAACCACGTCAAACCTATGGACATGGGTAAATCAGAACCTATGGCTGTATCAGACAATATTGATGAGGAGGATGATGCTGTGAAAGAAGAAGAAGAAGATGAGGAAGCTGATGAGGAGGAAGAAGTAGAAGTAGACCAACCTGAGAGCCAGGAGGGAGACGCTGTTGTCAAGGACAAGGAGGTTGAGGCTAAGAAGCCTCTTCAAATGATTGGAGTCCAATTGTTGAAAGATTCTTATCAAACAACTCGGAAATCAAAAAAATCAAGAAGAAGAGCTGCTCAAGCAGCATTGGAGGTATGAATACCAATTACAATATCCTGTCTTCTCCAACTTTCTTTATACTTCATACAATAAGTCAACTAAAGCTATAGTCTTTTCCTTTCTGTGGGGACTGGGGAGATGGCCTGATTTTGATAGTCCTTACATGCTGCAGTAGGCTATCTTGCTTATAGATATCTAGAATTTTAGACCTCAACATACTGATACTTTTTAGTTTATATGACCTGCATTGCTATTAATATTGTCGTGGAGATTGAAAAAGCTTACAGCATAATCTGTAAAATTCCTGTACAATGTGTTTTAGAGTTGTAATCAGAACAATAAGATTATCATTTTTCACATCTTCACATAGGATGATGACGACGAAGACTGGTTTCCTGAGGACATATTTGAGGCATTCAAGGAGATGAGAGAAAGAAAAGTTTTTGATGTAGATGACATGTATACAATAGCTGATGCCTGGGGTTGGACCTGGGAGAGAGAAATAAAGAGCAGGCCTCCACAGAGATGGTCACAAGATTGGGAAGTTGAGTTGGCACTTAAAGTACTGCTGAAGGCACGCCCCTATTATTTGCTTATTTATTTCCTAGTTATACAATTAACCATCCTTTGTTATTGTGACATTTGTGATCTGTACATCTCTTAGACATATGCAACTGATTTTGCCTTTTGGCTTATATATTGTTGACTTGTTGTAGTAATGTTTATTGTCACCCCGCATGGATTGAAAGAAAATATTAAATCATGTTTCAGGTTATAGAACTTGGTGGAACACCCACCATTGGTGATTGTGCCATGATATTGCGTGCAGCTATCAGGGCTCCTATGCCTTCAGCATTTTTGAAGATCTTGCAGACTACACATAGTCTGGATTACAAATTTGGGAGGTAAGCTACTGTACATGAATTTGATAAGAAAATGATGGTGAAGTAATGGTGTCTTGGGGTCTGAAAGCTTTAGTCAAATGAAGCACTCCATTGTTGACCCATCTACATTGAAGCCTATGGGGATAGGTTAGCAAATTTAGTATGGAGTTACATCTCATAATTTTTCTTGCCAGAATTTGGGATAATTTTGCCATATTACAAATGCCTCTAGAACCCAGTAAAAGCTAAATGTTATTCCAAAGCTTGTTATGTAACAAAATCGTGCTTTTTTTCTGCAGTCCTCTGTACGATGAAATAATCTCCCTGTGTCTGGAACTTGGGGAACTAGATGCTGCAATCGCAATAGTTGCAGACATGGAGACTACTGGAATAACAGTCCCAGACAAAACACTTGATCAGGTGATTTCTGCTAGACAGGCAGCTGATGCCGCCCCTGATAAGGCCTCATCATGACTGCTACCTGTTATTTTTTCCGTTGTACAGTCCGACTGCAAAATACAAGGGGTACTCATTGTGTGGTTTTGTTCACACCAGCAATTTTTAGTATTGCAAATTCTGAGCTTTGTTCAGCGTGTGAGCAGCAAAGCAAGGTTAAGATTATCCAATAATGGCGAATCATACTTCAAGAGTCAGGCTTTGTACAATAAACTGGCATGCAAGATAGAGAGAAAAAGAATGCTTGCAGTTAAACTATGGTGGGGGAGAATGCACGGACATGGAGATGGTGTCTTTGTATCATAAGGTTAGTTCTGTGCTGTGCCTGTATTCCCAAAAACCCATGATAATGACTTGGGTTGCCTACTTGCCGATGGGTTTCCCATTATTGCATAGTTTTCAAAACAGGCCTGACCCGGCCGGTTGGACGATGAACCCGGTGGCCGGGACTAGATTGGGTCAAGTCACTTAATTGGGACCGGTTGTGGTCAAATCTGGTCAAAATCCAGATGACTTGGCCGGCTTTTTTCAAACCCGATGACCCACTGAGGGGCAGCCTGGCCGGTTTATGCTGAAGTGCTAAAAATGCTGAAAATTTCAATGTTGGGAGGATTCGTATCTGGACAGACTCTGGAATTCCTGGCATTTTCTTCGTTCCTACAAATTTCATTCTTTGTGACAACTTCAAACTTAAGTTTCAATATATGTTTCGATATTCTTTACGAATGTTTTTTAGTATGTAATAAAATATTATTATTGGGATTTAACTCTGAGAAGGTTCAATTATGCCAACGAATGGTATCTGACGTGTGTTTATAAAGACTGTGACTGACAACGGATACCCAATTTCTAGCCGTTAAAGAAAGTACAACGCTACAATGGTTCTTTGAACTTCCTGCTCTGCAAAGTTCTTCACTCTCTTCCTCATCCTCTTTCGTGTCCTCTCTCTCCTGTCTTCCTCCACTCTCCCTCTTCTCTAATGTTCACCGGCCCATCTCTCTCTCTCTCTCTCTCTCTCTCTCTCCCTCCGTTGTTTTTTCTTCCATGTTCAAGATCTCTGCAGTACTTCCCAATCTCTCTTTTTTGACTTCTCTTCCTTCAGCCCATTCTTTTTCTCTTCAATCGTGCCGTCAATGCAACAAACCCAAGCATCTTTGTTTCCATCCACCCGCCGGCGCAAACGCGCCGTTTTCTTTAAATTTTCACTTCAAGATTGAAGAAAGATTTCGTGGGGTTGCCTTAAAAACAAGTATTTTGACTTTCATTTTCGATTTTTCAGTAATTTTTTATTCTTTTCGTTGTTGGATTGGCTAATTATCCTTCGAAAACTCTATTTTCTTGTTTCTTTTATTCTTCTAAAATGAATGAGAGGCTGAAATCTAAGTGCCCACATGGCAGTCCCTTTAGAAGAAGCCAATAAGACAACATTGCGGCTTTTGTCCACATTCTCGCTCGAGGCAACCTAAAATGACACCTTTTATTGATTACTTTTGTTCACTTTACTGCCATTTCTTTTGAAAGATTTGGAATTGTGAATTTATCAACATTCAAGAATACCTATCGGGGTTTTTTTCTTTTTTTTTTTTGGTTAGGGGGAAAAAAAAGCTCGTTTTGGTCATTAATGGGTATTATTATTACTATTATTTTCATTTTTATTTTTTAATGTGGAATAATGACGAGGAATGGGCAACCGGAGTTGCAAGGATCGGCAATAGCGGTGTCAACCAATAGGGGAGCAACGCAGATTGGTATATATTTGTCAGTTTTCTTTCTTTTTGTTCAAAATTGTATAGAAATTTGAATGAATCTGAAACTTGGTAATTTGGGGTTGTCACGGTAGCTTAAATTAACCAAATCTATAGATGCCTTTTCATATTAGTGGCAACAATGGTTGTCCATTCAAGTAGAGGCAGGCTTTCTAGGACTGAAAGTGCATGCTTGTGAAGCTTGGGGGATACAAATGATATTAGCTGGCCATTGTCTGCACCCTTTATAAGAAAAAAGGAGAAGGCGGGAAATGTTTGTTGTAGCCAATCCAACTAGTTTGGGTCAGTTGAGAGTGGTGGACCAAAGTAATGTAGTTGTCTGCCTTCTATATGTGGCTGTTATGCCAAAATCTCTAAAGTACTCTATCTCATAATGGGTACCACTTTTCCAACTCTACCTCTGTTCGGACATAACATTTTGTTCTGTTATAAAATTTTCAATTTATAACATTTTGCACTCAGAAATTGTGTCTACATTGAATGTGTAACGATGCCGTAGAAGTAAGCCAGACATTCTGTTCCTCCGTGCACAAATTTAAAATCTTCAATTATCTTTCTTAGCCAATTCATCTACCAAAATTTTGTTGTTAATCACGTCAACGCATAATCACAGTTGTAAATTAAGGTGTGTTGCACCAGTGGCATGTTTGTAATGTGTCTGGCCTGTGGTTTTGACCTAGTTCTTCTATATTTGTACTTATGTACGTGGCATATTGAGCACAAAAAAGCAATAGTGGAGGACATCAACAGAGTGATTATGTTCACTCAGTCCTCTCTTCCTCTTTCTTTGTCACGCATAGACATGCACATGACAGTCTAATTACTAGGTTTGCTGTTCATGTCGCAGAATATAATTATGTTTCTGCGTACCTTTTTATCTCTATCAGAAGACACAAAAGCATTCAAGCAGCTGGTATGATCACCCTTTCCCTTTTATATAGTCTTTCTAAAATATAAAACTCCCATGCATACGGACTCCATAGCTGTAGGCAAATTTGTTACTTGGCGCAAATATTATTCTGTTTATGTTCTCTCCTCTCTCTCTCTCTCTCTCTGTTTACAAATATTTCTGTTTTGTGGTTGGGTTGGAGCCCAACACATTCAGAATGCACTTATCCAAGAGAGGGGAAGGAGATGACATCAGTGCTAGATACACGTAGCAACTGTGTCAAAGCACTTCCCCAGGTATAATCTTTCTTCTCTACAAATAAACCATAGCATGTTAACTTAGGTTCATTGGTGGAAATTCAGCCAGGCACTTTTTACTTCTCTCTCTCATTTTTCTTGTCTTTAACAAATATTCCTTTTTGGTGGTTGTGTAGGAGCCCAACAAATTCAGAATGCACTTTTCCTTGAGGGGAAGGAGATGGCATCAGTGGTGGGTTAAAGCATTGTGTCAAAGCACTTCCTCAGTTATAATCTTTCTTCAGGAAAGATAAACCGCAGCATGTTAACTTGGGTTAAATCAGTGGTGGTCAAAACAGGTTAACTTTGCCATTTACTAATAAAGTCAGTCTCTTCTATTTTCCTAGTATTCCCACGTTTTACATTGCAGTCATAGTAGAAATTTTCTTGAGCTGATCAAGTACATCTTTGTCACCATTTATGCATTTTTCTGAAAGGTGTCTGCTTCCATCGATTATTTTGTTGCGGTGATGATCTTGAGAATTCCACGAATTTTTTTGGTCCAAGGGCCATTACTTAGTCGTGGTCTTAGGAAGCAGAGTTTGGACACAGTCCCACCGTCCAGCAATATTTGCTGAAGTAGCTATTATGAGTACACGGACATGAACCTGCAGTTTTAACTCCAATACTTGGGTTGATTGGGTGAGGAATAAAGTAAACTGGGAGTGTTGTATTGGATGGTACTTGGGTTTGATTTTCCATTTTTGGATATTTTGATGTAAATATTATATATCTTCCGGATAATTCAAACCCAAGCAATTGGAGTAATTAATGTTTCCTCGTTGACATGATGAGGTTTAAAATGCTTATCTAGTAGTCTAATCTAATTAAATTTGGATCTAACTAGATTATTACTGTGTGCACAGCCTGATCCTAGCTCATCTAGTTAATCTCCTACATCATTAGAAAGCTATGTTTCTAGCTGCTTTCTCATAGTAGCAGTTGTCATGTTTGGCAGAGGGAGGTCAATACTGGCCATTGGAAACAGCCCATTGGTTGGGCTTGCTTCCTCCAAATTCAGCAGTTGCATTATGTGGTGCTAAGCCTTTTTGAGCATTGAGAACACATTTGTGCCTGCATAGCTGGCCTTGCAGGTCTCAAGTCATGTCATAGAATTGGGCCTATTAGTCTGACCACAAAGCACCTCCTTTGCTTGTTTGAAAGCGTTAGTTGCCGAACATTACAGATATACGTGATCAGGGCTGACCTTAAGATCTGGCCTACCAAGTGATATTAATTTCATCCCCATTTCATTGATGATGTTTGAGCTACTTATCAAATAATGTTACGAGACAATTTAAAATATGATGATCTCTAAAGATCTAAGAATAGGAACTGCATGTTTTACCACCTCATGTTTTTCTGCACCCGGAAGTTCTGCAGCTTTCCAGTGCAGTTGATTGGCTTCTAGTGTATGAAAAACCAAGTGCACTCAGAATTTTCGCATTCACCTTAATGCTTGCCTTCTTATTCTCTTTGTTTTGGTGATGATCACATTTTTTCAGGTTCACCTTAACCCTGTTAGAAGCAACGAAGATAGCAATCATCACATTTTGTCCATACTAAAAGTGCATAGGCCACTCCAAGACGAGACAGCTTGTGCAATCAAGCAAAGCGTTGCCGCTCTGCATAGAATCGAGTTCGAGAACAATGTTCTGCATTTGAAACGCTGCCTCAGAAAGGTGCCTGAGCCAAAGTCCCATCAGCTCTTCAACAGCATCTTCTCTTCTTCTATGAGGTGGTATTATCAACACATTCAACATCATCCACTCGTGGTTGAGGTATGTCATGAATTTCTAGGTTAGATAATGCCATGAAACTGTTGCACATTCTCTCTGCTTTGCCTAAAATTGATGTACTAGGACAGATATCTCTCTGCATGTATACGAAAACTTCTCTCACGTCTTGATATTCTGGAACAGCGTTGTAATCCCCATATGTATACACATGCATTTTTTTTTTTTTGTATAACTAGTCAAAAGGACATGTCTCTAAACACTCAATGAGGAGTTTTCCAGTGAAGGGGCTGGAGACCCTTGTGAGTTAGTGGTCTGTAGGTCTACGGTGATGGTGTCCTTATCAAACAATAAACAGCCGTCTACTCTTTTTGGTCTTTTAAGAGGCTCATCAGGTCATAAGCTATACACTGAGAGTAGTTCTTCTCATTCCCATAAACTTTATATCTCATTTTTAACATCAGAACCCGAGATCTCAAAGGTGGCGATTTCAGTACTATTAATCTCAAAAAGCCAATGTCATCTTGGCGCTGTGTTTAACGCATATCCCGGCTAGAGAGAATTTGCTTGACCCAGTAAGTGGAAAGACCCCGATCATGAGGAGAATGTTACAGGTCATATAGCGTCGTCATAAAAATATATTAGGCACAATCATGCCGAAGATGTGTTTCTAGTGAGTTTTCAAATTTAAGATGAGGGTTGATGAGTTCAGCTAAGAACTCGATCGGTGGAATTAAGGGTAAGTCTTGAGCAGTTAGAACCTGGTTTACTTTATAATATAAAAGTGCAATTCTCTTCGATAAGATTGTGGGGCATATCACCTTATTTTTTAAGTTTGAAACCAAGAAAAAGAGTAATTGAGTTATAATTGATATAAATTGGCTGCAATATATGAAAAATCTGTAACTTTTTGTCTCCGAGGAGCACTTTAAGAGTAGAATCTTTGATATATCAGGACAAATGCGGGGAAAAAAATGTCCCTAAGAATGTCTGAAGAGGAACTGTTAAAATACAAGTTGACGCGAGGATGGTTTTATTGAAAAAATATATAGAAAAAGAGTGTATTAGTAAATGTGAAAGATCTAGTATGAGGTGCCGTGTCAGGGTTCGGTGAGAAGGGTGCTTACCTTTAAATTAGAAGATACATTAAATCGATGAATAAAAATTATAAATGAAAGAAAATGTTAAAATAAATAAATAAATTGTGCCCTGTAATGTCATGTTAGCAGTCAATGGCATTGACTTGGTACATGGAGGAAACGTGTCGTGTGCATGTGCGTTGGTCCACAAAGCATTATCGGTGGCTGCACAAAATTGACACAAAGTCGTGGGTAGGCAGGCAGCCATTAGCCACCCACATCGAATTACAACTCACGAGCCACATACCAAAATTTCTTTCAAATGTGCAATGATTTGGCACACAAATTGCCGAGCTCCCTTTTCCACTTAATTTTCCCGGCATAGTTTATCGGCAGAGAGTTCCACGTGAAAAAAGCAAAATTGATTTTCAACTCTGATTTTTGCCATCATTTTTTTCTTTTTAATATCTAAGATTACGATGCTAAAAATTACACCCGCATTTAGAGAGTGAGAGAGAGTTAGTGAGTAAAAATTGATTGGTAACATATGGTTCTTCTTTTAATAGGTAACACTTGCTGGTATATTGATTCTTCATTCTATTCATACGCTTTAACATGTTTTTCTTCACTTTTTCTAAAGAAAAAAAACCCATTATTTTCCTCCTCTTTTTTTTTTTTTTTTTTTTGTTTTCTCCCCTTAATTAATGGGCATGAAGGCAAGTTCGAATCCGAGACACTAAGCCTTCAAAACGACCCCAATATAACTAAACTAAAACTAATTGGTACTATTTCTTTTTCCTTACATATGTGATGATCTTATTTTTGCGGTATCATTCTCCTTCATCTTAAATAGAATATTGCATCCATAGCTTTGCAAATTCCCACCTGTTAGGGGCTACTGCACTGATTGTAGGATTTAGTTTACAACGGCTCATCGGTGTATTTTTGCAATTTTTTACTTATTCATTTTCTGCTTTGACCATGAAGTAGTTTATAGCTTTCGTGAGAGACTCCACTAATCATTGAATATTGATGACAGTTGCTACAAGTATTTTTTAATTTACTCGATTCATTCCTTTTCTTTCTTTTAAGGAGATCCATTTTGTAAAGAACCTATGGTCCCCATTTTAAAAGACCATTTATTCTCTACCAAAGTTCCAATCCCAGTAGGTGATGCAAATTACAACTTAGAATAAATAACATACTTCAAAAGAGATCATACGGGTTGCCTGTTGACTTATAGTTACACTTCGAGGGGGACACGAGAAGTAAACACATAAAATAGTATAACCACAACTACTTTCACCTACCGTAGAGAATTCAGTTGATTAACACAAGGCTATAGGAATCTGATTACCCAACATCATTAGTCTATTTGAGGAAAAACATAATTTGGGACAAAAATATGTAGCATGACTTTTGGGGAAAATATCAGCAAAGAGAAATACCCTTTTGTCAGTGGATCACAGGGGTTAATGGATCACAGGGGTAAATGAAAAGGGAAAGAGAAGATTGAAAGAAAAAAAAATAAAATTTGTTGTCCAGGAAGCCGAATGGTTAAAGAGAAAGAAGGAGAACAATCATAATTTATATAGCCAACTCATCCTCCTAACATTTCCGATTAGGAGAAAACAAAATAAGACGTCTTAGTGGACGAGAATCTTATGTTAAAAAAGTAAACAAAAAATAGAAAAGAAAAGAAAAGGAAGAAAGTGCTCTCAAAGTTATTGGTTTTGATAGAAGTTAGGCAAAGGAAGACCAAAAGAATGATCATGGAAGAAAAGGAGGTGGAGTCATGATATTGGAACGGAAAATGTGGAGAGAATTCAAATATCAGTTGATGTTGCTTTGTATTCTGGCAGCTTCACAGAAACTGTTTCTAGTAAATGCTCAAGTGGGAATCAGAAGACCACCGTTGATGGCCTAACACCATGATGGAAAATCTGAATTTTGGTTCAAAAGTTGTCATGCTGTCTCCACACAGAAAATGGAAACACTTATTTTCCCTGGAAAATAAGAACCTTATTCTCTTTATTTCCCCTGGAAAATAAGAACTTCATTCTTTTGATCAAGATGACAAGCTTTTTTTTTTATTAGATCCATCTCTAATGACAAAGAAGTTTGAGACGAAGGAAAAGTGCCCTTTTCACAAATAAATTTGATTTTTTTTTTTTTCCAGATTGCTGAAATCCTGAAACCATTGCAGGCCACAAAAATCAAAAGGCAAATTAGCTTCACCATATTATCCCACAAATGAGTGATGGTATAAGAAAGTGGACAAGTTTTGAGTGGCCTTTAATTTGCTATACCACTTAATACTAAATTTCATTCTTTCCTCATTTGATAAATATTCTATAAATTAATTAAAAATTAAAAAAACAATTATGATTATTACTTTATTAGTTATAAAGTAAATTAAGAATAAATAAAAAAGAGACTATGAACATATGTCACACCTTTTTGCTAAAATTCAATAATATAAAATAATTATTTAAAAAAATAACGTAAAATATAAAAGTAAGAAATATAAATTTTTATATTTTTAACCATATAAATTAAAATATAATTATAATTATAATTATTAGTCAAAAAATCAAAATATTTATTATCATATTTTTGTAAATTTATAAAAAGAATAACTTGTGATTAAGAATTAAATATCAAACTTAATATGATATTGACCATCAACTAGAATTTATAAAAATTTTGAAAATTAATTTAAATTACTAATAATTTTTTACAAAAAATAAAAAAATTTGAGAACAATTATTTAAGAATAATTATTTTTTTAAAAAAAAGTAAAAAAGTTTTTTTTTTTTGAGAAAATAAAAAATCGAGAGTAATTATTTATGAATAATTATTTTTTAAGAAAATAAAACAAATATATTGGAAATAAATTTAAAAAATAAAAAATTGAAAAAAAAAGTTATCTTATAAGTAAAAATAATGTGATAACAAAAAAAAAGTAATTAAAATTTTCTCTTATTTTTAATAATACGAATAAATATATAGAAATAGTAAATATTTTATGGGAAATTTAACAATTTTAAATTTTAAATTCTAATTATGAGGAAATAAATGTTAAGATTTATAAAATTAAAAAGATTAATTTAATTATATAATTTTTTTGACCGAATATATATATATATATATAATTAATTAATTAGTTAATTAATTTATATAGTATGCATTCCTACCAAGTGCAAGGGCTCTATGCAATTCAAAGTCAATAAATGATTCTCAAATACCTAATGGAAAGACGGTATCATTTCTGTTTCTATTTTAAAATAATGAAGAGAGATAGGGTGAGAGATCGTAAGAGACTACCAACCGTTGTCATGCTTCATCGGCCGTGACATAGGTATAGGCGTATATGTAGTTGTAAAGATTATAAAATCCATATAGGAATTACTACTTACAAGCCTATTTTACCCACATTTATGCAAAATCGTTGACTTAACAACTTAATGCTACAATTTTGACACCTAAAACAAAGATTTTGACTGTATTAAGCTAAAACTTGCATATAAATGAACACAAATAGATGTGTATATTTGAATAAAAAACTTTGCATGCGGTATGGAATGCCTCCAAAATTCTTTCCTTTCTTATAGAAGTGGGATTCCTTAATCATGACATGGAGGACAAAAGCCAGACCCGAAAAACAAAGCTAGCTCATATAAGCCTGAACCTTTTAAAACTCGAAAAACTATTGAGGTCCTCCTTCTATAATATTGCCGAGAAAGCTCAAAACTTTCCAACCCCTTCCCAGAAACTATAGTTTGGTTTCTCCTGTGGTGGTTCTTTTATTTATTTTTTATTGGTCATTGACTTAGGAGGTATGTGGAGTCATTGCTTTTAGTTGTCTAATTTTTATTTGTCTTGGGATAGTTTCTGTGTGCTCCTTCTTTGTCTTTTGTTTCTTCCTTTTAGCCTTGATGCACATACTAGAATATGTATGCGTGAAGTCTTTAAATCATGAAACTGGTTCTGTTATTAAGTTGATCAACATATGATGGGGAACAAGTGATCCTATTGGTTGGTTTCTATCTGAATAGTTTAGTTTCTGCTTTGTTCCTTCAATCAGTATATGATATATCTTGAGTCTACAGGTTTCTCAATTCTATTTGATAGGGTATGGATAGATTACCGTATGTGCTGATCACTATATTTGGTCTTGTTATTGCCCTCTTAGTTCATCAATCCACGGGGCTTAATGCTGAGGGTCAACGCCTCCTAGATATAAATAGTGAACTTGTTGATATGTATGGACATCTAGGTAACTGGAATCCTAATGATTCCACTCCTTGTGGATGGGTTGGTGTTAACTGCACCACTGACGACAATCCGGTGGTTAGGTATATGAATTTGAGTTCAATGAATCTTTCTGGTTCTTTATCACCAAGCATTGGTGGATTGGTTCATTTGACTCGTCTTGATCTTTCTTTTAATGGGTTGTCTCAAACCATACCGCCAGAGATAGGAAATTGTTCTAGCTTGGAGGTTCTTCTTCTGAACAATAACCAATTCGAAGGTCAAATCCCTGTAGAATTAGCTGCACTTTCTCTTCTGGCCACTTTGAATATATGCAACAATAGAATATCTGGTCCCTTCCCTTCGGAGTATGGAAACCTCTCTTCCCTGTCAGAGTTGATTGCATATAGTAATAACATCAATGGATCATTGCCGGATTCTTTTGGCAATCTGAAAAAATTGAAGACCTTTAGAGCAGGGCAGAATTTTATATCTGGAAGCTTACCACTGGAGATAGGTGGATGTGAGAGCCTGGAGTACCTTGGCCTGGCACAGAATAAGTTAAGTGGGGAGATTCCGGCAACGATTGGTATGCTTACAAATTTGACAGAACTGGTCCTTTGGGGAAATCAGCTTTCAGGTGCTATTCCGAAGGAGTTAGGCAATTGCGCAAACTTAGAGCTTATTGCCCTCTATGACAACAAGCTGCTCGGGAACATACCCAAGGAGCTTGGTAAACTCCTGTTTTTAAAGAAGCTGTACCTCTATAGAAATCACCTGAATGGAACGATACCTAGGGAGATTGGAAGTCTCTCTTCGGCAACTGAGATTGATTTCTCTGAGAATACACTGACTGGAGAGATACCAACCGAGTTGAGTAAGATAACCGGGTTGCGTTTGCTTTATCTTTTTGAGAATGCGCTTACCGGTGTCATCCCAAATTTGCTCACAGCTTTGGCAAACTTGACCAAGCTTGACCTCTCCATGAATAACCTCACAGGTACCATCCCTTTGAGGTTCCAGTTCTTGAAGAGATTGATCATGCTGCAGCTCTTCAACAATTCATTGACAGGCAGCATTCCTCCAGGACTAGGAGTGTATGGCCAACTTTGGGTGGTTGATTTGTCAAATAACCATCTGACAGGAACGATCCCGCATCACTTTTGCAGAAATGGTAACCTGGTTTTTTTGAGACTGGGTTCAAACAATCTCACAGGTTATATCCCAACAGGAATCACAAAATGCAAGACGTTGGTGCAGCTTCATCTTGCAGGCAATGACCTTATTGGAAGTTTCCCTTCTAAATTGTGCAAACTTGACAGTCTCTCTAGCGTTGAATTGGACCAGAACAGGTTTACTGGTCCAATTCCTCCAGAGATAGGTAGCTGCCATGTTTTGCAAAGGCTGCTTCTCTCGGAAAACTACTTCATTGGTGAGTTACCAAGAGAGATTGGTAAACTTTCTCGGTTGGTGACCTTCAATGTCTCTTCCAATTTGCTCACCGGAGTGATTCCGCCAGAGATTTTCAGCTCCAAGACACTTCAAAGAATTGATCTTAGCCGGAACAATTTTTTAGGTGCTTTACCAAGCGAGATAGGGGGCCTTTCCCAGTTGGAGCTTCTCAAGCTTTCAGACAATCAACTTTCTGATGATATACCTGTAGAGATGGGAAATTTGGGACGTCTGACAGAGTTACAAATGGGAGGCAACTTATTTTCGGGCGGTATACCAGCTGAGCTGGGTAGACTTTCGAGCTTGCAGATTGCATTGAATCTCAGCTACAATAATCTCTCGGGACCAATCCCTGTAGAGCTTGGAAATCTGGTGTTACTGGAATCCCTGCTACTCAACAACAACCATTTGGGCGGTGAAATTCCAGGCGCGTTTGGCAACCTCTCTAGCTTACTTGTGTGCAACTTTTCCTACAATGATCTAGAAGGGCCTTTGCCTTCTTCGTCTGTCTTTCAAAACTCAGGTATTAGCAGCTTTTTTGGAAACAAAGGACTCTGTGGTGGACCTTTTGGTTATTGCTTTCAAAATTCATCTTTTCCTTCTCTTCCTCCGGATACAGAAGGGAGAAATGACCACCGAGGCAAAATGATTGCTATAATCTCAGCAGTTATTGGTGGAGTTTCGCTCATTCTAATAGTAGTGATCATATACTTCATGAAACGTCCTGTTGAAATAGTTGCTCCTTTGCAAGAAAAACCGTTCTCCTCTCAAGCGCTGGACATTTATTTTCCACCCAAGGAAGGTTTCACTTTCCAGGATTTGGTTGCGGCCACAGACAATTTCAATGATAGCTTTATAATAGGAAGAGGAGCCTGCGGGATTGTATATAGAGCAGTCTTGCCAAGTGGCCGTCAAATTGCAATTAAGAAGTTAGCATCTAACAGGGAGGGGGGCAACATTGATAACAGTTTCCGTGCTGAAATCTTGACTTTGGGAAATATCAGACATCGAAACATTGTGAAACTCTATGGCTTCTGCTACCATCAGGGTTCTAATTTACTCGTCTACGAATACATGGCAAAGGGTAGCTTGGGAGAATTGCTCCATGGAGTATCATCAACTCTTAATTGGTGGACAAGGTTCGGGATTGCTCTTGGAGCTGCTCATGGCCTTGCTTATCTGCATCATGATTGCAAGCCTCGGATTTTTCACCGTGATATAAAGTCTAATAACATTCTACTTGATGACAAGTTCGAGGCTCATGTTGGAGATTTCGGGTTGGCAAAAGTGATTGATATGCCACAGTCTAAATCAATGTCTGCAGTTGCTGGTTCTTATGGTTACATTGCTCCAGGTGAGCTCTCTTGTGAGCTTTTGACAGTGCACACTCTAAATTCACTCTCACTTAAAGTTATACCATAGGTGTTGCATTCTAATTGTGATTGCACCCGTAGGAAATGGAAAGGACATTGTCTCATAAAGCTGAAATCTTTGTTTTGTTCCCTTTATTTTGTCTCTTCTTGGACATTAACAAGCTGTGCTAATATGTCATGTCGATCCTTTTTTTGATGCCAGAGTATGCATACACCATGAAAGTGACCGAAAAATGTGACATATACAGCTACGGAGTTGTCCTTTTGGAGCTGCTGACTGGTAGGACGCCTGTACAACCACTAGACCAAGGCGGTGATCTTGTAACATGGGTGAGAAATTACATCCAAGTTCATTCATTGTCGTCGGGAGTACTCGATGCCCGACTCGATCTGGAAGATGAGAGCACCGTCTGTCATATGATCACTGTCATGAAAATTGCTTTGCTATGTACTAGCATGTCCCCTCTGGACCGACCAACAATGCGGGAAGTTGTTTTAATGCTGATAGAATCCGGTAAGCGTGAGGGGCACTGCGATTCCTCCCCAAGTCACGAAGCTAATTCGACCGACGAGCTGATTGTACACGACACAAATTTTTGTTGACCTGGACGATTTACTGGCAGCAGCTGATTCATTCCAGTATAATGCCTCGCTCTTTTCTAACACAATAATGTCGCTCAATGCTTATCAACTTTGTGGCTGCCCGACCTGTCCTCAACGCTCCAAAAACTCATTCCTTAGAAGCAAGTCATGAACAATGAACTGGGTGTGATACACTATGCTTTCTTGCAAAGGCTAGCACTTAAGCATTAAGGAGTAAATAGGCCAACATATCAGTGGGAAGCCTGTTGACATTAGACCATGGTTTGCAGAAGATTTGCAGTTCGATTGTTTCATCCGATGCTTTATGGAAACAATATAGTTATCAAATTGAAGAATATTGAAACAGGACCACATATATAATTTATCTCATGTTTGCTTGAACAATGGGAAGAAGGTTGTATAGATTTTAAATTGCCTGAAAAGTGCAAAGAGACAAACTTTACCAGAGTTTCCTGAAGCCTCGGACAATTAGATTCAAAGCTTCAATTTGGGGTTTAGGCAGAGGCCAAGAGGAAGGCATTGAACCAGCACAACTCTTAGGTTGTGACATTGATTACCTTATTATTAAATAACAACTAAATGCAAGTCTTTGATTGATAAATAGGCAAGGTTTTATTGAAGAAAAGATCATTGCAAGCTCTCCTCGCGGTCAGGCAATCATCGGCATTGGCTCCATGGACTCCTCAAAATTGGCAGATGGTTGTTCAAACAAGCAACTCAGCTTTCACAAGCACCAACTTAAGCCATCCTTTCCCTTTTTCCTTTTGGGTCTTTGGCGTGTGGAGCGTGTGTGCGCACGGTGTAGTCCTAGCATGTTCGTGGCCAAGCCATCCTATCCCTTTTTATTGGAATATTAAAGTGGCAAAGGTCCCTAACAAAGTAATAAAATTTGGATCATTGTCTGGACGTAGGCTACTGAGATGCAAATGAAACTAAGAAATGTTTAGTAATTTTAATTGGTTAGCTTAAAAATATGAACAAAGTAAAAAAATATATTTTTATTAGTTAATTTATATTTACTTTACAATTTCTTAAAATTAAATTAAATATTTTTTTATAAAATTATCAAGACAAATTGATTGAGATTTAAAGTAACATAATAATAATAATAATATTATTATTATTATTATTATTATTAATTATATTTTATCTTATTTTACAAATAAATAAAATTAAATAAAAAATTATTGTATTTTGTTATTCTTATATTACTAAATAGTGATGGTCAAAATTATTATCCGGGTAAGCAATGAAATCAGGTATGTTTTGGAAAATTCGGATAGACTATACCGTAGTAAGCCATATAATTAGCATAAAAAAAGAGAAATATAATATTGTATTTCTTTTAGACAATAGAAGAATTAATTAGATTTATTTTAAAAATAATATAATATGCATAAAAAGTGTAAATTAATAATATATCTCTCATTACTATAAATAAATAAAATTAAAAATATCGTGGTCAACAATAAAATTGAACAATTAACACCTTCCAACAAAGAGGAAATTTCAAGTAGATTCTTGCAAGGAAAATACGAAAGCCGACTTTACGTATACCCAATCGTTGGTGATTGAGGAACTTTTTATCTTGCAAAATCCTTTCTTTCTTCTTTTTTTTTCTTCTTCTTTTGGGTACCTAAAAAAATATTTCAATTCAATTTGATTTGTTAATAGGATGATTCTGGAGATAATTTTAATTACATAATAATATAATAAATGACAAGAAAAAAAAAACAATTTAACTGTGATTTTATTATATATTTTTAATTTAAAAATATTTTTATTAAATTATACTATATTAACGTATATTTATTATATCAAAAATTTTCCTCCCTAGATATTTTCTGCCGCCATTGCCGTCGAAAGACAAAGCATGTGAATGTCTTTGAGGATGGCTGTAAATCGATAAAAAGGAGCCGGAATGGATAGATCTCGATGCCTTTTTTTCCTTTTATTTATTATTTATTATTTATTATTTATTTACCATACTTAAACTTGCGAAGTTGGATTTTAATTTTTTCAGATAGTTTTAACTTTAATTTTTAGATAAGTTTAAGTTTGTTTTTTTTTAATAAATAAATATTTTAAAAATTATATACAAATTAATTTTTAATTAATTTCAAATAAAATTTAAATTTAAAATTACTAACCATAAAAAAATATCTTTAATATTAATAAATTAGAATTCATTAGTATCATACTATAATTTAAAATAAAAATTATAATTTGTTGTATATAATTTATTTTTATATTAAATAAATAATTTTTAAAAAATATATTTATGATTATATAAATAAAATTCTCAATTGTATACAATTTATTGCATAATTTTTTTTTAAAAATGATCCATTGCAGTGATGTTTGGAATTTGAATTTTAGGAGATATTAATTAAAAGAATGCTGCGATGAATTTTTAATATTTATTACCGTTTTACCAAGCAAAAGGACAAAAGAAACAGTTCGAGAAGCTTTCAATTTGCGTAGTTTACGTGTCAGAGACAAAGTAAAATAGTTCGAACTCTAATCATGGCCGTACAATCAATGGACGGCCCTGATCACCCCGCACAAATCCCCAGCCTATTTATATATATCCCTCTCTCCGTCTCTCTCTCTCTAGAGCTCTCCGTCGTCTGAACAGAGGCTTCGGTGGAAGTCACAGGCTGGAAAAAAAATTGAGACAAAAAAAAAAAAAGAAAGAAAGAAGAATAAAATAAAATAATATAAAATCTTCTGCTGGGGAAACCCTAATTTAGGCCAAATTTAGTGGGATTTTTATTTTTATTTTTGAATTAATCGAGTGCGTTTCTTCATTTTCTTGAAGTTCTCCGGTCCGTTGGATCGGATCCGGAAAGATTCCTCGGGTTGCTGGATTGAGAAGATCAGCGATGATTTCGTTGCAGAACGGGAATGGCGCCGGAGGAGCCGGAGGCCGCGGTGTCTCCGTCTTGGCCCGCGATGATGTCTCAGCCGGCCCCGGCGGTGGCTTCCAGGTCAAGATGGAGCCTCTGGCTTCTTCCCTCGGCCACGTGCCCCTTAAGGGCCGTGAGTCCCATCACGAAGGTATATCTTTGTTTTCTTTAGCTAATTATTTACTTGGTTCGTACTTCTTAATTCTTTCCCTCTTGTGTTTAATTTTTATTTTCTTTTTTAGTATTGTTTCAGGCTTTCGGATTCTCGTTTTTGTTTATTGTTACTGTTTTTTGTTCCTAGATTTAGAATTTTACGTTTTTCTTTGTGTTTTCTTCTTTTTTTTGGGGGGGGAAATTTTTTGTTACAGTTTTTCTGTTCTTGATTTCATCTTGATTATTGTCAAATATTTCCAGTTAGATCTGTCATTCTCTTTAGGGTTTTTGGAAGATTTTCTCGGTTTTATTTTTTTCTTTTATGTTAGGTTTTTCTTGTAGCCATGAACCATTATTAAAAGAATAGTTCCTCACTTTTCAGCAAGGCTACTTTTTGTGGTTCTTTTCTCTATCGAGACTTCCTTGGATAATTTGCGAGATTTTTGTTGAGGTTGGGGGCAAAGCTTTTTGTAAGATATTATACCCTTTTTCAGTCATAGAATTTTAGGGTATATACGGGCATCTGGTAGACTGGACAAAGGCTTGGATATGTGCTAGATTATGTGGTTATCGGATCTGGGAAGATAAATATATATATGTGTGTGTGTGTGTGTGTGTGTGCTGATTCTCTTTTTAATAGGCAATGTGATGGTGCTCTGGTTCTTGTAGGATTTTTGAAATGGATTTGTGAGCGGCTGTTTCTTACAGTGTGCTAATTGTATTTTTGATGTAGTTGATGAAGATACACACTTGGCCCTCGCTCATCAGATGTACAAGGCTGGCAACTACCAACAGGCATTAGAGCACAGCATTGCTGTTTATGAGAGAATTCCATTTCGCACAGATAATCTCCTTCTTTTGGGTGCCATTTATTATCAGGTTGCTTTCTGTTTACATGTCTTTGGTGTGGGGTTGCTGTTATTATGTATTGTTTTTTGAATGTCTACTTGCTTGATTTTTGTTTGAGGAAGCATAAAGCATTTTGCTAATTTTCCTTTTACAGTTGCATGATTATGACATGTGCATTGCAAAAAATGAGGAGGCTCTTCGACTGGAGCCTCGTTTTGCTGAGTGTTATGGTAACATGGCAAATGCTTTGAAGGTAATCGATGGGAACTTCTAGTCAAGGTTTCTACGTTGATGATTATTATTTGTAAAGATGTTCAACTCTTTTAGGCATATGTAATCTGCTTCAAGTTATTTGTTACTCATGATGAAGAAATTTTACTTGAATACAGGAAAAGGGTGATATTGAACTTGCAATTCGCTACTATCTAATTGCCATTGAGGTTTGTGCGTGCCTTTGATTTTTTCTTTGCAATTGAGGATTTTTTCCCAGCTCTGCTCAGAGCATGGGTTGCTTACCCTCCCAAAACTTAACTGTAATGTGGGTTTATTTGCCTTGATGATGAAATTTGTTGGTACAGAAGCAGCTATTGAGCAACTTCTGTATGCATATGATAGTCTAATACTTACTTTTTATTTTTCGGTTAACAATTACACATCAGACTGTGGCATCTATAAACAAAGCACATGTGCCTTTCTTGTGAACTCACATTTGTCAATCAACTTTACTTGAGTTTAAAAATATCTAAATTAAGATTCCAAGATCTATTTGGGTGAAAATTTGTGCATGTATGTCTGCATGAGAGTGAGCAAGAGAGTACAATAAGGAATGGCTAAATATAGAAAATAAGAACACAGAAGAAAATACGTATGATATGTGTTATATTTGTACTTCTTCATTACTCTGTCACAGTAATCTTTTTGGCCATACATGCCTCATCATGTGCAGCACAGGATGGAGTGGTGATAGCCCTAGTTTTAGGGGCTAAGTGCCATCTCCAATCACTAGTGCGCCAAAAATATTTCGGGAATCTTGCCATAAGACTTGTGTTGTTGAGCGGTTCATTGTGTAAAATTGTAATGCGATTTTCTCAGTTTAACTTGTGGCTTTTTTTTTTCCCTTTTTTTTTTTTTTTTGACAATCATTACCTCAACCACCATTATTGTTTGTTTGCTTCTTTTGATAAAACTAACTAATTTACATTTTTGGCTGCAGCTTCGTCCAAACTTTGCTGATGCTTGGTCAAACTTGGCTAGTGCATATATGCGAAAGGGACGACTTACTGAGGCAGCCCAGTGTTGTCGGCAGGCACTGGCTTTAAATCCTCTATTGGTATTTTTCATTTCTTGTATCCTTATTGAATTAATGTTTCACATAGCTGTCCATTTCTTATGGTCAAAGATATTTTTAAGATTTATTTAGACTGACTTTTTTTTTTTTTAAATTGGCAATTAGGTTGATGCACACAGCAATCTGGGAAATTTAATGAAATCACAAGGGCTGGTGCAAGAAGTAAGTTTAAATAAAGGAATTGCTGGACATTGTTTTTCTGTTACCTCTGTCCATGGAAGTTTAGCCTGGATGTAAATGTCACTGGCTGTATAACTTCGATAATTGTAGTGTTGATATTGTTTTTGGATAACATAAAATAAGGCTAGGAATAGTTTACCAACAAAACATTCATCCCCCACCATTCTTGGGTTGGGTGAGGGAAGTGCTCCTTTAGCATTGGGAATTAGGTAACCACATTGAAATGAATGTTTCATTCCATTGCCTGTCCCATGCTGGGAAGATGGCTTCCAACGTATAGAATTTTTTTAAAGTTCGTCTTTCTTTCTTGGTAAAGTTACTGATGGAAATAATTCATGTGTTGAACTGTCTTAATTTACAGTTCAATACAGATATCAAGTTGTTATCTACAGGCTATGGCTCAGATGATGGTTGGTCTAGTTGTAACTTCCATGTGCAAGACTCCAAATTGTCAGAATCTAACATTTTTGCAGGCATACAGTTGCTACCTTGAGGCTTTACGCATACAACCAACCTTTGCCATTGCATGGTCAAATCTTGCTGGTCTCTTCATGGAGTCTGGCGATCTTAACAGAGCTCTTCAATACTACAAGGTATGCTTGAAATTATTCCCATTATTCCTATTTCTATGGATTTTCATATCTGGCACATTATCAAGGTTTTTGCCATATTCCAATTAAGCTCACTGACACTCCCTTTCACCAAAGAAACATTATGAGTGATACAACTGCAGTTATTTATTTAAAAAATATAAAAATTTCCTATGCCTCCATTATTTCTAAATATTGAAAAGAATTTTGATTGAGCTCCAGGTTTATGAGCTTCATTTTGATTATTTGCTTACATTGTCATCCCTATCTCTTGACATCCCCAGGTCATGGGGTTTACACATTTTCATATTTGCATGTCATTGTAGGCTTTATGATCAGCAGTGGTAGTTGTTTGTGCAGCCACCATATCTAGATACTTGGATACTTCAGTTTTCCTTGTTATGGATGCTTTCTGAGCTGCAGCTGGCTATGTTAATTGCAGGAAGCTGTAAAACTCAAGCCCACATTTCCCGATGCCTATCTAAATCTTGGAAATGTCTATAAGGTAAGCTGTCAACATTTGCCTGCTTTAAGATAGGCAGGGTGGATCATGCCTTGAATGTTATTCCCATGTGGGAGGAAACCAAGCTATTTCTTTGCATTCTACAGGCTTTGGGAGTGCCTCAAGAGGCTATAGCGTGCTACCATCGAGCTGTTCAGACAAGACCAAACTATGCTATAGCTTATGGTGAGTCTCTCTGTGACATCATCCATTTTCTAGATTTGGTCAAAATAGAATCTTGCTGTATTGTTGAGCCAGCTGCATTGCTCTGGATCTTGAATTGTTTTTGGTTCTCAAACCTCTAGATATTTTTTTGGTGATATTATTGTTTGGATGTTATTAGTCATGCAATGTCTTCTTAGCATACATTTTACCCCTACCGCATATTTGGTTTGTCTTGTTTTAGTTTACAATTTCTTGTTTATGGTTGTCTATGACTGTCTAGAATTACTTCTTGTTTTACTTTTACCAATGCAACTAAATGTCTCTGTCATTACTGTTACCCTCGAGATAGATACTCATGTCTGTAGCATTATATTTTATGTAGCAAATGTGAAATACTTTTAGCAAATTTGTTTTTCTTACTTGATTACTTGGATGAATTTCAATGCTTAACTCTGGTTATAGCCACTATATTTATTATCCAGTTATAATCAGACTTGGTTGTGGACTCCTTGAATGATATGGGTCTGGTTTAAAGGTCGCAGAAATGTTCCTTTTAATATACTTCTACCACACATTCTAATATGTTGCAGGAAATCTGGCTAGTACTTACTATGAGCGAAGCCAACTGGATTTGGCAATTTTTCATTATAAGCAAGCAATTGCCTGTGACCCAAGATTTTTGGAGGCTTACAATAATTTGGTTGGTTTTATTTATGTTCACAGTAAGTTTGAGTTATGATGATTGCAAGGATGAGTATATGCTAACTTGAAACTTTGAATTTATTCTCGGACCGAAGGGCAATGCACTGAAAGATGTGGGCAAAGTGGAAGAAGCTATCCAGTGCTACACTGTAAGTCCAGATTTAATGTTTTCTGTTGCCTTCCCCCCTCTTCCCAATACAACAGACATGTACCTATGTAAAGTAATGTGAGGCAATAGTTCTCATTTTCCTAAAAATGTAGTTGTTGTGTACTTGGGAACTTTTCTTATATTTCTTTGTCTATGTGAAGCAATGCCTTACATTACAACCAAGTCATCCACAAGCACTTACCAACCTTGGAAATATATACATGGAATGGTATGCCTCCTCGAATATTTGGTGTCTTAATAAGTTGTTGATTTTGAGCCATTTATATTTGCATTCTTATTACAGTGTGTGGGATTTATATAGGAGATGTTTGCATGTGCAGGAACATGATACCTGCTGCTGCTTCATATTATAAGGCCACATTAGCTGTGACAACAGGACTTTCTGCTCCATTCAACAATCTTGCTGTGATATATAAGCAGCAGGTAATCGCAAGTTAAGCTTCAGCGTAGTGGTTAGGTTTGACCCCCTGTTTCTATATTGGGCACTGCTGTAGAAATAACCCTTCTAGCTTTATTTTCTGCCATTCAATCCATTTCATAGAGAATTGTGCTTGATTTATGACAGCTACCCAATATCCAGGGGATTCTTTTCTAGTATATGGGCTCTACAGTAACAGCCTTGTTGGGAAGCATGGGTATTCATATTTTTCTGCTTCAGTGTGCATTTCATGTCATTGGCTGTTGTCCCATGTTGATTTGTCTAGATATGATTCAAATTGGTTCGAGTTCCTAAAGAGCATATCTAACAAAACAAATATTACCTCCTTGATGAGGGACAAAATATAAAAGGAATGCATGAAGACTTATTTCCAGAAAAGGCCTTTTGATTAGTAGTTGAGTTACTTCTGCTTTTCTGATCATATTCCTTTTTCTTGGCAGGGAAATTATGCAGATGCCATATCTTGCTATAACGAGGTTCTTCGCATTGATCCCTTGGCAGCTGATGGACTTGTGAATAGGGGCAATACTTACAAGGAGATTGGTAGAGTAAGTGAAGCAATACAGGATTACATACATGCTATCACAATACGGCCTTCCATGGCTGAAGCTCATGCAAATTTGGCTTCAGCATACAAAGACAGGCAAGTTAATTTCTATCCCATGCTCACATGCATCTTTTCTTAATGATATATGATAGTATTTCAGGTGAAAAACATTTATTGTCTTACAAGGGAGACAATTAGTTGAGTGAGGGCTAGCAACCTTAAGCTCATACCTGTATGAAAATAACAGGGGAGGAGAAGGATTGTAAATTGTACAGAAGTCTCCTTTCTCATCTCACCAACCTTTCTCATTTTTGGTTTTCTCTACTTTCCTTCGGCTTTCCTTGCTTCCAAATGTAGGATTAAGCTGAAGTTTGATTTACAAAGGGTTTCTCAATTTATGACCATTTTTTTCATTTCATAATGTTTGTGTGACAAAGTGGGCATCTGTTAGTTTCCTACTAGGTAAGCTGAAGACTAGAAGATGCTGTGGGTCTCATATTAGTGTATCAACAAAAAAATTTCATGGCTGATTTTGTATGATTATGCAGTGGACATGTGGAACCTGCTATAAAAAGTTATAGACAGGCATTGGTTCTTCGGCCAGACTTTCCTGAAGCAACTTGTAACCTTCTACATACATTGCAGGTATTTTAAAAAATTTATGTACACATTGTCCCATATTTTAATGACTTTATTCCAGACTATTATGGGCCACTGTGCAGGATTTTGGAAGTTCCTTATCAGTGCTGTTATATCGATGCATCAAACTCTTGTTTTTGAATTGGTTTGCAACCTAGTTGGTGGTAGTCATTTGCATAGCCTTACATGCATTGGTCCTACATGTGATGGCAATTTTTGTTCTTTAGTTTTGTATACTTGAATTGTTTGGTAACACTGCCTGGAGGCAGGAAAGGGAGGCCTGAGATCAGTAGAAAAAACCTGAAATATCTTGGGTTATCATTTACCTGAAAAGAAAGTGATATTGACATCACAGTAGAGCAGAAGGAAGGACTCACAGGAAAGTATGCAAAAGTTGTGTGGTCTCAAGTTCCAGTGTTTTGAGACATAATAAAGCTAGTGGTTTCTCAATTTTAAAGTTGGAAATGCATCTGCCTTAACACAAACTATCAAACAAAATGCTAATTGATACCAAAACAGTATCATTAAATCTATATTCCTTTAAAATATCTCCATGTTTGAACTATTTTGTGTCTCATAATGTCTTTTTCCTATAGGATACTAAAGTATTTAGGTAGGTAGATGTCCAAACTATTGTCTTTTGGCCCCTGCATTTACCATTTATAGTTTTATTCCTTATGGATTAAGGATCTCATTTTGGTTTCAAGAGCATGTCTTTGTTCCAGAACTTAAAAATATCTGTTTCAAAATGTTGTGTGTTTTTCAGTGTGTCTGCAATTGGGATGATCGCGATGAAAATTTCAGTGAAGTTGAAGCAATAATCCGAAGGCAGATTACAGTAAGACTTTTGGTGTTTGCTGTTGGGGTTTCCAGTTATTAAGCTGATTACAGTGGTTATATTGCCTTGGGCTGTGGGGCTAACTGTGAGAACTGTCTTGTTTCAGACATCAGTTCTTCCTAGCGTGCAGCCTTTTCATGCAATAGCATACCCTATCGATCCAATGCTTGCACTTGAAATCAGGTTACCTTACTCCCTATGATTGTTTTGTGAGCAGCCTTTATGATACAAGGGTTTTCATTCTTTTTTTTTTCCCCATTCCTTGTTGCAGCCGTAAATATGCAGCACATTGCTCCCTCATTGCCTCTCGTTTTGCACTACCACCATTCAATTATCCTGCTCGATTCCCTATTAAACGTGGTCTTGGTGAGAGACTTAGGATTGGGTATGTGAGCAGTGACTTTGGCAATCACCCCTTGTCACATCTCATGGGGTCTGTGTTTGGTATGCACAACAGGGAAAATGTTGAGGTTTGTGATCCAGAAAATTGAATAGCTATTCCTGCAATTGCTAATGTTATTTTTTCTTTTTCTTTTTGTTTTTTGTTGTATTTTTCATAATTGCATGTTGGAATTAACAAGATGTTGGCAGGTTTTCTGCTATGCCTTGAGTCCGAATGATGGCACTGAATGGAGGCAGCGTATCCAGTCTGAAGCTGAGCATTTTGTGGATGTTTCTCCCATGTCATCGGATATGATTGCCAAATTGATTAATGATGATAAGATACATATCCTTATCAACCTTAATGGTTATACAAAGGTACTTTCAATCAGTTTCCCTTGGTCCCCTTATCTTTATCTTTGGACCCTTGCTAATTCATATAATGTCTGTCACCATCAAAATTCAAATGGCCCTTCCAAATTGCTTGGGTGCTTGTTTCTTATTCTACTACCATTGCAACTTTGTGGACCATTCCTTTCTATGAATCTAGGTCATTTTATGTACTTTCCTTTCAATTTGTAGGGGGCAAGAAATGAAATATTTGCAATGCAGCCTGCACCAATACAAGTTTCATACATGGGATTTCCTGGGACTACAGGGGCAACATATATAGATTACCTTGTCACTGACGAGGTGGGAGATGGATCAAAACTAACTTACGCTTGTTGTCCATTATATTTATTCCCTTGTCTCTGATGCATTCCCTTTGCTTTCAGTTTGTTTCACCTCTATGCTTCTCGCATATTTATTCTGAAAAGCTTGTACGCCTGCCTCATTGTTACTTCGTGAATGATTATAAACAGGTTAGTCTTTCTGAATGCTCCAGTGCAACAGAACCTAAATGATGAAAGCTTCTGACCTTTGTTTATTGTGTACTATTTTTAAATGTGTGGGACCTGAATGTTTCTATTTTTATTACTGTTTTAGAAAAATCGGGATGTGTTGGATCCAATGTGCCTGCCCAAACGATCAGATTATGGCCTTCCTGAAGACAAATTTATATTTGCTTGCTTTAACCAATTGTATAAGATGGATCCTGAGATCTTTGATACTTGGTAATTAATGCAGCTCTTAATTCTGAATTTAATACTGTACACATGCTTGTTTGGTGTTTCACATTATGCTTATGTTTATTTTTGGCCTTTTTTTAGGTGCAACATTCTTAAGAGAGTACCCAACAGTGCCCTTTGGCTTCTTAGGTTCCCTGCTGCTGGAGAAATGAGACTTCGCGCATGTAAGTGAGATTTTTCTGGGTTATCTTGTATGGATTTAGACCGTTTATATTCAGAATTCTATTGCTGATTGTTGGACCCTTGTTCAGATGCTGCTGCCCAAGGGTTGCAGCCAGATCAAATTGTTTTCACGGATGTTGCCATGAAATCTGAACACATCAGACGCAGTGCTTTGGCAGATCTGTTTCTAGACACGTACTTTTCCATCTTTACCTGTTCATGGAGCTCTGTTCTTTTCCTTTTGAAGCGGCTTTTCTACTCCTCTTTTATTGTGTTATTTTACCAAATTTTGTTACCCACATTCCATTAGTACTGATGATTGTATTTTTTTTTTCCCCTTTTAGGCCCTTGTGTAATGCACATACCACAGGGACTGATATATTGTGGGCAGGCTTGCCAATGGTGACACTGCCCCTTAAAAAAATGGCTACGAGAGTTGCTGGATCACTTTGTCTTGCAACTGGACTTGGGGACGAGATGATTGTTAAGAAGTAGGCATCTTAAAACTTCTTCAAAGAGCATATTGGTTATTTTGGCAATGACCTATTGTTGATGTATTCTTGCCTATGTTTTGAAATTGAGCAATGTGCCACAAATGGCTTGGTGCATGCAATTCATAAAGATGCAAGTATGGAAATGATAGGTACATACGTTTTTGTTTGTAACATTTTTGCTCCATTGTTCTTGTTTGCAGCATGAAAGAATATGAAGAGAAAGCTGTGTCCCTTGCACTGGATCGTCCAAAGCTTCAGGCAGTTAGCAATAAACTGAAGGCAGTTCGTATGTCTTGCCCCCTTTTTGACACAGCTCGTTGGGTGAGCTCAATTGGCCTTTTGCAATTAAATCATCCTTACTTCTCTGTATAGCACACGTGCAAGATCCCTAATGTTGATGCCAACATAAATGCAGGTGAGAAATCTGGAGAGGGCATATTTCAAAATGTGGAATATCCACTGCTTAGGACAACGGCCTCAACACTTTAAAGTCGCTGAGAATGATTCAGAGTTTCCTTACAATAGATAAAAACAAAAGGAATAGACGGCATTGTAGATAAGAGAGCAAGAGCAAAACGGTGAAAAATCAAATGTAGGAAATGCCAATTATTCAAATGATGAAATTGTCGCAAGATAAATTTGCGGATGGAACAAATTCATGTAGGTGTAGTTTGTCTCACACATCATCTTGGACAATTGAACTGAAAAAAATTCGTGCATTTGGTTTGTTCTTTCATCTCTTGCACAAATTTTGTTCTGCAGAGCAGGAGTCGCACATCTAGAAGGCAATAAGATGGCAATTTAGTCGAGCATCATTGAACAGAGTCAATTACGTTGCTACACAGGTAAAGGGCATTTTAAGAGTCTGCGCAATTAAGTGGACATGAGTTCATAAATTTGATGCAACGTTGGAGCTGCTAAGTTTTTAAGTTGTGTTGCTAGGCGCCGCCCTTGTAAGTACAGGCTAGTGATGTTATGTGAGGTGGCAGATGGTTGGATCAGATTGTTTTAGGTCTTGTGTCATTCGGATATTCGGGTATTTCAGATTTTGATACATTGGATCTCTGAGTCCTGTAGGTTATATTTCGAATCTTTCGGGTTAAGCAGTTTCAAGTTAATTGGCTTTAGGAGAATTTTGGGTTCTAGGTTATCTTGGTTCATGCGTTTTGTGTTTTGAGTTATGGGTAAACTGTGAAATACGGATTTGGTTTAGTCAAATTTTAGGTGAGTGAAGTCCATTTATTTTGGGTTAGATTAGCTTTTTGCCTCTGAATGTTTATTGGGTGTTCAAATCTCCGTCTCTCCGACGGTTCTGCTTGTCAACGAACATATTTGCCGGCAGAATATTTGGTCTGTTACTTCCTATGTTGCCATCCAACTGAGAGAGAAACACAGTATTTTTTATTCTGTGGTTCGAGGGTTGCGGAGAAGATGGAACATCTTTGGGTATTCTAACACCACAGAAAAAAGGGCAACATCTCTACATTCCAAAATCTTTCTCTTGGTCGAAGCTGTACAGTTTGCACGATGTGCTCCCCCGTTTAATAATTCTTACAAGGACTTACAGCGGATATCCACGGCTAAAATGAGCACTTGCCAAACAAGAAATCGGAATGACCCGATGAGCCCGCTAATACTGGAATGGCAGTCCAAGGACTGAGACCTTAAAATCTTGCACGGCTAACTCATCAAACAACACAGGACGATGTTATACGTCGACATGTCTCTCGACGGTGTAAACATAACACGAATATTTTTTCACTTCTTGAGTAAGACCGGGGACACATGAGAGGTGATTTAGAGCAGCAAAACTTTGTGTAGGTTATTTATAAAAAGCATAGGGCGGGCATACAAGAGACTTACTTATTTCAATATGTTTATAATTTATGACAGGGGAATGCCAGAGATTATCTCCAAGAACTATATGGACCCACTTCTGTTGTGCTTACATCTCCTTAGCTCTTGTTCCCCCAAACTTTTTCTGAAGTTAGTCGACTATGTTTTTGTCCAACTGGAATGCCTTGGTGAGAACGTCAGGGTTGATGAGACGAGGATTTTGGCTACTCAAACCAACATTAGCAACTGTAGTAGTCTTTCCAATGTTCAACTGGAAGTGAATGAGGCCAATGGGAAACACAAAAACATCTCCAGGTTTAAAGACCTTGGAGGTAATGGGTGCCTTCCAGGACTAGCAGAATCTCCGTGCCGCAAGGATGAGTGTGCGGCGGGTTTCAGCCACCATTTGGTGCATAATCAATGCGAGCCAGAGAGATGCCGAGAGTGTTAAGCCCTGGAATTTGGTCAACATTCAAGAGAGTGACATTTTAGGCAACTTTGTTGGCAGTGCTTCTGGGTATATTAATCCCTGGGAAGAAGAAATCGTCCGCTGCAATGAGATTCGGGTCCTTTGGAAAATTTCCCATTCACAAACACTGCACAGGAAAAGTATGATCGTAATCAACTAGCAAACATCAAAGGAGGAAGCCATAACCAGTAAATGTACAATGTCAACATATTAACCAATAGGTCATAAAAATTTTCCCCAACACAAAAACAATGTCAATGAAATGGCAGAAAGTAATGTGGAAGATTGGAGGAAACAGAAAATGGGGGGCAGAGCAGAACTTGTTGCCAGCAAGGGCTAACGATTTCTTCGTCCGAGGGCTCAGCATTCCCGGAAACACTGCAGCTAGCAAACTTGGTTTTGCCGTCACAACGGCTTTTGTTGACCAACTTCCGGGACTCAACACTCTCGGAGTCTCCCTGGCTCGTCTTGACTTTGCTGTTGGTGGCCTGAACCCCCCCCCCCAAAAACTCACCCCGGTGCCACCGACATCCTAGTAGTCATAGAAGGCACCCTTCTCGTTGGATTTGTAGCATCCAACCGAAACAACACCACTCTTTTCACCAAAGTCCTGAACCCTGGAGATGTCCTTGTGTTTGACAAATTCACTTCCAGTGCAAACATAGGAAAGGTAAACGCTGTTGCGTTCTCGCTGGATGGAGCAGCCCGAACCCAGATGTCATAACAATTGCAAATGCTGCCATTGGATCAAAATCACCCAATAATCCAGACACTCTTGCCAAGGCCTTCCAAGTCAACGTGGATGTGGTCAACCATCTTGAGAAACAGTTCTGGCCAATGACCTAAGGAACTGATATTGGAAAACCAACATGAAGTACTGGCCTCTTCCACTGTATGCTACTTACAGTGCCTTTCTATATAGCGAAATAATGAAGGTTGCTTAATTCTGTATCTCTTTCCCATTTTGATTTCGATTTTAAACTCAATGTACTATTTCCACTTTATTTCACGTTGTACGTTCGCAACTTCCTTAGTAAAACTTAATACCAATGGTTGTTTAAAAGATTCAAAATTGTCGGGATTTTTGGCTTTAGGGTCCTACGAGTTGTAGCCAATGGCGCTTGAAAAGTGATCGAATGGAATTTATTTGTTGTAGTTATATAAAGGCTCCAATGTAGTATATGCGCTTTTGTTAACAGCATAGATATCTCGAGGTGTTACCGTGATACCCGAAAAACAAAAAAACACAAAACTTTATGGAGACGGGGGAAAATGGCAACGGTCGGTACGCACACACCTACAAATATACAATTATAATACATAACAATTAATAATTATAATTGTATATAATTATTAGTTACATCCCATTTAATATAGAAGTCTCAATGAAAATCTTAGTACCTCTAGCATTACTGTGTTTATACAAGCCCCACTATTCTATTCTAACGATGTAGACTGATAGGAAGGCATGGAGGGATTAAAACTGGCTTTTACGACCAAGTTCTCACCCAGTCACTAAAGCTTCGTCATCTTTCAGCTTTTGTGAACAGATCTAATAATCCATAGTGTGTGTGCATTATTATGAGGTTTAATAATATTAATGGCTAATTGTTTTTATTTCACGTACATTGATAAGGATTAAATAACGGCTATCAAGTCTTGAGACTCGGTCCCTTTAGGTCTCCCACTCACGAACCCGTTGGAGGTTTAGTACCCCTTAATCACAGACTTTCATGAACCCCGCGGCCCTTACATTAGCACTTAAAAGTAATGCGGCCACTAAGTTGGAAGCCTCCTAGACTTTATAAATAGACTCATTTACTCATGATAAATTGTTTTGTACCATTTTTAGTTATGTCACTTTATATTAAATTATCTCTCGAGTTTCTTATTAATTTAAATATTAGAGTGATAATGTTAAATTTTAGTTTGATATTTTTTATTTTTTATTTTTTGTCTTAAAATTGCTAGATTTCGAACTTTTTCATTCGTTGAAAAATTCTCCATCACACATAAACTCAAGATTAAAAAATTTAAAAAATAATTTTAAAAAACAAAACAAAAAAGATTGTTGGAACGAAATTCCTTTTGCTATGAAGCGACAAGAAATTGAAACACTTCATTCGGGATGCCATTAACCTTGACAATCTCGCTTATTCACTTGAGCAAACACGTCTGTCTCACAGTGAACCATATAAGCTCCTGTTTATTCCAGAGGTAACAGTCGCAGCAAACCAACATCAGTTGGGTAGATTATAAAGCACTTTCTTGTTGCTTTAAATCTATGGTCCATCAAAAATCAAACCGAGAAAAGAAGCCAAACGTTTGCTGCTCAATCTAGTACAAGATATGCATATATATTATAAGATATGCATATATATATATATAGGCAGTTTCTAAGTAGCTGCCCCTAGCGGCTCTTGCTTATTCAAGGCTGCGATCCGAAGACAGAATTTACAACTATGATTAGTCCTGATTTTTGGCTGCTCAATCCAAATATTGAGCTGGAAATGAATGAGACCAATTGGAAGCACAGAAAAATGTACTTCATTCAAGACTTTGGGGAAAAGGTGATAACCATCCATATGTTTGATGTGATGAAAACTACACAAAGGGTGCCTTTCGGGACTACTAGGATTTCATTCTGAGCCGCGGAAATGATCGTGGGGAGAGTGTAGGCCTCCTTTTGGTGCAAAGTCGATTCAAGGTCAATTTTTGACTTTTTGTGAGGATTATAATAATTTGGTTGAGTTTTTCAATTGGGGAAGGCCTTTACGTCTTATACATTTTTATATATACTGTTGACCACCCATAAGTTTTGAATAACAATTAAAAAAATAAATAAATTGTTACACATCGTAGGATCCAGCTAGAGATATAAAGGAGGAAACAATGCTGTTCAAATTTAAAGAACCTTTAACCACATGAAGTTACTCTTTTTTGTCTATCAGAAATAGCATTAAATCGTGAATTACTTATAAATCACATATCCTCCTCCTTCCATGCAATATCATAGACACGCTTTTTTTTTTTTTCAAATTAAGAATCTCCAAAATTAAGCAGACTTTTTGTTGAGTTACAATTTATAGTGTATAAATGACTGTGAGGAAATAATAGAAGTGCTTATGACTATATAATTAACATAAAGCTAAGGAGGCCACTCTCCTTCATGTTGGTTTTCCAATGTCAGCTCTTTAGGTCATTGACCAGAACTTTTTCTCAATGTATTTGACGACATCCACGTTGACATGGAAGGCCTTGGCAAGAATGTCTGGATTGATGTGTGGTTTCGATCCAAAGACAGCATCTGCAATTGTTATGACACCAGGGTTCTGGCTGCTCAATCCGGCGAACGCAACAGCATTTACCTTTCCTATGTTGAACTGGAAGTGAATTTGTCCAATTGGAAACACAAAGACATCTCCGGGATTCAGGACTTTGGTGAAAAGGGTGTTGTTGTTCTGGTTGGATGCTACAAATCCAACAAGAAGGGTGCCTTCTATGACTACTAGGACCTCGGTGGCACGGGGGTGCGTGTGGGGCGGGTTCAGGCCACCAACTGCGAAGTCAAGACGAGCCAGGGAGACTCCGAGAGTGTTGAGTCCCGGAAGTTGGTCAACGAAAGCCGGTGTGACGGCAAAACCAAGTTTGCTGGCAGCAGTGTTTCCGGGAATGTTGAGCCCTTGGAAGAAGAAATCGTTAGCCGTTACTAGCTTTGGATCTTTGCAAAACTTCCCATTCACGAACACTGCACGAAGAGCCATTTGTTAATTAAAACAAGAACGCGTTCTCAGTATATAAGACTCTCACAATGTACGGACATTTGCCAATTAATATCAAAAAATGATCAATATCGATTAGTTAAATTGTGTAGGTTACAATTTGAACCTCCCCAAATTGTTATAAAAATATATAAAAAAATAAAAAATAAAAAAGGCTTATTGAGAAACCTTTTAGAAGGAGAAAAATGAAGGAAAACGTACCTCCATTAGGCTCCTTGATGGCAACACAGAAGTCTTGAAGAGGACTAGGGTCATAGGCAGAGGCAATTGAAGAAGCCAGAGCCAAGAGGGCAAGAGTTGCCAGGAAACGAGGGCCTTTCATCGTTACTAATGTAGTACTCTTGTATGCTTGTGGCTTATGTCGTTTAGTTGAGGGGCGGGATATCTTTCATGGGAAGAAGCCTATTTTATAGGGACGATCCATTGAGCAAGTCCATGTTGTTGCCAATATAATAACATACGAGATATAAGATTGCCATTTGGAAATTCTCCAAGAGTGCAGTGGTCATCCATCAAGAATATTTCAGTGACGAGTATTAATTTACTGCCACAGTCAGTTGAACAAGACTCGGTTTTATGTTTGGATTTGCGTGGGAGAGCGAAGATACAAAATGTTAATTAAGAAATAAAAAAATGATGCATGTATATTTCATTGGTTCAACTCTTTCAATAACCCCACATTTCAGGACAATCAAAATAGCATATATATTCACCAGTCAAAAAGATTTCTTTTCTTTTTAACAGTAATTCCATTCATTCGATTCGTAGTGAAAATATATAAGTCATCATCTAAACATCAATTATATAAAAGAGTTAAGAAACAAATACCCAAGTCCGAGAACCTCTCAATGCTCAAAATATAATTAAATTTATCCTCGTACACCAAAAGCACCTACTCTTGACTCAGTGTACGTACCACTAAACAAATAGCCACAAAATCAATCCAACCCTCTCATATGGTGGCAGTCTTGGGCCAATTACACAAACAAGTTCTCAAAAAACAAAAACAAAAACAAAAAAAAAAAGAAAGTTTAACTAACAAATTTTATAAAGAAATCGTAACAATTACTTTTATAGTCTTGGGCCAAATCAAATTATAAGACATTAAGCTCATGAACACGGACTACTCCTGCGTGGCAAAAGTTATTTGATACCACATCTATTTGTGACTTCTTGTTTCTGTGTCGTTTGCTATTTGGGAATACCATCATTCCAAAAAAAAAAAAAGAAAATCTCTAAAACGAATCGAAAGAACAAACATTGAAGAAATGTCCGAATAGTTTGGAAGCGAATGAATAACCAAATATTTTCTTCGAAATATTTCAGAGACTATGGCTAGTTCTTATAAAGGAAAATCATGATGGAAAATGTATAAGCTGTCGAATGAATAAGCTCCACATAGCCAATCTTGTCCTCTAGTGGTAAAATATGAACACTTCTCGGGGGTCGAGGTAGTTTGCAAAATTAGAAAGGGTCTTTGCGGATGCTGTTGGTAGTTGGCGAGTCACCAAATAATCTTTAGGACATTGCACTTAATTTGGCAGAGTCAGAATATTAATTTGCTCCACAGAAAGCGAGGTCGTAAGGCATGCAGGCGACTGCAGGACGCGGGGGCATGCTGTGTACGGCAAGTCATTGAAGTATATGTCTGCTGGAAGAGAACCATCCATCATGGCCGGTTTGGGCGTCTCTGACAACTCATATGTCTATTCTACAGCTGCATCCTCCGCTGCTTCAACGTTTACAGATTCCAATGGAGCGTAAGAGCACTTGGGACTCCTTTTGCGAGAGAAAAAAATTAATTATCGGTAATTTAAAACTTTTAAATTTAAAATGACGTGAAATTTAATTAATATGATTTGATTAGTAAAAATTTAAATAATTAGAATATGAAAAACTTGAAATTCAGATCAAACCTAACTCATAAAACCCAAATAATCTGAAAACAACCTTAGTAAATCTGAACTCTAAACCCCATCTTTTAATTAAAGAATTCCTTATTAATTTTTGTTATCTAATTTACTTTTAGTTATGAAAAATAATTTGTCTGCGAAATATGTAAGTCCGCCGGCTTCAGCGGCAACTATCTTTAACCTAGTGCTTCCATGGAGATACATTAATACTAACCAAGAAAAAGGATGAGACCCACAAATGAGAACTATAATTAAGGAACTTTCCATTAATGGTCACTATATATCATTATCGTTATCATACTCACCAACTATAACATACATTTGCAAGACATCTTCTAAATTTGAAAACTTCATCATGATAACGTCATTAATCACAAATGCAAATCCTAGCACAAACCAAGTCCTGGTCAACTGATTGTTTGAAATAGTATTGTTTGCTTAAGACAAAAAAAAAAAAAAAAAGTAACATAGAGATAATCATTAATGGGAAACTTGCAAAAATACACAAATTTATTGGAAATAAGGAGGACTGGCTCAATGATTCTCCTGTATAAACACTCTTGTTTCCCATCGAAGATACCTCACCCACAACTAAAGCAAACACAAGCTACAAGTCAAATGGAGTACTTAGAGTTAATCTTGTTTCTCCTTGCAGCCCTTGCACTCTTGGCTTTGGCATCTTCACTTGCTTCTGCCTATGATCCTAGTCCTCTTCAGTACTTCTGCGTGGCCATCCTGGAGTCTAATGGCGGTTCGTTTGCTTCAATTAATCGGCCCTTAATGCCAGTTTCCTTAGCTTTTATCATAGTACGCAATAATTATTTGGATGCCAACATCCGTCAAGGAAATATTTGTATAAATAGTGAGTTCAATTTCCTGTATAACTAATTCAATTATTTGATTGGTTTTCACGCATTTCAAAAGCCAACCCACGTTACAATATCGCTTGGATGCACATTTGGAGAGCGATAGTTAATTGCAACCATCTATTAAAACAGTAAAAATGTTTATACACCGGTCATTATAGCGTACCGTCTGGACCTGTGTTTGGGATGTGTTTAAATCAATGCATATATGTAACTTTTCCTAATTGTAAATGCTTGATCGATGTTAACAAAAGTGTTCCGTGCGTGCAGTGTTGGTGAACGGAAAGTTTTGCAAAGATTCAAAGCTGGTAACGGCTAACGATTTCTTCTTCCAGGGACTCAACATGCCGGGAAACACCACTGCTAGCAAACTTGGTTTTGCTGTCACACCGGTTTTCGTGGACCAACTTCCGGGACTCAACACTCTCGGAGTCTCCCTGGCTTCTCTTGACTTGGCAGTCGGTGGCCTGAACCCGCCCCACACGCACCCCCGCCCACCGAGATCCTAGCAGTTATAGAAGGTACCCTCCTGGTTGGATTTGTAGCATCTAACCAGAACAACACCACCCTTTTCACGAAGTCCTGAACCCCGGAGAAGTCTTCGCGTTCCCAATTGGACAAATTCACTTCCAGTTCAACATAGGAAAGGTAAATGCTGTTGCGATCGCCGGATTGAGCAGCCAGAACCCTGGTGTCATGACAATTGCAGACGCTGTCTTTGGATCAAAACCACCCATCAATCCTGACATTCTTGCCAAGGTCTTCCGAGTCAACAGGGGTGTTATCAACTATCTGGAGCAACAGTTCTGGCCAATGACCTAAGAGACTGAGGGGGAAAACTGACATTAAAATAGTGGCCTCCTGCATTCTAGGCTAAAATTTTTATTTTTTTCTCACTTATAATATTATTCGACTCTAAAAATCTTCTTATATATATAAAGTATATGTATACTCTGTCCAACTTCAAATTAGAAATCTCCTAACATATATAAGATGCACATGTATACTTTGCCCAACTACTTAATCTTTTGGGTTCTCATTCTTGCTTGAGAGATGACAATGGCAAATTGAAAATCGATCGCCTGCCGGTAATCTCTATGTTGTAGTAACACTCTACAACGGCTCCAATATATGGTCTTGTATTCGATATGTAGATAATAGATTACGTATAGAAGTAATCACATATCACATTGGGGCAATGTCGAAAATACTTTAAGTTGATTAGAAGTGTTAAAAAACAAAAAAAAAAAAAAAAAAGGCGCAGAATTGACAAAGTTTCCTATCGATCAAAGTATTTATTTGTTGAAAGCCCATGCCCATAAAAAAAGAGCTGGTTCACTTATCATTGGTTGGTGAAAGCTAAAAGAGTTTGCCCGAACCTCGTTGTAAGTAAAGAGGGAAATTTGTGTAACTCATTAATTTTGTTAATCAGTAAAAGATTTATCTTAGCTTGGCCCGTGATTTTCTCTGAATTCTGGAGAATTTTCCATGTAAAAAATCGTGCTCGTATGTTCTTTGTACGGTATGGATCAGTGTTCGTTTTGCTTGCCGGCAAATTATTATTGTATCGTTTGAGACACTTGGTACGTCTTTTCCCAGCAATAGGAACAAAGCACTTGTTTATTCCATATGTTACAGTCATATGGCAAGCCAGTATTGGATTGGGTGGCTTAGAAGTTAGAAAGCATTATCTTGAAGCTTTACATTTATAGTACACCAAAATCAAAAGAAGAAAAAGAAGCCAAACGTTTATCCAGGGCTGTCTCTCAAGATGGTTCACCACATTCCTTGTCTAACTGGAATGCCTCGGTGAGAACATTAGGATTGATAGGTAGATGAGATCCCAACTGTGTCAAGCCCCTGCAATTCTGAAACATTTAAGAGAGTGACTTTTGATCCAACTTGGTTTGCGGTGTTTCCTGGCAAGTCGAGCCCTGAAAAGAAGAAATCATTCGCTGATGCTAGCTTCGGGTCCTTGCAGAACTTCCCATTCACAAACACTGCACCGAAAGCGTGTTTGTTCATACTGAAGTGTCGAAAGAGGAGGAAAAAAAAGGAAAGGACACGAAATTTCACAATATATTGCTATTACTGTTATCAATTGTATATGCTGTGGATTGATGTAATTGAATGACTTGATAGGCTTGAAACGGCACACTGTAAGTAGCACATACCAGCATCATTGATGTTGTTAATGGCAACACAGAAGTCCTGAAGAGGACTGGGGTAATAGGCATGGGCGGATAAAATAAAAGAGAGAAGGACAGAAGCCACAAGCAAGTGAACTCCTTTCGTCGTATCAACCGTCTACTGCTCTGCCTTTGTTCTTTTGCCGAATGGCTGCCAATCCTTGGGCAAGGAAACAAGTCTATTTATAGGTGTTAAGTCATTGTCTCAGTGCAATTATCTCTAGGGGGACGGTGTTGGTTCTATATTTTTCACTCTTACCTGTTAATCTTTTGTCTCTTGTATATAATTTTTATTATAATTAAATTAAAATTTTTAAAATATCTAATAAATAATTATAATTGAATAAATATATGTATTATTATTTTAAATATAGTAAAATTCATTATATATATGTAACTCTCTTGATATTCAATAATAATCTTTAATTTTGACATATGTAATATAATTGCATCAGCATATAGCATTGATATGGAATCAATCCTTTTTTGCCCTATCCCAATATGAATGTTGTCCTTTTCTATCATTGTAAACCATTTGTTGCTGATGTATATGTCCAAGTTGATGATGGCGTACGTATTTAGTTGAAGCATGCAAGGATTGATTAGCTTGTATGCGACAATGATTAATCAGTAATAATAATCATCCTAAGTAGATAATAATGTGTGAACACAGTATGTGTCTAGACTCCAAGAGAGGAAAAAAAAAAAAAAGGCACGTTTGAACGATTCTTCTGATATGGGGTAATTTAACACCTTCCATTTGCAATCAGAGAGAGAAAAAAAAAAAAAAAAAAAGAAGGTCCAGGCTCCATCCCCCATCTTGCATCTGCAATTTGGCAACTCCACTGCATGTCAATTTCGTCCAACTCGACCCTCTTGCCACCTCATTACTCGTCGAATACTGAGAATGCAAGATTTAATATTTGGATTAGCGTTGAACACACTAAACCCACTCTAGTTTACCTCTTTTGCGTTACGCTTCCTTGAGATTTCAATTTGCATTCCAAGACTTTTTGACGTTGTTTTCTAATTTTGACAATTGCTACTAAATCCGAGACACCTTAGGTGTGAGCCCGGTGTCACATCCACATCCAGATGTGTGCCATCGTGAGTTCGAGATAACCTCACATTTGGGATCCAAACCTTAGAGCTAGGTCTCGAGTAGGTGACCCAGCTAACCTACCACACCCCTGTTTTTTTTTTTTTTTTTTTTTAGTTAGTGATTTTTTTCTTTTTTTTTTTTTTTCCTCTTTCACACACATATTTTACCGAACAATTAGAAGTATCGAGTTCACCCAATTTGCTTAAAATTTAAGGACTTATATAAAATAGTGAGAATAAATCGGGAACAACTAAATTCAAAAGTAGATAATTTCTTAAATCATAGGAAAACGCTGGTCAGACTTAAAAATATAAAAATACAGTCTGGATACAATTAATATAACAATGTGAAAAACGAATTAATAAAAAATAAATTATTTTATTTTATTAATTATATCTAATCATTTTTTTCGGTTGTATTGATTCAGTTATTTCCTAACTCAAAATAAAAAAAGTACATCCACTTGTCGACAATTAATTCTTGAGAGGTCGGTAATAATTTAATAATTTCAACTCAAAGTTTCTAACCTTCTGAATTTTGTGTGAACGATGATCTAACAGTTTGAACTTCAAACTCAACAAGTAATTTCAAATTTTAGCAATAAGATAAGAACCAAGGGATAGGATAAGAACTCCAGGTAACATAATACCAATGGACTGACTCCCTCTAAACTAAGTGGGGTGCGAATGCATGAACATATGTTTAGTAGACGGAATAAGTAGTGCTCTAGATTGCGAAGCACGAAAGTGAAAAAAGTACTGTGATCCATTTCAACGTCTTGCTTGACAGGGGAAAATAGCCAAGAAAGTGACCATCTCACTTCACCCTGGAGGACTACATAAACCTCCAAGTGGAATCCAACTTTTGTCCTGTCATAATTAAAAATCCTCTAATTGTCAACTGTGCTGGGTTGCACAGAGAGAGAGAGAGAGAGAGAGAGAGAGAGAGAGATTCTTGCAGTTCCCAGAAAAACCAAGTTGATCATTTTCCCTACCATCTTTTCTTTTTTTATTTTATTATTTGTATTTCTTTCTGTATTTGGTTTAGTTTGTTTGATGGCCAAGAGTGAGGTTCTTGAGAAGGTTCCATGCCCGGTGGCCAAGGGAGTTATGGATTTAAAGAAAGAGCTGCAGAGGGTGGTGCAGGCAATTCTTGATGTTGATGATTGCAGTGCTGAGGTGGTTGAGGAGGCAACGAAGGTTTTAAATGAGTTGAAGGAATTGAATTTGAAGCAGACACCTTTTTCTCTGAAGGTGGTGAGTGATGGTATGGCTATCCCTGAAGAATTCAAGTGCCCCATTTCCAGAAAGCTCATGAATGATCCTGTTATTTTGTCCACTGGGCAGGTTAAAGCTTATGCCTTTTGCGTTCAGTTATTTTTTTAGGCTTTGGGGTTTTGGCCATTTTCATTATTCTTTTTGTTTGTGGCTGGTTTGCCTAGTGTTTTGAACTTTAGATACGCATGCAATATTTTCCTTTTGGGTTTTGTATTGAACGTTGCAATATGAAAGTTTCTTTTTTTTTCTTTTCTTTCCATGTTTAGTGCTTTGCCGTGTAGTGGCAACACTTTGAATTTGTTGATTCTGCAAATTCTGATACTTCTCTGCTTCAAGATTCATTGAGGCCTTTGGATTTGCGTTGTTTTAATACTGGATTCTGCAAGGTTTTAGGTGTTTTCAGAAAATGGGATTTTCCTTTATAATTCAAGATTCAAAAATTTTCGAGAGCTGCAGTTTTATCCATTTTTCTATTTATGTTTTTGTGTTCAGTTTTCCCTTGCATATATATATTTTGGGGTATAAGCAACCAAATTGCAGACCGATGAACTCGTTGTCTCTATTTCAAGAATTTTGATCATTTGAAGTCAGTCCCGGATCGAGTGATTTAGTGAGTGAAGAGCTTGGTCGGTGTCTTTAGATAAGCTGGATAAAATAAGGGTACTACAGCTGGTTATTGATCATTATCTTCAGAGAACCACTGAATATAGCTCCAATTTAGGGCAGTAGTTCAGCCTTCTTTTTATTTTTGGACAATCTGTTTTTCGGATAGTGGCGCTGCAGGCTAAGGGATTGACCTTCATCCGCTTTGAGAGTGTTGATGGATTGTGACCTGATTGACATTAGAATGAACGCCTTTTTTTTTTTTTTGAGACAAGATGTTAGTGCTGAGTTGTTTTGCCACTTTATTTACATGATAGTGACCTTGCCAACTAGAATCAGGAATTTAGTGTTCTTGGTTCTATAGAATTTTGAACATTATGTCATCGAGCACCAAGTTTTTACTTTCATGGTTTCTATTGAGAATGCTTGAGTTCTTGTGTTGTTCTGGCCAATTCTCCTCCTTTGTTTTATTCGCAGGCTCACGGTGGTACTTGTATTAATTCTATGTAAGATGTTCTGACTTGCAGACTTATGATCGGAAATTCATCCAGAGATGGCTAAGCGAAGGGAATCGGACATGCCCTCAGACCCAGCAGGTTCTCTCTTATACCAATCTCACTCCTAATCACTTGGTGCGAGAAATGATTTCACAATGGTGCAAGGAGCATGGAATTGTGTTACCAATACCTGCTCAGGATGATGGCATTGCGGTTACTGAAGCCGAAAGAGAGAGTTTCAATTCGCTGCTTCAAAAGATGTCATCTTCTCTTTCTGATAAAAAGGCAGCTGCAAAAAAGCTTCGGCTACTAACTAAAATGAAGCCATCCATTCGGACCATTTTTGCTGAGTCTGTCGATGCCATTCCCCTACTGCTCAGTCCATTGTCACCAGGCAGAGTCAATCCCGACACTGATCTTCAGGAAGATGTGATTACCACACTTTTTAACCTCTCCATTCATTCCAATAATAAGCAACCAGTTGCAAAACATCCATCTGTGATTCCTCTGCTAATTGATGCTCTGAAATCTGGAAACATTGAGACAAGAAAAAATGCTGCCGCAACTCTCTCAGCCTTATCTGACCTTGATTCCACCAAGAACATTATTGGAAAATCAGGTGCTTTCAAACCTCTGATTTTTCTTTTAGATGAAGGGCATCCATTAGCCATAAGGGACGCTGCAACAGCATTATTCAACCTTTGTCTTGCCATTGAAAATAGAAGAAGGGCTGTTTGTGTGGGGGCGGTTAGCATGATCTTGAGAAAGATAATGGATGGGGTACTTGTAGCCGAATTATTGGCGATTCTGGCAATGCTTTCTAGCCATCAAAAGGCCATTGATGAAATGCGGGAGCTCGGTGCTGTGCCTTGGTTGCTCAGGTTTATAAGAGAGAGCACTGATGAGCGGAGCAAGGAGAACTGTGCCGCAATCTTATACAATCTCTGTTTGAACGATGAAACTACATGGGAGGCCATGAGGGTAGAGGAAACTGACCACTACACTATCTCTAATCTTGCAGACAGAGGTACGGCAAGAGCCAGGAGAAAGGCTGAAGGTATACTCAAGATTCTGAATAGGGCTGCTTATTGATAGGCTGTTTCATTTGCACATACTACATGACAAAATAAATCTCTTCGCCATTCCATTATACATACCAGCACTAGCTCAATTATCTAGAGAGAGTTCACATACTTGTACATGGTATTCCAATCCCAAGCAAGTTTTGTAGATGAGGAACTGAATTTGGATTATTTAACTACAGTTTCTTAATAAGCTGATCTGTAGTTCTGGTGAGTTTTACATTCTAGCTCATCTGAATGGCTATGGTTTTTTTTTTTTTTTAATTTTTACCCTTGATCTATCTTTTCTTTTTGCCTCACTTGCCTCCATTGTTTAGCTACTTTACTTTAATGCCAACATAGAATTGTCAAATGTCTTGCCTTATGTGGACTGATATTGATTTATGTCATTGTTGCCAACCCCCAGGACGGGGGGCGAGAAAAGGGTAGTTCAAAGGACCTACCGAATTAAAGTGATTCTAGCAGATGGGCTGGTGAGTGGCAGAACTTGTAGGGTCTGAATTACTCCTTTCACCAATTTGCATTTGTCAGCAGTATATAATCAAAAATTATTAAGCTGATAATAACATAGTATTTAGCCATGTAATACTGACAAATTGTGCTGTGCTATAAAGATCCAAGAACTGGATAGAACAACATAAGCAAAAAGAGTAAACTGGCGTGGATATCTGCCCTATGATGGGCCAATTCATTATTCCATCATCTGCCGTCCACAACTTGACAAGTCGAAGCATCTTATCTGATCGCCATGCACTTTAGGTTAACTAAAGACCCCTATTTAGCAAAACAGAATGAAATGTAACTTGCTACGTATGTAAATCTTGCATTGGTGGACAAGAAGAGAAACTAATGTCTTTTCCCCTTTTAAGATTAGTCTTTTGGTTAAGCAATATTTCTGCTTCCTCTGTATAGGTTGGGAGTCACTGGGACTCTTGTGCCTCTTTCTATCACTCTTTGATTGAGAGAATAATCAGAAATTGTTGTCGGCAGCTAATGTCCAGAAGCATTGGTTGTCCTCAGCAATGCTTAAATTTCTGTGAAAGCCATTTTGTCAATAAATTGTAAAGTATAGAAAATGCAGCCATCACCTTTTTCTTGCTTTGCTTGTGTCATTGTCATGGGCACCTCGGAGCTAATACAGATGGTTAGTCTGTCACTGTCTTAAGTTTGACTATTCAGCAGAATAGTGACAAAACATTTTTTTTTTTTTAATAAGTTCGTTTTTGCAATAAGGGTAGTCATATTTTTCAAGTTATTCTCAATCAATCTCTGAAACTTTTAATTTCAATTAACAAAGTCATATTTGCACCGACATAATGGTTGAGCTTCACCTGCTGAATCAAATTCTGCGAGATTTATTGGTTTTTAATGTTCTGGACATGAAAATACAGTTGGAACTTAATGCCTTCCATGGTCACGGGCAGCAAAATGGCAACCACCACCAGCTAAGAGACACAAAACCTCCTATTTTATTGCACTTAAGCTGTGACGTGTCATCATCTGATTTGCAGCATAAATTTTCGTGTTACATAAAGGGTCAGTGGATACCAAGTGCGGCATTCTCATTTTGAAGACATGGGTTTGGACCGTAGTTCGGAGCCTCTACATGAATTCTTGATAATGGGAGTGGTACAAAAAAAAGTCAGAACAGTTGGTGCATGCATGATATAGAAAATGAATCTAATTAAGACTAACTTTATACTTTACGAGAGTCTTCTAATTGAGAAGGAGATGAGTGTTAAGTTAAACCGTGTGTCATTGGCAGGTTCTTGTAGGTAAAATCAGACTACCATTGCATGATACAGAAAGTTAAGGACAATAAACCACATCAGATACACTAGAAAATGTAGAAAATGTGTTCATTTTAATATATCAGCTGCCATTGCCTATTTGTAAATACTCTCACGGAACAAAAAATCCTCCACACGGAAATTTTTTTTTTTTTTCTTTATCCCGTCATGAGTATTGTCATTGCAAAAGCACCTTGGAGTCCACCTTTATGATGCGCAAGATGTTACGAGGCATGAAAAGAGTCCCGAAATTATCTTCTGCATGGAAAAAAAAAATGAAAATAAAAACAGAGAAAGAGAGAGATTGAAGACAAAAAGAAAAGAGGTCAGATTGAATCGCATTGAAAACCTTTCTCCGTCCCAAAAATTGGACGGAATGAAAAACCACGCATCAACCGAGAAATGGGTCTTGAAGTTACCTTCGTAGGTTGAATTTTGCAATATTGGCCCAGTGTAACTGAGCCTGAAAGTCTAGAATCCTTGTGTAGCCCAAGGTTGCTTGTCCTACGCTAATGAACCCAATCCACAATAGGCTGCGTAGGAGCCGGCCTTAAATTCTATAGCCCTTGTCCATCCCGAGAATTTTCTAGGCCCATTATTGTTGGCTCCGTGAGCCTATAGTTTGTCGTCTCATGAGGCTGTTTTAATTGGTGGAAAATAAGAGAATCCTGCCTAGTGACACTAAGTGGGTACAGTAAATGCCAGAGCTGGCAAGCAATCTGTTGGATTCACACCGAGTTATTTCAAGTTTCCAATCATTTCGAATGTTGAATATATAATTTCAAATTCATTGCTTTCAAACATATATATATTCGAATTATTGAAGTTTCAAATCATTTGGATCTTGATTATTTAGTTTTGAGTAGTTCCAAGCTGCGAATTATTAACGCACGCAGAAACATGCACGTGTGTGCAAAAACGACGAAGAGAGAAGAGGGAGAGGGAGAGGCAAACCCGCTTGGAGGAGCGGAGAAGCTCCGGGGGAATTTTGTATAGATCCTCGTCAACAGGCTTTGGAGGCCTAACAGCGAGTTTGGGACGTGCCACCGAGCAGACATTCTTATCATGCGGTCCTCTTTTTTCTCTCCATCTTGTCTGCATTCAAAAGCATCATAACGGTGTTCATATTCCAAAGTTATCGTCCCCGTTAGAGTCACTATAATTATCCTGGTCTAAAACGGAAAAGCTATGTTCTCATTCAGGGCCCCCAATAAAAAAAAGAACAAAAAAAGAATCACAATTCTTGCCCCAATTTGGCTTCACTGGCTGACAAGGGCAAATGAATGGACAGCAAAGCTAGAAAAGAAACAATATTAGATCATCTTCTAAAGCAAGGCGAAGCAAAAACATTAAAGGGCCCCTGCACATTGTTCACATCGGCAATTCCGTTATGTTCTGTGATCCCATGTTCCTGATCAAAACCATGATGTGAACAAGAGAACTAATATTATCAATGAAAGTGCGAACAAACCAGTTACTAACCTTTCTTGTAGGAGGACGATTGTTGTGATCAGAAAGTTTCCTATTATCAGCAGCAGCAAACAAATGGCCATCTCTCGCGTAGTGACGACCACATTCTCCTAAGGAACTGTGCCTGAACAGCCCTGCCTCTCTTGCACACTCGAAATATTGAGTGATTGGTAGCTCATTTGCATGATCCCAATCTCCAAATGCAGGTATCCGTCCACTCCGTTTCCACTGCTAATTAAGGAAAACAATCAAAAGAAGAAAATCCCACACGATAACCTTGTTTAAGAAGAAGTACAAAAGAACCCCCATAAAGTGCAAGAAAGAAAATTAGAAAGTCGACCACTTTTAGAGCTCCTATTGTAAAGAAGTTTCGAGCTTTGAATAAAATTTGACTCGATTTCTCTTCAAAACAAAAAAGAATTTTTTTTTTTTCCAAAGTCAATTTCTATGGAATATCTCACAAAGTGAACTTAGTTAAAGAGGGAAAAGGAGCTTCAAAGGGTTCAAATTTTGGTTTCTTTGCTCTTCATCAAAAGCAAGGAATTCCAAAGTTGTTGAAATGGAGTGAGTCCAACATCACACTTCAACAAGAGTCAATTTCCACGCAGGAAAGTCAAGCTGATGGCTTTTGAAAAGAAGTTGGCAAAGACAACTTACGTCCATATTGTGGGTTGATTTTGGCCGCAAGCTGGCGGGGAAGCCAAGCAAGCACACAAAATAATGGAAACAGAAAGTGAAAGGAGATTGGAGATTTGTTCTCTAGAAAAGAGGGTAAGGAGATTAAAAAGACACCCCAAAGGGAGAATATAAATTCTAACACGGAATTGCAGGCAGAGAATCTACAAAGAAAGATACATTTCAGCTGCCTTTGCAGCAAACACTAGTAGTAGTACCAGACTGTAACTAATGCTACACACAGAGAGAGAACGAGCGAGAGAAACAAGGGGGGGGGGGGCCGGGGCCGATCTGATGGGGTTTGGTACTTTTTTTTCAACTTTTGCAAATTTTGGATGGGGTGGCAACTGTTGGAACTTCATGCCTACAGCTATGTAGAAGCATAAAACGGGACCCATCATATTAATGAGTCATGTAGACTTGTTGATCTATCCCTGTTTGAAAGGGACCAGAGTGGGTTGAAAATGGAGTTTCAAAACTCCTATAAAATTTGGACTTGCCCCAACTGCGAAAAGTAAATCTTTCTGACTGCAAAGTCTTGGTATTAGTCCACTGCTGCGCTATAAAGTGACGTTCATAGGGAAAAAAAAAAAAAAACAGAAAAAGCAAACGTTTTTTTTTTTCCATTAAAAAGTAATTTAATTTTAAACTATATAATATATATAATTTTTTTATAAATTTTACATTTTTCATTTAAAATCAAAATTCAAAATTTTATAAATAAAAATTCAAAATTTTCACAACTAATAGATTCTCTAATTTTGAGACTTGAAAAAAGAAGCTTTTTGTGTACTCATAAATAAATAAATTTTGGATACAAATTTATATAATTGAATTACAATCATAATTATTAATTATCATATATTTTAAGATACAAAAATAAAATTAATCATTATAATTATTTATTTGTAAGTATATGTACAAAACTTTTTTATTTTTTCTTGTTCCAATAAAATTTTTTTGTAACTTAATTTCATGCGTGTTTTTTTTTTTTTTTCCTGATTTCTAATCCATGTTATCAACTCAACGGAGAGCGTGTCCAATTTAATTCTTGCACCGAATCCGAGGTCGAAATTTGACTGTGGGAGCATTTGTTGTTGTTAACAATGGTGCCGAGGGACTTGGCCGAGACTTTGAGCTTGAAGGCTGAAATTTTCTTTCGGAAATGGTTGCAGAAAATAGATCTATAATTGAAGTGAAAAACCGGATGACACAAACAACCAATTAAATTTCAATCTTGTCGAATAAATACTCATTTTTTTGTTTAGAATAAAGTTGCATAAAAGATGACTTTTTCGAATTTTTCAAATGAACAGTATGTTTTTGATACAAGAAATCTTCAAGTTCGTTAGATGACTCTTGGTCCTAAACCTATATATATATATATATACACACATACATATTCGATTAAATTCTAAACTTTTTCAATTTTTCAAGTTACAGTTAGAATTTGATTTACCATCTTTTTCTACACGAAACAATCTTTGTGGGATATCTCAAGCAATTTATTTGTTAAACTCACAATTTCTTTTCGTCGACTAGGAACTCTTTCTGCTGGGTACCTTAAAAAGGGATGCTAGTTTTGCAGTAGTGTGTCGTGCTCCAAGTTGGGCAGCGCTTGAAGTTGCAGGGTTTCGCACTTGCTAGTTTCTTTCGTTTGTTTCTTCTCTCATTTGCTGAAAAGGGAGAGCAAAAATTAGGAAATTTGGGTTCTATGAAGGCGTATTTGGCAAATAGGGTTTTGGAGGAAAATACGCCAATTTCTTTTTTATTTTTTTTTCTATGTATTTCATTTGATCAATAAATATATTTAATATTTTGTCTGCTTTTCATTAAATAAAATAAAGTAAAATAAAATAAAATCACTTGGAAAGAGTCTTCAAGTTGCCTCTTGCCATTGATCAAGGGACCAAAAAAAAAAAAAAAACATTGATTTAACTATTAAATCTGATCCATAATATATATCCCATAAAACATTTATTCTTCTACTCTTCTCGATGAACACTCTGCATTTTTTTTTTACACCCCTCATTATTTTTTTAATCTATTTAAAAAAAATTATAAATTATATAATAAGAATAATTTTTTATTTTTATAAATTTTATGTTTTTTAAAAAATTAAAATTTAAAATAAATATATAAATTCTTAATCACTAAAATGTACGCAAAAAATACTCATCATTGGACAAATAACAGAGTCGTCACTTCGTGTTTTTGGGTTTCTGGGGGCCCTACACTCGTGGAGTGAATTGAGCTGCTCCAGTTTTTCGGGTTTTGACTTCCAGCTGTGGCTGCAAATAAAACAAAGCCAGGAAACAAAGGGTAAATTTTTTTTTTAATTTTTTATTATGACATGTATCGAATTATAAGCTGCGTAATATGAGTAATTTTTTATTAATTATATATATATATAATTTAAATTTTTAAAAATATAAATATAAAATTTTACTGAAATGTTTATCAAAAAAAGAAAAAGAAAAACCAAAACAAAAGGAACTTGCAAGAAAGTCAATGTAGCTAGACAAAGGGCAAATCGGCATCTCTTGAGGCCCATACAGAAATGACATTGACGGGTGCATGGGCTCCCCAGTTTATTGATTCTGCAAGAATTCCGCCTGAAGGCACGGAAAATTTATCCAGCCCAACCCCCCCTCCTCCTTTTTTTTTAATTTTATATAAAATTAACTCCCCTTAGAATTTGAATTGGAGATTTATTTTTTTTTTAATAATAAAAATAACTTCAGTAAAATTCATTGGTCAGCTTTTTCGGCTCTGTGGCAGTGGAACCGGAGCGTTGAATTGGAGCTCGCGGCCACTAGCCCACCACGGACTGCTGCCGAGGGATATAAGCTTTGACCCACTAGGCCACAGCTCGTGTGCATAAGGGAAGCTAAGGCCATTGTTGGCTTATTGGATCCCTATTTTTTGACCCAATTAAGCATCAGATGCATTTTTGTGGGAACAAAGTTCAAAAATTCCCTTCAGAACAAAATATTTGGGCCTGAAAATTTGACAGGAGCTAGCCTGTTAAGGTAAAAGCACATTTACTTGTAGAAACCTACCAGCCCATCAGATTCATGGCAGGTTTCCAAGCCTGCGTATTGGTTTTGGGGCTGATTTCTTTGCTAAAAGGCAAAAATAAAAATAAAAATAAAAAAATAAATCTAATCCATTAGACAAAAAAAATTTAAAAAAAAAAAAAAAACTGATCCACGCGGAACCTTTCATCAGATTAAAACAAGAAGTTCACGTTTGCAGGCATATGGATGGATTCGAAATACTCAAAATAACATAATTTTAATAGGACATGATGGGGTCGAAAGTCACTTTTAATTTTTTATTTGTTTTTTCGGCTTCTTTTTTATTTTGGGAATTTAATATATTTATGTTCGATGTGTTGTGTTAGGGTGTTTTTTTTTTTTTTTTGGTTTCTTCTTTTCCCCCTATTTTGGAACGGTTGGAAATTGAAACGAGAGGATATAAGAATGGATTGGAGAGAGGTTTAGGCTAATACCTGAGAGGTTATAACTTACATTACGAAGGGGCAATCAAATGGAGTTCCAACATGAGTGTACGGGTTCGATTGGTGACTGGTGTTGGACTTTTTACATGTGCTTTCCTGAACACGAAAACAGGCAGGTTGAAGTTGACGATGGGGTGTCCTTGTCCTTCTGGATGTCTGCTTTTTTTTCTGCTGAAGTAAATCCCAATGGGACAAGGAACCTCCTCTTTTGTTTTTCTCTGCTAAGATAAAACAAATGTGGGAACACACGAGCCACATTCCGTCTCCAACTCCAACTCCTCGGAGATTATTTTTAGGGTTTTATTACAAAGATGGGTTTATCTTGCTGCAAAAACAGACAAGTGTGATATAATAATGATAATGATAATAATAATATTATTATTACGGGCATTACCATAATTTTTATATTTAATTGTATTTATATATCAAAAAATTATAAAAAATATGACGAACCATTACAATAATACGATAAAATGAGATTTATTGTATAAATCTGTATATATATATATAATAAGATAGATTGTAGTACGCCAAACTATAATATTATATATTAAAATCTTTTTTATTTTTTTCAGAAAATGTTTGCGGAATAATATGTGCCATTTGACTAGCTAATTAGGTTCATACATGATATACACGTGAAAAAAACTATTTCGATGTTGCATGCGATCAGCCAACAAGCTTCTATTAAGCAAATTCCAGTGGAACTACCATTACTCTAATGAATCAAACTCTAAAACGCACTTGAACACAAAATTTACAAAAGACCTGTAGTAATAACATGGTTTGTCTAGAATTTGATTCAATTTATTCCATCGCTTAAAAAGCATCCACACCAAAATGAAAGAGTTGAATCCAATTTTTTTTATTATTTGAATCTAAGCACTAAATTTTAAATTTAATTCCATGTTTAAAATTGAATTGAATCCTATAATAAAATTGATGTCAAACAAGCTCATAGGACTATGGGAATCACTCTAATTAAAAATAGACTTAGCAAGTTAAAAAGTCAAATCTCTGACCACAACTCACTCAAGGACTTAGAGTAATTTGACTGCATGCTCCCTTGGCCATGCAATACATACACTGTTTCACATTTTTATAAGATTGGGTGGGTGGGGGGGGGGATCGGTTCAGTCTTTATCAATCTGTGGTTTTCAGAGATTTGGCACCGAAAGCTAGCTGGGTTTTGCAGAGTCTCGTGCATGCACGAAAATGGCAATCTTTACAACTTTTCATGGTACTGTGGCTATTCTTATATTGGCTCCTGCACAAGTATCGAACCCATGTATGTATGTAGGTCTTGTTGATTTTTTAAAATACACTAATAGAACCCATTGACATGTTGAAATCAACAATTTTTTTTTTTTGAAAAAAAAAATAAAAAAAATAAAAGTTTGGAAGTCAATTACCAATGGTCCGTACACTGACCGTTAGATGAGCAATGCTATGCACAAACCGTCGTTTTTTCTTTTCACTGAACATTTTGCAAATATAGCCAAATTTAGTAACATTTTTTTGAGTAATTTAGTAACATTTTTTGAGACTTAAACATCTTGGAATGGTCCCCAAAACTCGGCACTGCAAGGGAACACCTTAATAGAATTTTGAAAAATTTGTATCAGTATTTTATACGAACATGCATTAGGGCATTCCAAAAATTTACTAAGAATAATTTGGTCCCAAGAAATTTAAAGATCTTCATTTACACACTGTATAATTTGTACAACCATAGATATGACTCTCCAAGAATTATGAAAATCTTGAGCCCCGATATTTATCTAGTTATGGACTTTGTTCCATTTAAATCCAATAAAAATAACTAGTCTTTAAAGATTTGAGAAATCGCCATATGTACACTCATTATTTTATACAGCTATGCTTTTGACAAGAGATATGTAAGGTGTCTATTTTTCTTAAGACACCAGACTTTTTCCTGTTTTTACATTTAGCGTTTTGTGTTACACATTTAGGAATATAATAATCACTATTCTCTAACGAATACAATAATAATAATAATAATAATAATAATAATAATAATAATAATAATAATGTAGCTAGATCTCATATTGTTTTTAAGTGTTACACTATTTATTTTAGACAAATTGCATCTTAATCTTATAAATTTATAAGGTATCAAGCACTTTACAAGAAATTTCGTAATATCATATTATAAAGTTTCTAGTTACTAAAGATTTCTTCTTGTTTATTAAAAATGTATAGAACATCATTTGAATGATCATCGTTTAAAACTAAATGTAACATATATCCAAAGCGAATAAGTCAAATAGAAACACATGTAAAAATCGATTGAATTATACATACATACATACATACATATGTACGCATCTTTATTCTGTTTTTTTTTTTCCTTTTTTGGGCATTTCAATTATTCATGCATCACTTAGTTTCTTTCAACCATGTCTTATATTTTCGGTTTGTTTCCAGAAAATTATTAATTACACTCATAAAACAGTTGGATACATATAACCAAAACCATTACCTTTTGAACATGTTGTCTTAATTAATCACCTAAACCGTTACTTTTACGTAAACGTATGAATAATTATAGTTTTGGAGTAAAAATAATAATTTCATATTTTGCATACCTTTCATTTGGATACCTAAAGACCTATGTCACGGTAAATAACTTATTGTTATATCTTCTAGTTAGGCTCCCCCGCCCCAAAAGTCAAGGATGGGATGGTCGACTTGAATCGATAACTACTAATTAAGATATATATATATATATATATATATATATATTTGTTTTTTTCATTTTTTGTTTATTGGTGTAGAACTTCAATTTTGATTACTGAAATTAAGAATCTAATTACTCTATCACTAGATTAGGCATAACAAGATTTTAAATTTATTAAGAGTCTTAAGTTTGAATTCAATATGATGAGGGGTTTCATGGGATATAAAAAGACTACCTTGCACAGTAGCGCTCTGCTTTATTATTATTATTATTATTATTATTATTATTATTATTATTATTATT